>JADKLZ010079391.1:8828954-8856653 GCA_021533235.1 Biomphalaria straminea
AATAATTACGTAAATGTAAGGGAGGAAATGTTACTATAAGAAATACGTAAGACATGTAGATATCACGCACATTTTTTAAAATGAGTTTTTAGCAGCGGCTTTCGTGTACTAGCGTAAAGCCCGGAAATGACATGATTCTAAACTAATTTCTTAAATTTTTAAAAAAATCAGATTTTTAAAAATAAAATTGTTTAATACCCCCATTAGAATGTAACTAACATATTTTTGTGCGTTTCATCTGTTGGTTGGTCTGTCCGTCACGGTTAGAAAAAAACACTAAAGGCTTTTGAAAATATGATTTAACCTTTACTGTTCTTTCAGAAATATTGCGATATTTTAAGGATGGGAGCATACAGTAATTGAGCCAGGGACTTAGAAGGAACATCCAAAACATCTTGCGAATAGGCGGATCTGACAGGGATCCGACTCCGACGGGGGCCGCCTCTGAGTTTGTGTATTACACAAACTCTCTTTGTAATCTTGTTTGTTTTGATAAGTGTAATTGTAGGCCGAGAATAAAAGTGATCCCCCCTCATTTTCCTATAATCTGTTATATTTTATCATATCTAATACATTTGAGAACCTTACCTATAAGCAGCACTTACCTGGCCAGAAGTTTAGATTTGTGCCACCTGGGCTGGGTGACAACAAAGTTGACAGGTGAGCGTTTACCTTTCCTAAAATGGCGACGCTCTTTTATTTCCTATCGTTGTCAGCGACAGTTTCAACAGTTTACGGGCAAGCTATAAACCAGGGAAATACTGCATTTGATGCTTTGGATGGTTTAGGATGTTCCCAGGTATACCTTTGTTCTTTTATAATTTAGATATATCCACATTCAAACTCTTTTAAACTTACTTATATTATTGAACGAGTAGTAACTAGTTAAGCACACTTCCGCATATTCAAATTAAAATCAAATGGTGTGTTTACTCATCAAGGTGATAGATCTACTAGTCTATACTGTAGATCTATTGTAATGTATATCTTTAAATTAGATGAAGTAATTAGGGGCTATTTGTTCTGTACTAGATCTAAAACTCTCAATTATGTTATAGGATTTAGATCAATTTTAAGCATCAACAATATTTATTTATCAATATTTTATTATTTATTGAATTGGACCTATTAAGTCATTAGGCATATATATTATAAATTAGATTTATAAATAAAAATAATCATAATGCTATGAATAAAATCTTGCTCTAATCATTTGTTATTTTATAATTGATCTAGATTATAGATATAGGCTACTGCCATTGTGAATTTGGAAAAAAATTATATCAATTTATCATTCCAATGAATTTTATATAAATATAACAGTATAATAAGTCATGTATCTTACAGACTATAGGAATTTGCTTGCTAAGAATGTTTTTGGACAGGTTCACATTCATGGCAATACTATTAGCGAAAAATTACAACCTTTCTTATTAAGGCTTTATCTTGTTTTCCATATTTCCCCAAAAGGCCATAGTATCCATCTAAAGCATTTTTTTAATTTAGAGAACAAAATACCAAAATAAATGTAGAAAAGGGAACGGAAATATGGCATTCAATTAAGGCCTTCGGAAAAAAATTTTTTGTTCTCTAGGCCTGAAACTGGTGGGATGAAGAAATGTATGCGCAGTGTATATAACTGTACATTGCTTGCATTAAGATTAAAGATTGCAAATATAAAAAAAAAAAGTAAAACTAATCAAAGAGAGCGAAAGAGAGAGAAGGTTAGACAAAGCTGGCTGTAAAATTGTAACAAATACACTGAATTTTAATGAGCTAAAAAAATATGTTAGATTGATTGTTAAAATTTGACCTGTTTATTACAATTTAAAAAAGAAAAGAAGGGGGTGTTTCTGTCATAAATATCAATATTAAGCCTGGGGAAAAGTCAACGGACGTAGCCGATGTGTACTGCTATTATGTATATATGTAAAAAAAAAAAAAAAGTAAAGTTCCTCTTTCATATCTGGCAATCTATTGGGCAGATGATGTAAAGGGCATCTGTTTTTGTGGCACTGTTATTGCCAGCGCATTGACCAACCACCTTTACTTTTCCCAACTAATGCTAGGTACCCATTAGAGCTGGGTGGACTCAGAGGTCCCCTACTATAGATCCCAAAATAAAAAATCTCAGTCCTCAACACGATTCTAACCTGGGACCTGTGATTTGGTAGTCAACTATTTTACCTGTTAGCCACCACACCGCCATTCATATATATACCGTTATGTCATACTTCAATAAAATTCCCATTTAGCTCAATAACTCAGTTTGGTATTTTATAAACATTATGATTTTTAAACTTATTAATTTTTTTTTGTTATCATAGGACTGAATAGTAAGTAATTTTATTTCATAAAATTTATCTAACACTTTCTTAGTTCAAGGCAATCATCCAAGAAGCCTATCTGGAACAAACATTTCAAAGTGCTCAAGCCTTGACTCTCTTTGTCTTCAATGACACAGCCTACTCTCTACTGCCTCCATCTAGACTTCTAACTTTGTATGACAAGCAATCAGCTAATAACTTGGGAGCCAAAGAGTATGTCAACTCTTTTACATGTAAGTTAATTTATTTTAACAGGCCATTTGTTCCTTTTTATATGTATTTAAAATAAAGCAAATAAATTTTTTTTATGTATTGAAATGTAACTTTTATCTGTTACATATACTATACATTTTTGACAGTGCCATTGGCCTTGGAGACCTCAGCATTCAGTGATTCAGCTCCATTTAGAACATATTCTGTTAGAAACAGAAAAGCTTTCCTAAACAAGAAAGAACTTCGTATAGGGGTAAGTGAAAATGTTTTTTTCTTAAATTTCTGCTGTTGACTGAGACAAATAAGAAATGAATATTATTGATCTGTAAAATCTAAGATAAATGAAGGTTTTTCTGTCTGAACAATAATTTAATGATGTCCTAAACATGTAGAGTTTTAAAAAAATTATTAATTCAGATTTAGATTTTAATATTTAGTGCTATTTCAAATGATGTCAGCTCTTAATAACAATAATTGTGAGCAGTTAGAACATTAGTTGGGCATTGAAGTAAAAATCTTTTTTAAATAATGTATTTACTTGCTGCAGATTTATTAATGACACTTTTTTTGTGTGTTGCAATAATTGTTCCCAGAATAAAATATTATCAAGGGAGAGAACCTATTCGAACTGTAAACCAACTAAAGACCAATTCAGGAGAGCTTCACCATAAGCAATTTATGTTTTAATACATTTTTTTTTCTGTAATAATTTCTAGAATGTTGCCAGTGGCATACCTGGACCTACAAAATACTTCATCAATGGCGCCATGTTGATAAAACCAAACATTCAAGCTGGGATGCATATTATTCATGTCATTAATCAAGTCCTGGACATGCCTTTGGAAGATAATGCCATAGCCTATGTGACAGGATTCAACCCTTCTAAATTACAGTAATGATTCTCTACATTCCGTTCAGTAAAATTTTAAAATATAGATCTAGCTCTATATTTAATTTTTTTTATTGTAATTAGATTTTTTTAAATTGCGTGTATTACCAGTGTTTTATTTCGGTTATACCTTGGTGAACTGATCTCTTCATATGTCCCCTAGAGAGTCATGAACTCTATAGAATTTATGCAGTCTGCGTCCAGTCCCTCAAGCTGTGATGCCTGAATGATGCTATCAGCATCTGATCACCTTTTTCATTTTTAGTCTTTTTTCCTTTCTAATCCCCATTTTTAATCACCTGTGTGGTTTATGGGAATGCTAGAGCTGCCTTTCTGAAAGTTTTTTCCTTATGAAATGTTGGGATGTTTTTATTATTCTAAATATTTTTAGCATGAGTGACAAGTAACTTTTTTCTTTGTTTGCATTTTAACTGACAAGCCTTCTTGTTTTTCTTCTGGCTCCTTCCTGTTTTGCTGCTGATCAGGCTCTAAATATCTTTTTAAATATGAATAATAATGACATGAGTGACTTAGAAAACTGTCCTGATAACTTTGAAAGTGATTGTAAGCCTTAATTCAAGCAAATCTGATAATGAAATAGCTCTATATTTGGATACCCATAAATCTAGTAAATGAAAGAGGGCGTGGGCCCAGCTCTACCCTAGTAAAAAGATCACTTAATGTCTAAATATTGATATTGATTTGACTGTTATGTATTTCCTGTAGATATTTGGATAAAGTTTAATGTATAATACAATAATAATAAATAAGGATGTTGGAATATTCTTTTTTTTTTCTTGGGTAAGTTAAAATTTTTTTGGCATCAATTTTTATTTATAATGCTAAAGTATAAACTATCTTGTACTACATTCTATTTCCAACAAAATGTTATATTAGAAGTCTATAATATAACAAACAGAAACAGCAGTAAAGCATTTATAAATAGGTATGTGTGATTAAATTTGTGTGAAATAATAATTCTGCAGAAAGAGAACAAAATTCTGGTTTTTAAGAGTTAATGCTGTTGGTTAGGCACCCCTGAAAACTTACTGTTTGCTGGCTTCTTGATTGCATGGACCAATGGTCTGGAACTCTCTCCCCATTAAGATCAGTTAAAACATTGGATAAAAATGAAACATTAAAACCTACCAGCTCAAAACTTCATTTAGATTAGTTTGCCATCTCAATTTCTTTGGCTTTTATGTCTTTAATGTTCTCACAACGCCTTGATCCTACATTATGTTTGTTTACATAATTATTTCCCTAATTTTTATATCAATGGGGCTTGATAAGCTGGTTTAGACTACAAAAACTATACACTAAATAAACTATGTTTCCATGTAGAGAGATTGATCAGCTGGTCTAGACTACTCTCTGTAGGTTTTATTAACCTGAAACAAATGTTAAAATACTTTTTTTTTGTCATAACTCTTTATTGTTATAGCTCACCATCCAACCATCTAACTTTTTTTTTCAGGTTTATGTTTTACTCTAAAATCATGGAAATTCTTCAGAGATCAGCTCAAGAAGATGGAGAGTACAATTATAACAGACAGGTTGTGGAGGTTCTGAATAGTCCACAAGTGACATTCTTCATTCCATCAGATGAAGCACTCAACATGATCCCAGTGCAAAAATTGAGTGAACTACAAGGGAACTTGAGGCTGATGTTGGATGTAAGTTAAGAGAAAGTGAAACTTAATTCCAAAAGGTGTACAAATAAAATAGTCTGCTTTTTTGTTTTAAAAATATATAAATGTATATATATATATATATATATATATATATATATATATATATATATATATATATATTGTTACGACCTCGCCATGCGCACCTCTAGTGAACGGACTATAACAAGATGTTTACAAGAGAGTAAGGATTTCCGCCCAAGGCTAGAAGTGGAAAATAGAGACACTGTAGTATAATTAAGATGTTATTTGTGTACTTGTGATGTCTTATCAATAAATATATGTCTCGTTGAGTTGGCCTTGTCTCTTATATTATTACAATGGTGTCAGAAGTGAGGATTTTAGGCAACTCAACGAGAGGAGGTAGGACTTGATCACAATGGCATCGTTCAAATTATTAGACCAACTCTCAGTTAAAGAACTTAGGCAGGAACTCCGTAACCGATATCTGCTTAGTGGTGGTACCAAGGAGGTGCTTACAGCTCATCTCCGGCAAGCCTTGGTAGATGAAGAAGAAGATCCGGATGCTTACTTGTTTGAAATAGAACCGGATATTTATGAGCTCATGGGCAAGATGCATGAAGGTGTTGATGCAATGTGTAAACAAATGAACAGGATGGGGAACAAGATAGATGAAATTGTATCACAGGTAGAAGGCCAGATAGACCAAATTGAGCAAATTGAGTCGCAAGTAAAAGGAGGAATAAACTTGTTGATGAAGGAGCAGTTGCCTGTGGACTCGTTGGTGAAGAAGTTGCATGGTCAGGACTGTGGTTGCACAAACAGTGGTGACGGAGACTCTGGGGATTTGAGCGCCGTCTGTGTTGTGGGCAAGCCTTGTGGTTGTGACTTTAAAGACGAGAAATGTGACAACGATTGCTGCGACGATCTCGAAGGGAAAGAGAGAAATAAAGAAACTTCAGTCTGTTATGTGCCGAAGTGTTTGTTCCTGTTGCACCTGTTACCAGTACCTCAATCAGCCGGACAGATCGAGACAACGTTGGGTCTGCGTCTAAGCCTATTGCTATAGACCTTAAAGACCTCTGCCTATCTGTCGGGAGGGTCAGCTGAAACGGCGTGTCCGATCAACGGCTGTGCTGAAGAAAACAGTGCTCGACACTATCTCGTTGAGTGTCAAACGGCCACGCCATCATCTCAACAACAGCCTGGTCAACTGGAGAAAGAGAAAACGACAGCTGCGGAAAACTGTGCAGATGGCTTCGTGGGCAACAGGCATCCTACCGCCACAGTGGCTCCCACTGATCGACCTCCACCTGAACTGTCAAACCTCAGCTGCAGTGTTTTTCTTTTCGGGACGAAAAGTGTTAAGACGGGGGCAATGTTACGACCTCGCCATGCGCACCTCAAGTCTGGCTAGCGCACCTCTAGTGAACGGACTATAACAAGATGTTTACAAGAGAGTAACGATTTCCGCCAAAGGCTAGAAGTGGAAAATAGAGACATCCATCCATCCCAGTGGCGCTACAGCCCTTGGAGGGCTCTGGCCTGCTTGCACACATTCTTCCATTCGGATCTCTCCTGGGCCTTTCGTCTCCATGCCCTAACCCCAAGCTGTTGCATATCTGCCTCCACATCATCAATCCAACGCATTCGGGGTCTGCCCTTAGGTCGCCTGATTTTGGTTTTTGTCGGTATACGATCTTCGCTCCCCTGTTGTCTGGCATTCTTTCAAGGTGTCCTGCCCAACGTAGTCTGTTCTTCTTTATTTCAGTCACTATTGGTGGGTCCTCATATAGTTGATAAATCTCATGGTTGGTGCGTGTCCTCCACCCTTTTTCATCCTGTATGGCACCATAGATTTTCCTGAGGATTTTCCGTTCCCAAGTATTGAGTAAATTTTCAGATGTCTTGGTCAGTGTCCAGGTCTCACTTCCATACATTACTGCTGGCCTTATGATGGTTTTGTATATTATTTTCTTGGTTTTCCTTGAAATTGTTTTGCTCTTGAGTAAATGATGGGTGCTATAAAATGCTCTGTTGCCTCCTGCTAATCTTTCTTTTATTTCTGTTAGTAGGTCGTTTTTGAAATCAATTGTACTTCCTAGATATTTGAAAGTTTGGACATTTTCAAATTTGTAGTCTTTGATTTTTATATATGGTTCCTCTGTTTGATTGTTTCTTGTCATTGAGATGTACTTGGTTTTACTGTCATTGACCTCAAGTCCTGCTGGTCGAGATGCTTCTTCTAGTTGTGTGAAGGCTCTAGCGATGTCAGAGGTTTCTTTACCCAATAAGGCAATGTCATCGGCATAAGCAAGGTATTGTAGAGGTTGGCTGTATATTGTCCCGGTTGGTTGCGGACCCGTTTTTTCTCTCCTGAAGTAGTTAGTAATAGTTCCCTTTGTGTTTATATGTACATTTCTTATAACTCTCTCCAGTGTCAGATTGAAAAGCATGCAGGAAAGTGAGTCACCTTGTCTTAATCCTCGTTTAATCCTAAATTCCCGTGAGTGTTCTCCTTGTATTACGACTTTACTTTTTGTGTTGTTTAATGTCATATGTATAAGTCTTGTCAGCTTGTTAGGTATTCCAAAATCCTGTAGGGTGTCATATAAATATTTCCTTCTGATACTGTCATAGGCCATTTTATAGTCTACAAAGAGTTGGTGGATTGGTATGTTGTATTCATGGCATTTTTCTAGTATACATCTTAGTGTGAAGATGTGATCAGTTGTGGATTTATTGGGTCTGAAACCACATTGGTAGTCACCTAAGATTTCTTCTGAATATTTTCCAAGCCTCTTTGTTATAAGCCTAGATAGGATCTTATAAGTTACATTTAGTAGAGATATTCTTCTGTAATTACTGCACTTAAGCTTGGATCCTTTTTTGTGTATTGGGGTTATAAGAGCAGTTTCCCATTCTGTTGGTATTACTTCTTCTTCCCAAATTCTTGATATTAGTCTGTGTATTTGGGAATGTAAGTCTTTCCCTCCAAATTTAATTAGTTCTGCTGTAATTTGGTCCTCTCCTGGTGCTTTGTGATTCTTCATGGTCTTTATTATTTCTGATGTTTCAATGAGTGTTGGTGGGTTCACTAAGGGATCTGGTCCTCCGTATGGCAGTTCATATTCTCCATTGTCTCCATCTTCAGTGGTATTTAGAATCTCCTCAAAGTATTCAGCCCATCTCTCAATGACCCTGCTGTTTTCTGTAATAAGCTGACCATCTTTATTCTCACACATGTGTGACCTAGCTTGAAATCCGTTCTTTTCATCTTTAATTTTCATATACATTCCTCTCATATCTCGCTCCTTTGCTAGTTCCTCAATATGAGTAATCTTGGCCTTTTCCCATTCACGTTTTTTCTTTCTCACAACTTTTGTGGCCCTTCTTCTTGCTTCATTGTATTGTTGTCTTGTGTTTCTGGTCTCTCTTTGTAACATTATTATTCGAGCATTGTTTTTCTCTTCTATAATTTTTCTACATTCATCATCATACCATCCCAATCTCTCCTTCTTTTGTTTAAAGCCAACTACCTCTTCTGCTGTTCTTTTGATAGCATGCTTTATTATTTCCCAATGCTCATTTATGTTATTTTCGCTGTCCTTTTCTAATGTTGTTAGTTGCGTTTGGAGTGCAATTCTGTAAGTTTCTGCCACAAGTGGGTCCTTTGTGAGTTTTTGACTATCATATTGCTGTGCTCTATTTCTTTGGTAATTGTGTATGGTGCTTATTCTTTGTCTAAGTTTAGCTTTTACTAGTAGGTGGTCTGAATCAGCATTTGCTCCTCTGAAACTTCTTACATCTAGTATATCTGATCCATGCCTCTTATCTATGAGTATGTGATCTATTTGGTTCTGGGTGTTGCCATCAGGTGAGATCCAGGTTGCCTTGTGAATATTCTTATGTTGGAATTTTGTGCTGCAGATAGACATTCCTTTTCCTGATGCAAAATCCACTAATCTTATGCCATTATTGTTAGTCTCTTCATGTAAGCTTTCTTTGCCAATGGTTGGTCTAAATGCTGGTTCTTTTCCAATTTTTGCATTGAAATCTCCTAGGACTATTTTGATGTCATGCTTTGGTGCTTCATCATAAATTCTTTCCAGTCCATCATAGAAGGCTTCTTTTGTGTTATCATCTGTATCTTCAGTAGGGGCATGAACATTGATAAATGATATGTTGAATAATTTCCCTTTCATACGTAGTGAGCAGAGTCTATCACTTACAGGTTTGAATCCTATTACATTACCTACCATTTCCTTTTTAACAGCAAATCCAGTACCTAGGTTGTTAGTGCTTCCACCACTATAAAATATAGTATACTCCTTGGTTCTGAGAATGTCTGAGTCTTTCCACCTGATTTCCTGTAGGGCTATAAGGGGTATCCTATATTTCTTTAACACTTCAGTCAGTTGGGCAAGCGCACCTGCTCTATAAAGGCTTAGCACATTCCATGTCGCAAAACAAAAATCATGTCCTTTTCCAGGCCTAGGTCGTTTTCCGTTGAGATCTGTCCGGGTTTTCTTGTGTGTATAGGCTTTCGTAACAATTTTTTTTTATATGACAGAGTTGTTAGCCCTGTGCATAACCATCTGGGGGGCTGCCCCTTTCAGCTCTCTGGATAGCTGCCTTTATTTTCGGGTAAGGTGCCCTAGCCTTTGTGGATCCCTCCACTTCCTGCAAGGCAGCAGGTTTGATTTTGGTCCATCCCGGGTATTTTATTTCCCCGGTACCCACCATATCTGGAGGGCGTTCCCCTATCCGCCACCTGGGGAGGCGCTCGATAGGAGATCAAAAACTCCACACGAGTGGAAAATAGAGACACTGTAGTATAATGAAGATGTTATTTGTGTACTTGTGATGTCTTATCAATAAATATATGTCTCGTTGAGTTGGCCTTGTCTCTTATATTATTACAATATATATATATATATATGTGTGTGTGTGTGTGTGTTTTTTAATGTGACATATTCCCACAATAGTTTGTTATTTTAAATATGTGGCTAATATACTGTTGAATTAAAATGGAATGAGATCTCTGTGATTAACTTCTGAAATCCATTGGAACATCAGAAATCTGTGAACTTCAGCCTACAGGTATAGGCAATCTGTTTTGCTCAACTTAAGGGGTGGATATTCTATTTATAAAATTACCTTAATCTCAAAATGTTTTTATAACATTGCCTTTATCTCAAGATGTTAACAGGCAATAAATATTTACTTTTAAAAAGAATAGCTTTAAAAAAAATGAAAAAAAAAAATATATCTAATGAAATTGACATAAAGCAATTGTTATACTTTCACACATGCATATCCATTCCAAGTCTTGAAATAGTTTGTTAAACTTGTATATTATAAATGATGGCTTCCTGGTCATGCGCACTGGACTGTTGTTCTGACTTCTAAAACAATGAATAGTCAAAATAATAAAAATTAAACAATTTATCAAAATTTCTTCTTTAGTACATATTAGACTTAAAAATTCACAAGAATGACATTTTTGTATTAAGTTCTAGAACATCAAATGATAGACTTCAATGACTTTTATCAGTTGTATTCTTACTGGATACAATTGATGAAAAATAATTAAATTTATCTTAAATAAAAATACTATTGAAAAACACAATTCTTTACTTCCTAAATAGCATAGTTGCATGGAAATGTTTATGAGCGACATCCATAATGAAAGTTCCTAATTGTTTAGAAAAATGTTTATTTTATTTTTTAGTAATGTAAAGAAAAATAACATCAAAAATGTAAAATCATATAATTCAAAATAATTTGTTTTGTTTTTCAAAATGTTTTCTTTCTTCCACAGATTGTTACTCTCCACATCATCCCAAACCAAGTCTTGTACACATCCTTAGTCAATCACAATGAACGTTTCAATACACAGTTCAATTCTGGGGCTGTGGTCTTCAGGAAAAACTTTAATAGAGAAGCAGGTACTCAATTATTAGACTATGATATAATCCATAGATAATCATAACAAATCATAAAAATGATCCATGAACTCTAAAATAAGCATAAACAAATAAATTTAAAAATGGATATGCAAATAAGTAATCAGCTTTTTGAATTAAAGATTTCAGGTATATTTTAACATAATAGAAAATGTAATAGAGAATTTACTAACCTTTTCAGTAGTATTGTACCAAAGTAAAATTTTCTGACATACCATGATTCTCTACTTTTCTGGTAAAAGAATTATCATATTGTTTAACTTTAGCCCTATCTGGACATCATCAGCATTAGATCCAAGAATGGATTTTCTTTAGTATGATTCTGTATATAGTTTGGTGTGTAACCAATCGCATCCCCTTTTTTGTTTTTCAACAGTATATGTGACGGGTCAACTTAAGGGAGGTCGTACTGTAACTGCTAAACTGAATCCTGCCAACATAACAGTGATGAATGGTGTAGTTCATCAGATTGATAACATTTTGGGATTCGTTTACAAGACAGCTATAGAGGAGATCTCCATTGATCCTCTTACACAGTAAGAGAAAGTTCACAGTAGTTTTAACATTTTTGGGCTAATGTTAAGTGTTGAAAAGGGCAGGTAGGCTTATAATCCAAGTCTAAAATAGTCTCCATAAAGTGAATTTATTTGAAATTAAATTAACCATTGGCCAAAGAAACAGATTACCTTAACTACACCTGCCCTTTAAATCACAAGGTCCGAAAGGAAACTTCACTTAGTTATAATTAATCAAATGCTTATTCACAATTACAAATAAATTCAAAGAACTAAATCATCTGTGCAATTACAACTCCTTTCTACTTTTGGGTTTATCACATAAGCCTGTATACATCATCATAGTATAAAAGTTCTATATATTTTCAGAAATTTTGAGCAGCTGATTTATGCTGCCAGGAAAGATCTTCAGAACTACTTGACCGCTACTAGTGGTGTTACAGTATTTGCCCCAACCAATGCAGCCATGTTTGCTGTAGCCAATGTCTACCAAAATTACATCAACAATCAATCACTTATTAATATGGTAAGTTGGTTATTATGAAGAATGTAGTAGAATGTTCTTGAAACCTTGCAGAACTAAATGCTCCACTAAGCACTATTAGAGATAAGGGTATCTACAGTTTGGTGACATTTTAGTCTGGGTCACTTTAGTTATTTGGTGGTGATGTTTGTGTCTCCATGTAAAGCCTTGAAAATATTAAATTCATTAAATACACTAAAGAATGAGTGAGCACAGATGATAATCTAAATGTCTTGGTTTGAAATCCTAGTTGAGGTGGGATAGTAGGCCTACAAAATAAATACCCTTTGGTCTTGAAAGAAACTCTTTTGAACACAGTGAGTGTTACTGTCAAACATTGATCAAGTACTTCCTGAGAATGATTATGAACATAGTAATAGAATCTAAAATGTATTTCATGTCTTTCTATAAAATGTGTTTCAAGGCTTCTACACAAACATCTCTTAAATAATTGGTAACTATTTGTATGTTGAAATAATACATTTTATTCTACTCCCTAAGAGTTAGAGTATTTGGTCAGTAGAATGAAAACTTTTTATTTTATGAAATAATGAATTTAAGGTGTTTTTTTAATCAGACTTTTTTAAAACAAGAATTTAGTTTATTATGCTAAAAACCAGCCACAGACATATGTAAACATAAGTTACATACTATTACAATTACTAGAATAAAACTCAACCTTATCTTGAATTATGTATACTTTAGGTTTTAGAAATGAGTCTTCTCCAACAAGGTCAATATTTCAACCTAATGGACTACAATGGAGGCTATGAGTCTTACAAAACAGCTGTGTCTAGATACAATGGTCGACTTATCAAAGTCTACAGTGAAGGAAATGGTTAGAAGATTTTTACAAAGCTTATAGAAACTCACTTTGTCGGTCTGCCTGCCTGGTCAAAAGTTTGTACATGCTATTTCTCCCACACCCAAACTTTGAATCAAGCTGAAATTTTGCACAATTCTTTATTTTACAGAAGAATCAATAAAAAAAAATTATCCAATTAGTTAACTAACTATTGGTAATAAATTCTTTTGTTTGGTATCCCTCTAACAAGGGAAAGAAATTGTAATTGAATTAAGCGATTCTAAGTGAACACAAACCTGAAAAATAGGACGAGACTATAGAAACAATAGATAATGATAATAATAATCTTTATTGTCCGTAAGGAAATTTATCTTACAATTTGTGCATAACACCAAACAAAACATTATAACTCACTCTTAATTTACATGTGAAAAGTTTTTATCAGATTGTTTCTATTTAATGATTTGATAGCCAAGGAACAAAAGAGTGTATCTCATTTGTGATGGTAAAATCACAAAATCCTGATCCAAATGGTGTTTTTTTATTTCTAGAATCTTTTTAGCTTTTTTATGGATGTTTGTCTCAAACACCTGCCCAATAGGGTATAGTTTTTTTGCCAATGACTTTACCAGCAGCATTTAGGATGCTCTGGAGTTTATTTTTATTTTAGTGCTTAGATTAACATACCAGGCAGTGATATTAAAATATGGCCGATATGAGTGTGATAAAACATAACCAAAGCCCTTTTCGCTAACATTAAATAAGGACAGTTTTCTCAGTAATTGTAATGGTTTTTTTATTGTTAGTCTAGATGTATTACAAATTTGACTGATCCAAACTAATTGATACAAGTACACTTATTATAAGCTTTTTTTTTTTTAAAGTATTTTTATTTAATTTTATTGTTATTGATCTAAAATCTTTAAAAAATGGCTGTTAACTTTAGACCTCAAGCCCTTTTAGAAACTTTTTTCTTATAACATGGTGTGTATTATGACTAAAAAAATAATAAAACACTATTTGAAGTAGGAATTTGAGTCTTGTTTTACAATATCTAAATGACTCCACTTTCACATTGTCTGCTGATCATTTGACCACACTGAAACTGTTTCTTATCAATAAGAAATATTCACTATTTGATAATAAAATAATCATAAATAATACATCATTGTAAGAAAGAAAAAAAGAAAAACCCGAATTTTTTAAAATTAAACAAAAAGGAATAAAATAATAAGTCAATATTCTTCATGAAAAGCATATTCTTTATGATATAGGATATGTAATATTATCTAGGTCAGTTGAAAAATACCAAAATTAATTATATAACTAAACTGGTGGATTCAAGTTAGGCAATAACCTTTATTTGATTTAAATGTAAGCAATGTTTTAAATTTTACTACAAAATGTGTAACAATATTAATTTTGTTTACTATAGACACCTGGGTTGAAGGAGGCTATGTGAAGGCTCGCGTCCTCAAACCAGATATTGGAGTGACCAATGGAGTTGTACATCAGATTGATGCTGTCTTTGGTATTCCAGTTCGTGACATTCCATACACCATTTTTTGTGAGGACTGGCTAGTGTAAGTTTACTTCCAATAGTGAAATAAAGGGAGACAACCTCTCCGAATTTTTTTTTTAAATCTTGTAAAAAGAAAAGTGAAACAAAGAATTATGATAAGTTGGAAAGCAATGCAGAAAAAAACAATAGAAACTTATATCAACTCACTCTGTCTGGCCGAAAGTTTGTACATGTTATTTCTCCGACACTCAATCTCGGATCAAGCTGAAATTTTTGCAAAATTATATCTGTTACTGACAGCACAAGAATCAGTCAAAAGAAGTTAACCAGTTAGTTAATTATTCATTGGCCTCCTTCAGTCGTAGAACAACTATGGTTCATCTCGCACACTTGAGTGAGATGAAAGCCAGGGCATTGTTTATGGTCGGAACGATGTCGCCCACACAAAGGAATGGAATATCCAATACAGTTTGGGATCAATAACGCCGCAGGCTCTGCCAGGCTGTAGCAGTGTGCCACAATCTGCCTAAGGGTCACCAGCTCCTAATTTTTCCTCAGGGTTGTCTCCCGAAGCCTTTCCCACGTTTGGGTATAGCCACAAGGCAGCGGAGGTTTGGATTCAGAGTTTTACCTTCTCCTAGATGGGTAGCCAACCAAGGCTAACGAGCCCCTTCTGCCCAAAGCTTACTGGTTTAGGTGCCAGTAACTTGCCTTTGCCCCTTCTCCTGTCTGTGGTAACAGTTCCGCCAGGCTCAATATCTGAACCACACGTGAAGGCCAGGAGTTGGACTGGTTGTCAGAGGCTAATTGAGACGCATGGCATTGGAAGCATTTTATAGGTAATGATGGGCTTAGGCTCATTACCACTTCCGGCGTTAACAACCTTGCGGAATTAATTTACTATTGCTAATAAATGACTTTGTTTGGTATCTCAAACAAGAGAAAGAATTAGTCCTTTACTGAAGTGGTGGTATAAGCTGAACTAGTCCCTATGAGGCTTAGTAAAAACTCTTCATAAGCAGACTGTTTACCATGTTGGATTGAAAAGCCTGAGAAGCCTTAAGCCCACAAGTTCGAATTCAGGTCTTTTTTTTTTTTTAAATACTTTTAAAAAGCAATCACCTAGATACCCTGTTCTTTCTCCCCCTTTCCAACTGGTTCAGACAAGTGATAGGATCATATTGTATTGAGAATGCTAAAAGCATGAAATTGTGCTAAACAAAAACAATTGTTTAAAAATGTTTCTATTTGCACATTATTATTATTATTAGTTACAAATTTGATTACATAACTGATCCAAACTAATGGTTACACATTAATATAAGCTTTATGTTGTTTTTAAAGAAGTATTTTTTATTTGCATTTCGCTTGTTTAAGTTATGTTTTTCTTGTAATAAAATAATCTACAGATAGTAATACTGCATACATCTCTATTACATCAACATTCAAATGTAGAATTTTCAGTCATTGAATATTAAGCTAATTGTTAAATTTTGCAGTCTTAAGTTAAAATGCATTATTTTTATTGTATAACCTGTAACCTGTCAATACACACACTCTTACATAGAATCAATAATTTACTAATTAACAAAAAATAAAAGTGAGAAATATTCATCTTGAGATTTGCAATTTAAATACGTTTTACTGCACAGAAAATTTTTTTTTTTCATTTTGTAAGGCAATATCTGATTTTGTTTTATATTCGTAAAAATTCTTATGATGAAATATCAATAATAGAATTCAATTGAAAATAATCAAAATTGATAAAACTATTTTTTTGATGACTTTATTGAATTATGCTTACATTGTTTTTAATTTTAATTAAATGATGTTTTAGGTCTACATATATTCAACTTCAGTATCTTGGACTAGACAAGTACATGAGAGACCCAACTCTAACAAAAAATTTAGAATGCATTTTTAGTGCCAGCGCTGCAGCCGGTAACAAGCCGCCTTCCAGTGGCACTTGGAACACTAATCCCAACAGCAATACAAATAATAATAATAACTACGTTGTACCTTGTGGTGAAGGTTTACTCAGGTGGGTTATACTATTTTACTTTGGTGATATTTTATTATGTTGGGTCATTGTGACTTAGAATGTGTTACCTAGTAGCGGGTATAGCTAAAAAGATCAAATTAGACTTATAGCTAGATTTAGGCATTTACAAAGGGTATTTAGGTCGACAGTACAGTGTTAACGATGTGCTGGCACGTTCGTCCAGAGGTACATTGGTCCCTACTTGTACTGCCTAGGTTATTAGGTATAACTTCCAGGTATACAATTAACTAATGTATGTAAACAGGACTAAACAAAGTCGCAAGTAAACATATATACAGTTTATTTACATTAATAAAATAATAAATAAATGGCCAACTCATGGGCCCTCCTCAACATGAGGTAATCAGAAATATACACACAAGAAAAGTATGGTGCATCGCACTGGTCATATGTTACATGTTACATCTATGCAAAGAAAAGGCCACTAACTCACAGGCCAACACAATAAAAAGTAAACAAAAATAGTATGGCACACAGCCCTAGTCAATGAAAATAAATGACCATTAACTCTCAGGTCTTCTCAACACAAAAGTTACACATAAAAAAAGTATAGCAAACTGCCCTTGTCATATGTTACATAATTGTCACATTCGGGATAACACACATTAGTGTACAAAAAATGAAGGTCACAGGCCTCAGGTCAATACAATACATGACCACTTTTGGCTACTCTGGGGTTATACAGGCTTCAGGTTAACACTAGCCACTTTTAGCCAAGAAAAAAAACAAACAGGTCATGGTGCACTATAGGCTTCTGGGAAATCTATGAGCATACAAGCTTCATAGACTCCCACCTATAGCCATCTGTTCGATAAAGCCTCTCTGATGATTCAATACAGGTTGAACCCCTCAGAGACAAGGCTATAAAAATATGTAAAACCCATCTGATGGTTCAATACAGGTTGAACCCCTCAGAGAAAGTTACAAAAAATGACAATTCAGGAGTACCCCAGGATGCAGAACATCAGGGCAAAAAATATAGATCTACTGCCTGGAAATCATTTGAGGCTATATCTACTAATTAATACATACATTATAATAAATATAATAGTACTAAAGATATACTTAGCCCAAAGATCTCCAGAGCAGGGCACACTTCTCCGAGTACCCCAAGACACACAACCAATAACAGAAAAAATACATACAATTCATAACACAGGTCAAGTGGTCAAGCTGGTGACTCAGGAGCAAGTGGCAACTAAACACGGTTTGCAAGGCCTTATATTTACTTCATAAGGGGAATCACTCCTAACTATACAATAATCAAAAATAGTTAACTCCCCATTATGTCACAGTCATACAGCTCTATATTACTTAGGTAAAAGTAAGGTGTCCCTTTCAAACCTTGCCATTTATAGAGCAGATAATGTAAAGGTCATCTGTTTCTTTGACTAACTGTTATAGAGCAGAGTGTCATGTGGCCATCACAAGAACCAACTGTCTTTACTCTTTACCCAGCTAATATCAGGTACCCATTAAATTTGGAGGGTCTCAAGGCATCCTAAAAATCCCACAAAAATCTGAGTCTGCACAGATTGGAACCTGAGCCCTGTCGGCTGAGAAGCCAAGCATTTTACCACTCTGCCACCATGCCCCCCCTCCCTTCACATAAGGGCACTCAGATTGTTCTTTGTCATGTACATAGTAGAGATACAGATACGATGGAGACATAACATACATACATAACAAATTATTTTTACAGCAGCTCTATGAACATTTTATTAAAAACAAAGTGATATTTTCTTTTCTAAGAAAAATAAATATGTAATATGTAAGGTTATGTGTGCTAGGTTATTAGTCAGAGAGCTCACATGTGTAGGACTATTTTTAGGGGAGAGGTTAAAATTAGAGAATTCACAAACCATAATTATGTGTGGAGCAAGCATTACAATTTATTGGAGGTTGCAAATAAAAATACAATGGGTTTTAAAGAAAGTATAGCCATTAACCTTTCTATGTAGCCAGCATAAATATCAGCTGTTGTAAAATATAACTAAAAGTATATAAAGTAAAATTTATAATTATTTTTTTTTATCAAGATGTGAGTTCACATTTTTTGTGCCCAATGGAACAGCTATTGAGAACTTTGCACAGACTCCTTATGGAAGACAAGTGATGAATGATCCTCAGCGTTGGAGATGGGTAAGTTGTCAATATTTACAAGAAGTCGCCTAGTCTCACTTCCTCGTCTGTTCTCAGCTAACATTGTTAGCACGAAGACCACTTTTTAATTTTGTAAATATGATCTAATTAGATTTAAATACAATCCATGCTGGCAGGACTTTGTCTTCACTTAGGTCTCACCACATATATGACATGTTTACTCAGCTGACATACATATTTGCTTTGTGCTGTCTTTCTGCTTGAATAATGCATTTCTGGAGTTCAAAATACTGGGAAAAGCTTGGTAGTTTGACCTTGCTAAAATGCCACAAAACAAGAATGAGCTTCTTTCATCTTTCTTTTTATTGTTAGAATGTAAACAGTTTTGGTCAAGTAGTTTCCCTTTGATGTTGAAACTATGATGATTAAAATCTGAGGCTCATCAGTATTGAAATTAAATTTCTTTATAATTCAATAATTCATTAAAATATTTCAGAAAAGTCAATTGAAAAAATAAACAACCTTTGTATTTTGCAGCTAATGAGAAGATTGATGACTTACAGAGAAAAGATTTACATTGATCAACTTGCAGTGGGGGCTCCAAGAAGTTTTTATGCGGATAATGGAGAAGAACTAATTGTCCAGCTTGATTCTCGAAGTAACATTCCCAGTGGACAGAGAAGTAAGTTGATACTTGGAAGTAATATTCCCAGTGGATAGTGAAGTAAGTTAATACTCTAAGTAATATTCCCAGTGGACAGAGATGTTATTTGATATTAAAGTAATATTCCCAGTGGACAGAGATGTTATTTGATATTAAAGTAATATTCCCAGTGGACAGAGAAGTAAGTTGATACTTGAAGTAATATTCCCAGTGGATTAAGATGTAAGTTGATACTTGAAGTAATATCTCAGTACATAAGAAAGCATTGACTCATCAAACCATTGTTTACCATGTTTGGGACTTACTTTGGTACTTTTAGCAGAAAAAAAAAAGGAATTTAACAGGCAATGCTGTGTAGGTAGGCCCACTAATTGCTAATAAAAAACTGCTCTATATTGGTATCTAAATTCTATACAAGATTTTTATTTTTTTTCACCCAATTTCAAAGAAATTAAATAAGTCTTTACAATATATATATATATATATATATATTTATATATATATATATATATATATATATATATATAGCTCCTCCTTCGTGTTCGAAGATGAGCACATTTCTCACATCCTTAACAATAATCTTATAGTTTTAAACTACTTTCTACACTCTATCAAAATAATAATTATTTCTCTCATAAAAGATCTTATTGCAAAATTAGGTTATTTTATATTTGGAACAATGTTAATTCTATTTTATATATTTCACATTCTGTCCAAACAGACACGCAAACTTTGACCTCAAGAGTTAATGGAAATTGCACATTCAGCATCTATACTACCATTCCAGGTTACTTACTTCAAGGGAGAAAACCGTTTTATATATTGGCCTCCTTTGAGTGGGCAAAGTTACCTCTTTGCTGTATGGCTGCCTGGTCATTCAGTTTGCGTGCTGGACTGTTGTTCGGTCTTAATGATGGTCCAGATTTCAAACCTGCCTTCTCCCATCCATTTCTTCTTCCACCCCCTTCGTCCTGCGGCAGGTTTGGACTAAGAAGTAAATCATCGTTAACTCTGAAGGAACATCTGAACCATGTCCAGCAAACAATAAACCTCTTGAAGCAAAGTAATCCCATTTCATGTGGTATATGAAATCAAAACAAAATGAAAACAAAAAAAAACATTAAAACAACTGACCAGATAAGTTTGCACTAAACATATGAAAGAAGCAAAAATATGGTCAATTATTTTTTATGGGGAAAAGTTCAAATGAAGTGCATTCAGTGGATAACCTAGAAACATTTGTAGTCCCATCTCTTGGCCTTACCATAGGACTTGAACTAATCATAGTTGTATTTGATCTCTTTCAGCTGCCTATATCATGTTTCAAGGTATTAGGGCTCAGGTAGTTCACTCTGACATTGGTGCCACTAATGGAGTCATCCACATCATCAGTTCACTGCTCTTTGTACCAGAGGACTTGGCCCGAGATGTAAGTGGGGCTTCAACAATTTATGTCTCATTTGTTTATGTTTTAATCCTGACATTAATGAGTCTAATTTATTCTGTTACATTGTTATAGTAATTTGTTAATGAATATTACTTCTGATCTGTAGTTAATACATTGGTAAAGTCTACCATCTCAAAGTTTTTATGTAAATAATAATTTTTTTTTGTAAACTAACTTTTATTAATGTTCTATCTGTAAATGCTCACATCGATACATTTTTTGTTTTTGTTTCTTTGTCTGTCTGGTCAAAAGTTTTTTTTTTATATTTAATGAACACATTCTTGAATGTTAGTGTAGAGCTCAATTTTAAAGACCAGTAGTTCTCACATTTTTAAACTTAAGGGACCACTTAGCTATTTTGTGTCCTCGCTGTCGACCACTATAAAAATGTATTTTTAGCTCGGTTTCACTTATTGGGGGCAGCTTAAGAATTACTGTTCTGTTTCATGTCACAAATTTCAAATTTGCTTCACCACAAGGCGAATCCTAACCCTAAGATGGAAGTTCTTACATAGCAAAGATCTGTATATAGTTTAGAAGAGAAGGTACAAGTTAGATTCCCTTAGACTAACAATTTCATTTGGTTTTTAAAACCTGTGACCATTAATAGTGTGCCAAGCTTTTAATTGAGACTT
Organism: Biomphalaria straminea; assembly: GCA_021533235.1. NCBI lineage: Eukaryota > Metazoa > Mollusca > Gastropoda > Planorbidae > Biomphalaria > Biomphalaria straminea. Next base: position 8,850,281 of record JADKLZ010079391.1, read on the forward strand.
TCATTTTATTTGTAGAGTGTCTCAGTGCTTTCTATGTTTCTTGTGTGTGATTTTGTACATAGTAAAGTTTCCCCTTTCAGACGTTGTGATCTATGGGGGAGATGATGTTATGGTCATCTGTTTCTTTGGCCAATGGTTAAAGAGCAGGGTATCATGTGGCCAGCACAATGTCTGTCCCCAACTAAAGTCAGATACCCATTAGGGTTGGGTGGACTTAGGGGTGCCCTTCTTCTTCTTCTTCTTCTAGCCAGCTTTATTGCTGCTGAGCTGTGAGCTCTTTTGCAGACTGTGCCAAGGAAAAAAAAGTGTGCTGTTTTCTTAAGTTGTTCAGCACTGCCATACAGGGTGTTGGTAGGGGTGCTCTAAAAATCCTGAAATTCAAAATCCAAGTCTTCACTGAGATTTGAACCCAGGACCCCAGGTTTGGAACCGCGTCTCATGCTTTTGTACATACTTTCTTTGAATGTTCTTGGTTTTTTTTTTTTTTTTTTTTTGGCTTAAAAAAAAACACCAAATAATGATTTCCAATGTCCAATGGGATCACATTGAACTGAAGATTAGTTAGTCTCACACTCCAGTTGTATCAAAACTGACTTGCAGAAATTTGTTGTTAGTATGTTAGCCCTTACATTCCAATGTAATCAAGATTCAATTGTTACTATCTGACAAAAGACTTTGCATTGTGAATTCTTAAGTGGTTTTTGAACTTGATGTATATAATAAGTGTAGGATTACATTTTATATATTTGTTTTTAAAGAAAACACTTTGTGTAAAATTTCAATTGGCTTTCAGGAAACTAATGTGCCACATTAAAAGTGCTAAATATTTATCTTGCAATATTTTACAAATGCAATGTGTCCCCTCTTGATCAGGAAACACATTTTAAGCTTTCCTTGCAAGGTTCTGTTTTTGCTAATAAGACTACTACCATGTTCTTTTCACTAATTAGAACTTGGAGATTGTAAAATAATTTAATTTATTATATCTTGAAATACCTAGAGAAAAATACAGTTGGTAAATTTATTTTAAACTGAAAGGGATACGATAGTATCTATTTAAAGGATTGTGCATTATCAAATAGCTGATAATAACAATGTTTTGTATTATGCAGTTTAAATAATCTTTCTTTATTTGGTTTGTCAATTGCATTATATGTCCTCATGTATTTTTTGCAATCATTAAGACTTAATGTTGTGTTGTCTGTTCTATTTATTGGAATGACTGTTCTTTGTTAAATAGTTAATAATAATCATTTTACTTTAAGATACAATATCTAATCATCTTAATTGTTTGCTAAAACATCTGACAACCTTTCAAAGCATTGTGTTTAAATTAGGACTTAAGTTTGTCCAAAAAAAAGTCACCAGGTTAAAAAAATATTGAAAATCAAACAGGATGGCTGTCTAGTTGTGTGGTATGGGCTCTCAAACCCTGCCCTCTGACTCCCACCATCAAACAGGATGGCTGTCTAGTTGTGTGGTATGGGCTCTCAAACCCTGACTCCCACCATCAAACAGGATGGCTGTCTAGTTGTGTGGTATGGGCTCTCAAACCCTGCCCTCTGACTCCCACCATCAAACACGTCCTATGGGAGGTTTAGGCTTGATGTAATAATATTCAATTCTGAAATAGCATTCAAAACATAAGAAAAAAAAATTTAAGATGGTTATATCTTGGCTAACATATTAATTGTAAAATTACAGGACAGAACCTAAATAATTTTAGCATTTACTTGTCTGATAAGAACAAATCATTCATAAATATTAATTTGAATGTGAACTATCTTTTGCTATTGACATGAATTTTTTTTTATCTTTCAAGTGTAAACAAAAATGTTTTTATTATTTCATGTATTTCTTGACACCTTTCTTAGTTGATTCATTGTATTAAGTAACAGACTTGTTGATAGACTGCTTCAATGTCCTCATTCATGTACTGCATTCCATGTAGCAACAAAAGTAAATGTATGCATACTTTTGCAGCACATATTTCAAAGATATCTGAAGCGAATTAGTTTGGCCTACAAAGTATAAAACTATACCAAGTCACATTAGGATACCTCACATTTTGATTAGGACTTTTAAGATTTTCTAAGATTGGATGGGACTCGTCCTTTGAACAAATGTTCTTTCTTTGAACAAATGTCCTTAAATTACAGAAATATTACAAAAGTAATATAAATTTTGAAATTTTGTTAAACTTTCATGGACTACAAATGAATATTTGTGTACAAATCTGCTGTGTATATAATGTTTTTTTATAATTTGTATATACATTTGATTTTGATGTACAATAACTGATCAGCTAAATTTTACATTTGTTTTTGCCAGTAGTGTACATTACTTACAAATTTTAAAATGACTTTTTCTTCTTTATTACGGAATGAATTTTTTTTTCAATCTTGTAAATGCAATAAATTCCTTTGTACAGTATTGGTTTCATAGCATAATGTTAAACTAGAGCACCTTGAATAAGATCTTACCTGTTTTTGTTGTCTAAATCTTTTATACCATTTATCTCTTTTTACAATAACTCGCATCTTTATAGAAGTATCTAGATGGTACCAGGACACAGATATCAAAAGCGACTCTATTGATGTTCCTAGAAATTTAATTGTTAATGTATATCACTGAGAAAAGAATTACTAGCTCACAGGACACTCTGGGAAAACTCTATTTTGACCATTATAATTTTTCAAAGTAAAAAAAAGAATAGCCAAATTAAAATTTCTTTCTTAATTTTAATTTGGCTAGAGAACTAGGTGTGATGTAGATCTTATATCAGTTTTGAAAGGACCGTTGCATTCTGGAATTTCTGAATGTAAGGCATTATTGGTTCAAGAGCTTAATAAATTAAAGAATAATTTTACATAAAAAATATTCCTTTTTTTTTATCTAACATGCATTAGTCATTAAGAGAACAAATATGACTCTTATAAGTTGTATAAAGGAGGTATTGTCTTATGTCAACACAAAAAAAGTATTGTTAATGTTTTTCTTGTTTGACAATGTTAATATAATGGCAGCTCAAAAAAATAACAAAATGGATTGAAGAAATTGTTCATTAAAGTTTGTCTCTTTCATCTCTGAAGTTGCATTTCGATGCTTTGAGTCCCAGCAAAAGTGTCAGCCTAAATGTAAATAACTTTTTTTTAAAACTTCAACCCATGTCATAAATCTCTCTTATAATTAGCAATATAACAATTAACCATATAGTGCCAGTATGGGTTGTTTACAGCTATTTCAAAATTAAATTTTGTGATATTAATCTTAATTTTTTTTTCTATGGTGTCAGTTATAACTTATGATGACTTTGTAACACATTCCTGTCCAAGTGTATTATCTTGAGAGTGACCACTTTTTATTGCCCATAATGGCAAGGTTGTTCTATGCAAACTGTTCTGTACATTATACTCACTAGCTATTGACACTTACATATTTTCTACATTTTGTCAACGTATTGCATTCATTATTTTTACCTCTTCCCTTGTTGTACATTGATAAAATAAAAGATGTTTTGATAAGTAAAAATATCTCTCCTTTTTTTTTTAAACTTATATATAGATTTATGAATTAGGTGAAAGTAAGTTGAGCTTATGTTTACTAAGGGTGCTTTATACATGAAATTATTATGAACACAAGTACATATTGTAATGACTCTCACTATCCAGGCCCTCTGCAAACTGGACCACACGACACAACCAATTCAAAGAACTTGACAATCAGAGCTTTAAAGTAACATAACACTTTAATGTCCAATAAATCACAGCCAATACTGTACAATTGGCAGCAAGTAACACTGACTGTACAAAAGTTTCACCATAGATAACCACTCTGTCATATAAACTCTGTAATGCTGTATCAAACATCACTAGCTCTTCCCGGACTTGTACTTGATTCTCTGTTCTGGACCCACTTCACACTAGACTGGTTCTTGATTCTTACTTGGATTTATGCTTGTGAGGAAGTTGAAATGATTTAATGAATCCTACACTCACTTAAAGCCTTCTAGAACCCAAAGGAATGGATGGACCAGTCGTCACAGTTGACCATATGTCTAGCACTGGCTGACAACACACACACTACTACCCCTATCCGCATCACCACCAGAGTTATAACAATATTATATGTATGTGTATATATAAAGAAATTTATAAGGTTTCTTTCTCTTTCGTTGGGATAAATAAATATGCCCATTCAAGCAGGTATTATTTAGATTAGGTTTGGTTTGGGTCCAGGCAGGATCTGATATGATTTAATAAACAGGTTCTTGAGTCGCAAAGTTTGCCACAATTAGTGTATGTGAATATGAAATAAAGCCTATCTAAGGGGAAAGATCTCGGCACTATATCTCTCAATAATGTAAAAAATATTTCCCTTATTCAATTTCAAACAAAAAAAAATCATCAATAATTAATTGGTTAATTTTCTCATGGATTCATGTTTTGTTAGGAAAAATAAATAATTTCTCTAAGTATCAACTTGATCCAAGAATGGGTGTGGGAGAAAAAAACTTGTTCAATTATCTAAGCAGACAAAATCCTACATATTTAGCTGAAATTATGAATACTGAAGAATTATATTCCCTTGTGGGGTATCAAACAAAATAAATAATTACCAGTAATTAATTCACTGATTCGTTAATTTTTTTTAGTCATTCATGTCATTGAATAAGTGTGCAAAGTTTCAACTTGATCTAAGAATGGGTGAAACAGGAACAATACAAAAATGTTTCCAGACAGAGTGAGTAGCTAAAAACATTGTAAAAGTCAAGTTAATAATACAAAAGATATTTAAAAATGTACTTTTGTAAAAGTGGCTTCTCACTTGCCACAAGGTTTAATATTGGTAAACCTATTTGCTTATTTTGTATACCCGGTACTCATAATATGCCAAAAGCAGTCTTTTTAGTCAGCTGAAAGGTGGTCGGTCTACCCACGGAAACGCTTAAAAAACCAACTTAGGTGCCAACTTGCTTTAACTAAAATAGAAGAGAGCATCTAGTTGCATGCAGCTTCAGAATGAGACACCTGGAGGTCACTTACAAAGGCAGTAGGAAACACATTTGAGACTAAGAGAAAATCTGCAGCAGAGACATAGATGGCAAAAAGAAAATTTAAATCGACCGCTGGTGGACAATGGTTATGGCTGCTGGGACATTTATCTTCGAACTCGAAGACAAGCCTCATTACACTCATAGTCCCAAAGTTTTGATATGTAGTCATATTTCCTAATCGACGATACCAACATCGATCCGACCCAATTTAATTGAATTAATATTTGGTTTTATGAACTTTAATTTACGTTGGTTAAAAAGAGTACACAATCCTCGTTAATTCTATATCGAGTTTAACATTTTCTGATAACAAACAAAAAAATTATTGAAGTTTAATCAGAACAGGATAGTGAAATAAAAATAAGCAAAATGATTGATTCCATTAGAATGTGTAAGTATTATTATGGAGAGAAAGAGGTTGTACCACACTATGTGTTCCTATTCTTACTTTTGTAAGCTTTGGCACCCTTCATTTTGCCAATTTAAAATTGTATATACATACGTTAAGAAGAATAACTAATTTTAAAAAAGGAAGATTAATGTTTTTTAAACTTCAGAGTTTTATTAATTTAAAAAATTATTTGAAAAAAAAATGCACAAATTTAAAAAAAACTGCACATTCTCAGCGTAGCTCTTGCAACACATTCAAACAAACTTTGACAAGAATGCAACACCCGCAAACTATAGAATAGCACATACAATAACCTGTACAATAAAAGTACAAAATAGCTCTTTCAACACATTCAAAGGTTAATATAAACCATATGTCCTAAACAATGTAGTCTTGTTAATTTCCTAAATTGGTCATAATGTTCTGAGCTTGTTTTAATTCTGAAATGAAATATAACAATAAACTAACAGTAATAAAAACATTTCATTACATTAAATAAAATACACAACATGTATAATAAATATCCAACAATCTGTATGTGATTCAGGTAAGAGTCTATGTGTAATGTTATGTATTATGTAGCTAACCCACAGAGCCTGCTAGAAGTTTATTATATTGCTATTCTATTATTTTTCTTTAATAGCCACCTTGTATGATTTTCCAATTTTCACTAGAAAAGAAATTAGACTCACCATGTAATAAAACTCTAAACTTGTCTGCTGTTAAGGTGAAGGTTACATGCTCAAGCTGACTGGTCTCCCCTGGCTTTATTCCTAGTTTTAGCTGAACACTTGGTTCATTCACTTCCTAGAGAAGAACAAGACTGGTGTCAAGTCTAACAACTAGACTGGTGTCAAGTCTAACAACAAGACTGGTGTCAGTCTAACAACAAGACTGGTGTCAAGACTAACAACAAGACTGGTGTC
>JADKLZ010079391.1:8856663-8874453 GCA_021533235.1 Biomphalaria straminea
GACTAACAACAAGACTGGTGTCAAGTCTAACAACAAGACTGGTGTCAGTCTAACAACTAGACTGGTGTCAAGTCTAACAACTAGACTGGTGTCAAGTCTAACAACTAGACTGGTGTCAAGTCTAACAACTAGACTGGTGTCAAGTCTAACAACTAGACTGGTGTCAAGACTAACAACAAGACTGGTGTCAAGTTTAACAACTAGACTGGTGTCAAGTCTAACAACTATAAAAGAACAAAACAAGACTGGTGTCAAGTCTAACAACTAGACTGGTGTCAAGTCTAACAACTAGAGAAGGTATATTTTTAAAAAAGTAACTGTGGATGATATACACCAAATTATTTTTAAAAAAATTCTTTACAAAGGAACCGGTGTGATTGCTCTTAGTTTTAAATATTATTGAAGGTTGAAGTTAGGTAATAAATCTAACTTCTTGGTCAAAAAGAAAAAAATAATAATTCATAAACTCTTTGGTAAAACATTGTGCCAAGATGCATGTGAAGTTTTTTTTTGTTTTGTTTTTTTACTAAAACTTAAATATGTAGTGTAGAGAATAAATGTGTTTATAGTCTTACTATTCACCTGTAGTTCACTGGAACTCAAGACATAGTCAACTCTCCATTGAATGGAATCAAGATTGGACACTAAAAACATAAATAATGCAATTTGTAAGTTTTTAAAAAATAAATACCAGTTCTGTCAACTAGACTGTTTGAAACTGGTGGAGCATGGAAACCGTAATAATAAATAGCATGTACAATTAGATTGTGATATGATACTAAGGCTGTTTGGAACATAAAAAAATATTGAAACTGTTTATAATTTATAATCCACAGTTGAAATTATTTATAAATGTCTAAGAATGGACACATAAAAATGGTAAGGGGAACAACTATTTTTTTTTTAACCGGGAAACCTGAGTCTTAAAATTACATTTTCTTAAGTAAATATAAAATATTTTAAGCACTTTTTTTTTTTTTTTCATACGACATTTTCTAACAACAGTACTTGTTATCACTTAGTCATAATAAAAAAATTGTAAGTCAATAGTTAATGCCAATAGTTAATGTGGATGTCATGTGGCCAGCACAACGGCCAACCGCCTTTACTTTTCCCCAACTAATGTCAGGTACCCATTAGAGCTGGGTGGACTCAGAGGCGCCCAAGGATCCCAAAATAAAAATCCCAGTCTTCACCTGAATTCGAACCCAGGACACCAGGTTCAGAAGCCATGCGCTTTACCGCTCAGCCACAGCGCCTCCATGGGCTTATATATATATATATATATAAAAAAAGTTGTTTTTTTAAAGTGTTTCTTTAATTATAAAACCAGCTAATGGATGCAAAGTCAAACAGATAGTTCAACAACAGTTTAATTTCTAACCTCTGAGACTTGTTTTTCTAAAATGTTCTTGTAAACTTGATTGGCCATCTGAATAAGACTTGCACAAGGATGTAGTGTGTTCTGTGTATTTAAAAAAGTACATGTTAGATCTACTGACTGTAACAAGTCAGGATTGTGATTAGTATTTATTAAAAAAATAAATAAAAAGATAAATATTTACATGTATGTATTTATGTAGACTATAATATAAAGTAATTTAAGCTTAGATCAAAAATGGCCATGTTTTGCACATGGCTTATGTTTGATGAAGATTGTTACTGTTACAAATGAATAAATGGCTTCTGCTGCTAATTGGAAAGAAAAGTTGTTGTTTTTTTGTCATACTTAGCATATTTTGTTCTGCAGGATAGTAATTTACATATTTATAACATCTGGTGCACCTAAACCCTAATAATAAATATTTATTTTAGTTGTTCATATAGATCTGATTTTATGAGAGATTATTTGATCACAAGACTAGTTTAAGATAGTATTTGGTTTAAAAGTGTACACTTGGCCTCAACCTTTTATCTACCACATTGTAAGTCAAGACTTAATTAATCAAGTGTGGTTAATGATGTGTAGAGATTAGTAGACTTAAGTACCAAAACTATATACAATTAATTCTAACCCAGTTAACAACAAGTCTTAACTTCAATAGACCAGTAATGCAAGTCATCCACCCCAAGACATACCCGCACAACCCCCTGAGATCAACCATATACTGGCATTGTTCCATTATTTTAGAAAACAAACCTTTAGGTAATCCAAGCTGCTGTAGCTCATTGGACAAAGTTTCAGGATCAACATTATATTTAGCAGCACTTGTCAGAATAAATGACAAAGCAGCTATTGATGCTTTAATATCTCCGATTTCTGACAATATAAACAACATACAAACTTTATCAAGCATCTATCTTGACAATTATAAGCATAAATCAAACCATGAAAGTTAATCACTTAAGCTAAACTGAAACTGATGAATGCAAGTATTATCAAGCATGGTGCATGTTGATGTAGTTCTAATCATTTATACACTAAGACAAACACACACTGCCCCCTACCAAATTTTGCATCTGAGGTTAGCTTGTGAACTTTTTCATACTGAGGAACAAAAAAAATGGTACAGAATATTGAATAGTGAAATATATATATAAAACATAAGAAATAGTACAATCCATAGAAAAGCATCTTTTAAACTATATATTACTTTCAATTATCTATTGTTGTAATTTTGTGATTATTTATTTAACTAAAATTATAAAAATATATATTTATACATATTTTAAATTTAGGTTAGTAAAAAAAAAGTGTGTATTACTTACATCTAGACTTTCACCCAAAATATCTTTCAAAACTTGAACTGTCAGAAGTTTTATTTTAACAGATGTCTGAAAAAAAATATTAACATTAAAAAATTAAAAAATACAATTATTTCAACTGTATTAAATTATAAAAAAAATTTACAATTATAAGGTTACATTAAGTTTACATTTATTATTAATGAAGTTTTTAAAGTTTCTGTAAAAGAGAATTGGAGGAGAAAAAGTGGAATGGTCCAATTAAACTTTAAATATTAGTTAAATTTTTGATTCAATGATATTGAGATGTAATAGGTTCAGTCCCACCTTTCTGGTCGAGAGGCTAAGTACGCTTGACCTTGGCTTGGCTAACTCTGAAAGTGCTCGAGGCTCAGACACCCGACTCGAGCAGAGTTGTGTTTACTGAGCACCTACAGGCAGCACGGAAAACCTTCTCCCAGATCCCCCCTTCCCCGGTCCACAAACGAGATTGGACCATAATGCTCTGAGCATGCTAAGTAGCAGCACTATATAAATAGCTATAATTTATTTATTTATTCTTTCTAAACAGAAAAGAGATTTATCCTTACAAATAAAATCAAAGTACTATGAAAAAGAAAATGATCTATTACATATCCTATATCAAGACATAAAACAAAGATGCAAAACAGAGCCAAGAGATTTAAATATTAAAATAATTAAGTTGGCATAAATATATATTTATATATATTCAGTGCTTTTTTGTGATGGTATGCACTGGTACGGTGTACTGGTACCTTTTTCAATGTAGTGAAAAAATATTATTTTTCTTGTATTTTAAAATTTATTATTAATTTATTATTAAACCACCTATTTTTTTTTTTACAAAAAAAAAAAGATATATATGGTTCCCTGTCATTACATTTGAGCCAATTCATGTTATATGCACAACTGACATAATGAATTTGTTGATAAAGTACAAGATAAACCAATTCATGTATGCACAAGTCAATTGACCTAATGAAACTCAGAGGACATATTTAAAAAAAAAAAACACTCACTATTTTAGATAGTATGTTTATTTCTGCTAGTACCCAGTCAGGACAGTCTAAATCTCCACAAAATCTGAATTTCTGAAATTAGAAAATAATTACACATAAATATATATTCAAAAATGTATCATCTAATTCTAAATTATGCATATATATAATGTACAAGGCCCCAGAAACTGCTCAGTACTTCAATAGAGAGAAGTATAAAAAGTCATTTTATTATAAATATTTTATCAAAATCATGATAACCTATACATCTAAAATTCCTGTCAAACTATAAATAGTGGGTGGGCTTTTCTGTTCCTTCTTTCAAATCACTCTATATATAAAGGATGAAAAAGGTTCACATTTACAAATAAAAAAAAAAACAACATTTTTTAATATAACTAACTTAACCTGTCACTGTGGACTTTTTAAATACTTCTCATAAATTCTATCAAGAAAATAATTCTCATAAATTCTATCAAGAGTCTTCAAGAGTCCCCAAAAGTGGCATATTGTTGGAAAATTCAGAATCACAATTTTGACAACCAAATCCAAAAAGGGGAGGGGTATAGTGTCTGAACTTAAATCACTTGGCTTTAATACTAAAGGCCAAAAGGGGGTTTATATTTACAGTATCTGCTCTATTCAGAATTGCTACAAATTGGCACAATCCAGGCTTTAAAAAATTCCATATTAGGTGTTAGGGTCTAAAATTCCATTAACCTAGGTTTATAAATAGAAAAACTTTCAGTAAGCTATAGACAATATAGTCTAGAGTATATAATAGTACCATATATAGATTGCACTCTGAAAAGGGAACACCTTTTTATTATTTATTATAATCCATAATCATACCAATTATAATTATTTATAAGTCATAGATTGATGATTCTAGATCTAACTCATAGAATTTATTTATGAAATTATCATTAATTTTAATTATTATTAATATTATGATTACTGAACTGATAGTAGTGGCTAGTGATAGATAGACTTAAATAAATCAAGTTAAGACGTTAGTAGGTGTCGTTACTGTTAAAGGGAAACTCTCATAGTTTTTCAAATTTGAGTTATTGATATATTTAAATTCTGCGTAAAAAGTTGTAATAGTAAACATTTTACTATTTTTTATTTAAATGCTTAGAAAAATTTACATTTAATAAATTAGACAGTAAATTGTTAGCATCTCCTAAAAAACGGGATTCTTTGAGATTCTGTTTTCATCTCAGGCATAAGTCACTCCCCCCAACAATACTGAAAGAGAAACTAGATTTAACCAATTGTATCGCTTCTTTCTTACAGTAGTTGTCAGGCTCTTAGGCATAGTCCAGAGCTATGCTATAGTTTTTTATAGAGAGAGAGAGATGCAATAGCATTAGGATAACCAACTCGAGAAAAAAAATAACATTTTCATCTAAGCTTCTCCCTATCCCAAGAAGTAAATATATCGTGTGTCTGACTGATTCAAACAAACTGGTCAGTGTAAGGCAAGTCTAGACTACGTGTAGTCGGTCATGACAAGACAACCAAGCGATAGTGTTTGTTGTGTGTTAAGTGGTCAGGCGAGAAAATATACACTGCCGTGGTTAGTCAAGCATGTAAATCTACTTTCAACACGCATTTTTTTCTTTGCTTACAATATTTAGATCTAACTGCATAGTCGAAGATATATTTCTTGTACGAGAATGTTAACTTTACAGTTATTTTTTCCGTTATTCAGCAGGTACTCATAGTAGTAAAAGATTGTGTATCTATGCGTGACGTCACATAGAAACTACGTGAAAATCTGACTGTTTTGAATGCGCAGAAAAATTATGTTAGAAAAACATCAATTACTAAGTTATTCTTGCAAATAAAAAAAAAAAGAATAATATATTCATTATCTGTAAATCAAAACACATATGATATTATATCAAAAATTGTCAAAACCATGGGAGTTTGTTTCCCATTAAGTTTAAGTAAGTTAAGATACTTAGATAGATTAAGTATTAAGATTTCTTAGCTCTATTACTCTATTTCTTTAATTTTAATAACTTCACAAATTCAAATTTAAGAATTACCATTTGTTATTAATTTAAAATTTCCTAATCCAGTAATGTTTCTGTTTACATGTGTTACTCTAAACTCTAGACAGGACTTTCGTCTCTAGACTTAATAATCTAGACTCTATAATGCAATGATGTCTAATCTAAACTTTTTTTTTAAATTTCTAAATCATGTGAATACGCCCCTATTTATTTCCGTTTCGTTTCGTTGTTTTAAATTTTTTGTTTTCAATGTTTATGTTTTGTTTTTGCCATTTCCTGTCATAAAATAAATAATGTACCGATTGCGCACAAATTGGGACCATTTTTTTTATATTTTTTAACTCCCTAATAGTTAGATTCTAGAACATCACGGGGGAAAAAAAATGAAAGTATATTATATATAAACTCATCAGCTATAAGCCCAAAAAGATAGACTAACTGCTTTGATTGCCAACACCTTTTTAAACTTAGAATTCAACTATTAAACTATTAATTGATAGCGTTTGTTAAGCTTTGCGAACGCAAAAAAAAAAAAAAAAAAAAAAAAAAAACATGAGTGTTAATGCCAACGCCAAGAAAACAGAAACATTGCGTACAAAGCATAAAGAATATATGTTAAAAACAATATAATATCTTCAAATTCCTTTCATTGAGTAAGTTTCTTTCAACACTAGACTTAGCTTGAACGGTTATCACTTTGAACCCACATCTATATCTATATCCCTAACCCTTCTCTGCTTGCAACTGACGTCACACCTTGCACCAGTTTTTACCTGTAGTGGCCTAGCCTCGTCTGCGATACTGGTCATTCCGTTTCTTCTGAAACAGCTGGGGGGGGGGGCGTTAAATAAACAATTATCAGCTTGACTTTTTTCACTGGCCGTTCAACTCACCCCCCTCCCGACTTCCAAATTTAGGTTACGGAATGATCCATCACATACGGATACGTGTATGCCACTTGACTCTTATGGGATTTTTTCTACACAGATGATATGCCATTGTTGGCTGTGTGGCCCCTGTTTATTTGTTTTACATAAGTATTTATCTAATTTCTTTGGACGTCAAATAAGGAGGAACAAATGCCCATGTGTAATGTTTACGTCGTTTGTACATTAGAAAGGTTTCTATCTGGAATTAGTAGTGGACTGTGGAATGCCCAGTTTGATTCTTTGCGTCGACAGCGCACTTTTTCTTATCGCTAGAAGAATGTCCGCTGGTTTTTAAAAAAGCTTTTAAGATATCATCTCTAAGTCTATAAAAGATTAGCAATTAATTAAACACAATTAATTAAAGGCAAATCATAGGCATCATCTTTAATTATATTTAATGACACATATAAGCTTAAAATTATTATTGTGTTGTGCGCAATGGCTTATACAATGGTTTTTTGAAGTAACGTCTGTATTGTATAAGATAAGATAAAACATAAAAAACGATTGCGCACAAGCCTATTATTCCATTTAGTTCAATGGACTATAACTATAAGGCTTTAAAATTGTCTTCGAGTCCGAATGAGCTCGAATGCAGTATTTCCCGTGGCTTCGCAGCCCCAGCTGTGACCTATATATTTTGCCACATCCATAGCAAGCATAATCATTATATATGGCTCCTTTTGTCTCGAAAGGCAATGGATGCGCCCAGATGAGTCAGAATCATTGCTGGCTATGAAATACAGATGTTTCCATGCCTATATAAATATATTATTTGTGGGTCTTCTTTGGTTAATATCCAACGAGATATAAAAATCGCCTTAAGTCCGGACCTATTCTAGTTTTTCCGGAAACAATCCATCAATGGAAATTCCCTTATGTGCAAATTTGGACCTTTTACTGAACATTGTCAGATAGGGGAAAACGAAAGTAAAAGAGAAACAAGACTGATAAAGTAGTCTCGCAATAACTACAGAAAAAAATAAGTTATGGATAATATTACAGTGTCTGTACGCAATGCTTACAACTTCGCAATCGGTGATTTTTACTCTCACTATCCATAGTATTCATAGACTGGCATAGACTATACTATAGATAATCTATGCCTATATCTATAATCTATATATACTTTATTGTCTTAATATAGATCTAGAGGTAGAGCTGGATCTAGCTAGCAGCAGCTAGGACGGCTAGGGCTAGGTCTTTTATTTTATTGTTTCCAGTTGAAGATCTAGATTTAGACTCTAAATTATCTGGATCATAAAGAAAATGCCACGAAATTTGTGGAAAAAGACAAAACAATATGTTTTAGAAAACCTTCACGTATGTGATATTGTGATGTCTTGTCAGACTTGTCTTGTGATTGTGACTTGTGACACTTTGACTTGTGTATTTAAAATAATGTTAGTCTATTAATTAATAATCTAGTAGATCTAGATATGATGGATCATTCTAGATCTAGATCTATATAAATTTTAAAATCTATTTTAAATTTAGATCTATCTAGACCAGATATATAATATAGACATAGTCATACAGTCATAGTGTCATAGTAAAGCAAAATAGATTGAATTGAGAAGTCAAGAAAGTCAGAGATCATTTTAAATTTATCTATCATAATCTATGACTATGAACTTCGGATCAAACACTAACTTTTTTTATTGCATGTGTGAGTGATGGGAACATAGATCTAATTATGATAATACTATACTTAATACACTAAATTATAGTCTTAAACTTAGAATTTACTGGCCAAAATAATGTACATGTGTGGCACTGTGGGGAGTAAACTTACAAGCAGTGTATCAGTAAATCAGTGTATGTTAATTCTAATCATTAATTAAATTTCCAATTTAAGTCTAACATTCATGTGGGAGACCATTACAATATATATGTGACCCCCCCCCCCCCCCAAAAAAAAAAAAGAGGATAGGGCCCATAGAGAGTCTAGATCTATAAATATCTATAAATAGCTCTATCTAGTCTAATCTAGAATCCAGGTCTTGACTCATTACTTGTCTTGATAGATCATCTACATTTTGAGCTTGTTCTAGTTATCTGCTGATGATCCTAACAGACTTAAACAAGTGTAGCCCCCTAAACCAAAGCTTCACATTCAAGGGAGCATTTTTTTTGTATTTGGAATTTAAGAAAATGCATTTTCTTAGAAGTCTACGTCTACAGTGCAATATCCTGCTATTCTTCTGACAAAAATTGCTGGTCAAATATCAAATCTGCTATTCACTGCACTTTATTAATATTAATGAGGAGCCCAGTAACTTGAGTAACTGGTAGAGAAACAGATCAATGTGTGAAATATTTTATATTGGTATTTGTGCTGTATATATATATAGTTTGTCCATCATGATTCGATGATGACCACTTTGTCATCCAGGGGGCTGAGGGCTTTGCACTGGGGTTTTATGCCTCCTCGTGTGGCTGGTGAGACCTATGCGAGCCCGGAATGTTCGGCCGCACTCTGTGCAGGTAATTCCAACTGGAGCTAGTGTCATTTGCCTTGCTTTCCTTCTCTGGCATTTTTCTTCTGCCAGCGTTGTTCTCTTTTCCTCAGCAACCTGTGCGCCGGATCTCACAGAGCGGCGCCATGATGCTCTGTCATGTGCCTCTGTCTCCAAGGTGCCTGGGTCAATGTTGAATGTCTTTAGAGAAGCTTTGAGGGTGTCCCTAAAGCGCTTTCTTTGACCACCTTGCGAGCGCTTTCCTTCATGAGACATTTTGGGATGCGGTGGTCCTCCATTCTGCATATGTGTCCTGCCCATTGCAGCTGGGACTGCATCAGGATTGTGTGGATGCTTTGCAGACCCGCTCTTTGAAGGACTTCAGTATCTGGCATTTTGTATTTTTGCACTTGAATGGGCTTTTGGAATTTGGTAACTAGTTTTGTTTAAATTTTTTTTTTAATGGGGAGCTTTTATCCTCAAAACCTCCTTGGCTACCCCCTTTAATTGATGACTAGTTTTTAATAGAGAGGGTTTTTAAACTTAAAACACCTTTTTTTTTTTTTTATTTGGCAGGGGCTTGTAACTTCAACCCCCACCACTTTGGCAACACTAATAGGATTTGGTAACTATTTTTGCTTCGATGTTTATCGGCCCCCGTAAGGGGAAAAGCCGCTGTTAGGTTTGTGCAAAATGTCCGTCTGTCACACTCAGGGCGCCAAAACTAGAAGAGATATGAAAAATATTATTTTACCATTAAATGCGGCTTGAAAAGTTTAGGTGCAATGGTACTTTTAGTTTTCTAAAAGCAAACCGTTTAATTTATAAAATTAATTGTGCAAGCGATTTTTTAATAACAAAGCACCAATTCTAAAACAATTATGTAAATGTAAGGGAGGAAATGTTACAATAAGAAATGCTCTTGGTATAGATATCACGCACATTTTTTAAAATGAACTTTTAGCAGCGACTTTCGTATACTAGCGTAAAGCCCGGCCATGACATGATTCTAAACTAATTTCTTAAACTTTTTTAAAAATCAAATTTTTGTTTTTTACATTTTTTTAGAGTGCCCCCATTAGAATGAAAGAAGCATATTTTTGTGCATTTTTTTTTGTTGGTTGGTCTGTCCGTCATGGTTAGATTTAAAAAAAACACTAAAGGCTTTTGAAAATATGTTTTAACCGTTGCTGTTTCTTCAGAAATATTACGATAGTTTAAGTATCTATAATTGATTTATGTCTAAATCTACATTGAAATGTTATAATAAACTAAAACTAATCTTCTATTTTTAAATTTTATATTGCATTCATTCTGTTGATTATCTGGGCTTTTTTTTTTATTTTACATAAATTTTATCTAAATTACATCCAAATTAATAATAATAATAATTAGTAAGATATATATTAAGAGTGCTATATAATCTGAAGTTTAGTTTATGTAGATCTACTTCTCTACATATCAATGCTAAAAGATCATTTAAAATTGCTTGTGTGACATATTGTATATATCAGGTGTTTAGTTTGTAACCAGTTTGTTATTAAGTTAAGAGCAATGCCTTGTTGTGCAGTTAGCATGCTAAACTGATTATCTCGACGCTCCCGGGTTATGTGTGTGTTTGTTTTACATATTTCGAATGTTTCTTCAGAGTTAAAGATAGTTTACTTCCTAGTCCAAACCTTCCGCAGGAGGGGATGGGAGCATGCAGCGTTAAAGATAGTTTACTTCCTAGTCCAAAACTTCCGCAGGAGGGGATGGGAGCATGCAGGAATTGAGCCAGGGATCAACAATAAATCCGAACTACTGTCTAGTGCTCAAACATGAAGATAGACAGGTTTATACCCTGCTCGCTGCCATCCTCCGTCGTCCAGCGAGAAGTTAATTATTTTTAACTTAGAAGGAACATCCGAAACATCTTGCCAATAGGCGGATCTGACAGGGATCCGACTCCGACGGGGGCCGCCTCTGAGTTTGTGTATCACACAAACTCTCTTTGTAATCTTGTTTTTTTATCAAATGGGGATTTAACATCAAAACCCCTCAAGCTCATGGAATATGATAATATTAATAATGCTTTGTTGTTGTTTTTTTATATCACAAAATTATTTTCCCCTATACCTGCACTTATCATTTAGTCTGTTGAATCATTGGTGCACTACACCAGATCTGCCAAACATCTTTCTCCATTCCTCTCTGTCCTTTGCATTAGATAGAATTTCATTCATTGACAGGTTTATCCCTTATTTGAGGATATCTTCCAATTGCTTTCTCTGTCTGCCTCTTCTTTTTAACTGGACTGTTCCCTGAATGAAGATCTTTGCTAGCCCTGAGGACTTTGTGAAAAAATGTAAACTCAAACTCTATGGCCACATAGTGAACCCAGAAACAATAAATAACAGAGTTGATTCAGAATGTCTTGTTTTTTGTTGTTTTTTTTAAATTGAGTGGACATGAAGTACTTTTTCATAAATTTTAAAGACTAACAAGTATATGCCTTATTTGTGAATAAACTGTGTTCATTTACCTTGCTAATAATATTCTCTTTACTTCTTAACATAGTAACTTTTTGTATGCAAACACATGATTAATGAGGAAAGAAAACTAGAAGTAGACTCTAAAGTTATTCCTCGTCCCATATACTAGGACAAATCTGTACAAATGCTCTTTCTTCCCTAGTGCCATTAGAGCATGGAATGGTTTGCCTGAGCTAGCCAGGAAAACCAGTGACTTGGCAGAATTTAAGTCACTGGTAAATATGCATGACTGAATGCATGACGCGTAGGACGTAATCTAGGGACCTGCGAATCAGGAAATTTTTTTCGAATCGAATATAAGAAAATATTCGAATTTCGAATCGAATATTCTTGAAAAAAATTGACAACCAACAAGTGTAAAATAAAACTTCAAATTCAAAATTTTTATTATATTATATTTATTTAATACTGAAACACAAAAAGTTAGCAATAATTAAATTGCAAAGCAGGCCTTTTAAAAAAGTAGATCTTTATTTATTTTGGCCCAAATCAAAGTTTCAGCATTATTTTCCTAGAGATTGTGACGATGGTCAGTAATAATTTGTCCTCCAACTGAATTAACTCTTTCTAAAGAACAATTTGTTGCTTGCCTGAATTGCAAGCAAATTCCTAGCTGCTCTGGCCAAAAGTGGAAAAATATTAATACTTTCTTTCCAAAACTGAAGAGGATCACTGTTTTGATCTACAACTGCTTGCTTTGAATACAAACTGACTTCATCCTTAATTTGCTCAGAAATGGTGGAAATTTTGTTGATTCTGGTATCTCTGTGAGCATCATGTACTTTCTTGAACATTGAATCCATAAGGCTTCCTCTATTCCTGTCTTGAACAAGACTTTCACGTGGCAATTCATCAGAATTTTTACCAATTTTGCTTATTTGGAAAATATTCGAGGATTCGAAAATTTAAAAATAATTTCGAATCGAATTCAAATATTCTTTTTATATTCGAATTCGAATCAAATATCGAATATTCGCAGGTCCCTAACGTAATCATCTTCTTTTTTGAAGTAACGTCTGTATTATATAAGATAAGATAAGATATAAGATAAGACTTTCATCAAATTCTTAGAATTTCTCATACAATTATTTTTAATTTTTCCAAAATGTAAGTTCTACATGGGCTTGTTGAAATTAGTTTTCCAAATTTGATGCTCAGAAAATTAGTGCAATGTTTGAATTTTCATAAGATTACTATATGGCTAGTCTCATTTAGGGCAATAAAAGAGCCTGGGCTAAAGTTATGGTCAAATTATTGGCACCCCCACATCACTTCAGATAAAATATGAGAGAAATAGACTTAGATTGTTTAGAGAATGTTAAATAGTTTGTTTAGTTAGTGTTAAATAGTTGAAAATCCCTTTGTCTTTTATAAAGTGTATGTTCTCAATGATTTTGATATTTATTATATATTTTGTGATTATTTTTATTAACCCTGTTTTCTAACAGGAAGAAGATCCAGAGGAGTATTATAAATATAAATCCAAGATCATGTGGGGACTAACTGAAGATGAATATGAGTTAATGCAGGTTTGTCCAGCTTATAACTTTTGTAATTGCTACCTTTATTAAATAGTCACTCCAGCCCATTCATATTTGTATCAGTGTTGGGCATTGTAAGTTTTGTATGTGTTTAAATATGAATCACTGTACTGTAAAGATGAGCAATATACCATCTCTGTATCTAAGACGATGTGTTTCTATTTCTCTCAATAACATAGTAATTAATTGCCTAAAATTCTTACTGATTTGTGTTTATATTGGTATCTTTTTGTAAGGTTTCATTTGGAATGGTTTTTTGTATTGAATGAAAAGCCTACATAAGATTTACTTAGAATTCTACAATATAATATAATATAGAAGCTGTGAGTCTAGTTATATATTCTTACTTGTAGTAAAAGATGATGCTCTCTTAGCTATTTTAGTCTCATGACTTACAGAATGGAAAAAATGTTCATCTTAAATACCGGTACCATACTATTATGTAAATTTATATAGAGTGTTTAATTAAATTGATTAATACAATTATTTTTATTTATTTTGGGAAAATATTATTATCTATGGAGTTACTTTGTACATTGATATTTGAGGTTCATTCAGACATGAAGTTTACTACATGCTTACAAGCATTCTTTGAACTCAGGGCCAATGTGATGACAGTCTGAAGTTCATTTAACACAGACAGCCACTTGTTGTTTGTTTCTATCTTATACTAAAAGTCTTCCCTCCTTTTCTTACATATTTGTCTAGATACTTTCATGTTAATGGTTAATTTTTCAAGTATTTCATTCTTTACTTGTATATCAAAATGAAAAAAGTGTTTGAAAAATGTTGAACAGAAAAAAGACAAATAACAGAACATTAATGTCCTCAGATCTTTCCCAGCCCACATACTAAGATATAGACTTGTATTGCCATAGTGTGATGCACCTGACAAAGATTTGGTTGTAGAAAAGTTTCAATCAAATATTAGCTATACATTCCTGCCATGTTTGTTGAAATAAAACAACAATCAATCAATTATTGTAGTTTTTGTCTGTTTCAAGCAGTTAATCAGCTTCATTAATAGGTGTGACAAAGTATATATACCTCCTCATTACTTTCTCCAATATTACTCAATCCTTGGAATTGAAAAGCTTTATTATTATAGTTAGCATTATTATTGTTACTACAACAAATGTATACGTGTCATACATGCATGACCTAGTGCATGACACGTAGGACGTAATCATCTTCTTTCTTGAAGTAACGTCTGTACCATGTAAGATAAGATCTATACTGGCATGTCTAGTTATATGCTTCTGTTTGAATCCAATGGATTGATACATTTATTTCCAGGCTGTAAAGAGCCACTCTATACACAAAATTCGCACAATGTTAAACAAGGGAGTGGATCCAAATTTCTTCAAGAACTCTTTAAACAGACAAACACCATTACATTTGGCATCAGAAGATCCAGGTCAGTGAACTTTTTATCTTTAATTTTTTTTTTTCCAACTCTAAAAGCCTGTTGTGGTAAAATATGAACGTTATAATTCTCAGAATTGACTTCCATTTAGTTTTGACTGTAAAAAAAAAACAAAAAAACTTGTGATGTATATTTAGGTGTTGCAATATATAGATGTTTCCCCAACCTATCAAATAGACATGATTGTTTTTATCACAGCAACTAAATGTCACAGATGAGTAATGTGATGCAGTTTTGAAAAAAAAAAAAACATTGTAACTCAGGCTATAAAGTGACAACTAGAACTTTGTCTACAATGATGCAATTTAATACATTGAAGTAATTGAAATAACTTAATCCTAAATTGACAGCAAATAGTCTCTAACATATTTTAGAATTACTTATTCCATGTTTTATTTTTCTAGTCAGACAAAAATATCATGTTGAGATTTACTGATGACTCTGTTTCTTTTTCTTCACACAGCAAGTGAAAAAATAGTGGGTGTACTCTTGTTCTTTGGTGCCAACCCCAATGCTCAAGATAGTATTGGATGTACACCACTTCACCTGGCGTGTCTCCATGGTAATGCAGCCACTGTGGAGCTTTTAGTACAAGCTGGGGCAGATGTCAATATCATTGATAACTATGAAGGTATACAAGAAATATAGCTTTTTGGTCAATTGTGACCTTGAGGACTTGGTGGCTGAGAGGTGTTAGAACCAAAACCTGGTGAAGACTAGAATTTGTTATTCAGGATCATTGGATGCCATGAGCCCAGCCAACTCTAATGGGCAGCTGACATTAGTTGGGGAAAGTAAAAGTGGTTGATAGTTGGCATCAGAAAAGATTATCTTTACATCTTCTGCCTTATAGACCTTAACTTTTTCTTCTTCTTCTTCTTCGTTCTCATTGTTATGTTGGAGGGTTCAGATCAGTACAATATATGAGATGAACTGCGCAGTGGTTTCCAAGTCAGGGAGCTCTCCATATAGTTCTCATTGTTATGTTGGAGGGTTCAGATCACTACACCAATATATGAGATGAACTGCGCAGTGGTTTCCAAGTCAGGGAGCTCTCCATATAGTTCTCATTGTTATGTTGGAGGGTTCAGATCACTAAAATATATGAGATGAACTGCGCAGTGGTTTCCAAGTCAGGGAGCTCTCCATACCTTAACTTTTGAAAGTTTCCTTTTCAGACCTTGCAATCTTTAGGATAGATGATGTTAAGATCATCTGTTTCTTTGGCCAACGGTTAATGAGCAGGGTGTCATGTGGCCAGCACAACCGTTTTTTACTTTCCCCAACTAAAATCCGGTACTCATTAGGGTTGGGTTGACTCAGGGGCACCCTAAAAATCCCAAAATTCTAAATTCCGAATCTTCACCAAGATTCAAACCCAGGACTCCAGGTTTGAAAGCCTAGCGTTTAACCACTCAGCCACTATGTCCCCAACATTTATTTTTGACTGCATTTTTTCTCTTGAGATTCCATTCATTTTTAAGAAGTCATTTAAATTATTGTTGAACATTAGAAAGTTTTGTGCATAATTATTTCATGTAAATAAGATATATTCAGTTCAGAAATCCACAATTAAGGTATTTTAGTTTGACAATCAAACTCAAAAGCCTAATTGTATAAACCTTCAAACCGCTGTAACAATTTTGAGAAATATTTTTATAAAATCAATATATATGTAAAAATTAAGTTAAATATTTTTTTGAAATAATACATAACTTAACTGTTTCAGTGGAATAGTGAAATTTTAATTTTTTTTTTTCGTAAATCAACCACAATTTAGAGACATCATATATAGCTGGGTCATATTACACCTTGAGTGAAGCAGCATGCACAAGAATAATTCTTATTTTGAAAATAATCAGCAATCATTAATCTATTATTCAAAGAGAAGGAATAAAAGATATAAAATTAATAAAACATAATTTTTAGAAATTGCTGAAAACTATTTAATATAATTGACAAACATTTTTTAAAATATTATTTTCATTAATGATAAACATATAGCTATATATTAATGATTACCTTGGATTTTACTTAGACCTAAATTATATCCTCTCGTGCCATGCAAGTAGCAGCAAGCTGTCTCTGTAGAGATCAGTCACTGACAATGTCTGAAGCCTTTTCCCTGTGGGGTCCTCCATTAAGGTGTGCTGCCAAATTATATGTGGACGTCGCTGTCATGGATTTAGCAAAAAAAATTTAATCGTTTTTGTTATTGGTTTTTTCACAATGGTTTTGTAATATCTCTCAAATCTATATAGTTTGATAAGGAAAAAAAATCATTTTAAACAAATCATTTTCAAACTCTTTTTATGCTGATATCAATAACAAATGATTGAATGATATTATTAACAAGGTTATAAAAAATAACAACACAATTATATTTTTTTTATTGCTCCTGTTTTAGAGACTCCATTACTGACTGCATGTAAAGTGAACAGAAGAAGTACTTGCCAAATTGTTGACAAGTTATTAGAAGCTGGAGCCCTAGTTTCTTGTACTAATAATCACAGACAGTCAGGTGAGATCTTTTCTTAGCTTCAACATAGAGCAAGAGAGAGAAAAAATATAGACATACACTTTTCAACTGATGGATTAATATTTACATTATAGAAGTCTACTTTTCAACTGATGGATCAATATTTTTTTGTATTTTCTACAGTTCTACATATTTTGACTAGTCCCCATCATTTCCCCACTCGTACTGAAGTGTGGATGGTAGAGGATAGATTCTCTCTCATGAAGAAACTAGTAGCCAGTCAGCATAGACATTTGTTAGTCAGTAAGATGTTGAGGCATGGCTTGTCTGCCAATATGTTGGACACCAATGGTAATTGTTTTTCAACATGCACAGTTAAGATTAAATACATTTTTTGATAGTGTAAACTAAGAACACAAATTTTGTAATGAAGGAATGACAAAAGACAATTGAATTTAAAAGCAAATAAATTCAACAGTAATAGCTGAATCCATGAATTCAATTTAAATGTCATAGATTAAGCTGATCTGATGAACAACCCCTTCCCCATCTCTTTGCTAACTTGTATAGTTTTCTGAGATTTCCAGACAGGTGTAGTAACATCAAATAATTTTCTGAGCTTTTTATAGACTTCTTGACATAATTAGTGTCACAGATGCTATTATAGATTTAATTATATTTAAAAGCTTGTATG
>JADKLZ010079391.1:8885718-8896207 GCA_021533235.1 Biomphalaria straminea
ATAGACACCATGGAACATGTCTTTGATAGACACCATGGAACATGTCTCTGATACCTACAATGAATCATGTTGATATCAAGCATGAAGCCTGGCGATACAAGCAACAATTTAATACACAATATGAAGCAAAAGTAGATACACTATAGAAATCATATGTTGCTTTATGATGTGAAGCATATGTTGAAGCACATCACGCTGTGTGGTGTCTGCGAATGGGTGAAAGTTGGGGTTTAGTTTCTTTTTAACTTTCATACGACTTAGACGTATGTTTAGTTAAAGAGGGCAAAGGTCACTTTTCATCAAGTGAGTACCGGTATCCTAGTGTCGGATGCATGGGAGGAGGGGAGGCTGGGGTTCCATCCTCCTCCCGAAATGAAATGCTCCCTCAAGGCGAGGTGAAATTTTGTGACTAAATGTTTGCTTTGATTTTGTTTATCTTAGGTGAGATTAAATGTTAAACCCTCACATGATCCAGAGCAGCCAAGGGGTTTCGAGTTTAAAACCCCCCTCCAGGGGGTTTTGACGTTACCCCCCCCCCCCTCTTAAATAAAAAATAATGCAAATGAAAATCACCAAAATTCGCTTGGGGGAGCTACCACCTTCTACCAAGCGCGTCCCCAGGTGGCGGATGGGGAAAGAACCTTAGATATAAGGGTTAGCTGTGAATACCAAATAAACAGCCTTAGACCTATCTGGTTTGCAGTTATGGAGGATGAGGTGGAGTATTCCAGTGGTTAGAATATTCACTAAAAACATCTCAGAAATCCAGGGAAATGATTGCAAAAAGCGATTGTAGGGCGCTCTAACTCTAAACCCGGGCAGATGAAGCTCGTTAGCTAGGGATAGCAGTTCATCTAGGAGAGAAAACTCCGAAAATAAACACCTGCTGCCTTGCAGATGATCTTGGATGATTAAAGGCTATGGAAGCACACCCAGAAAGAAAAGCAGGCTGAAGTCGGAGTAAAAACTACTGGCCAAAACTCCAAGATCAAAGTCTAAAAATCCTACAATGGAACGCAGAGGGCATCCAAAAGAAAAAAGAAGCTCTAAAAATATTTCTGCATGAGAAAGAAATTGATGTAGCCTGCATCCAAGAAACTCATTTGAACAGTAATCTACGTTTCTCCATTAGAGGCTACACCTGCATCAGACAAGATCGAGAAATCAGACCCAAAGGATGAATCCTCACCCTCATTAAAAATGACATCCCTACCACAGACATAACTCTGCCCAACTTCGCAGAATCAGAAATAATAGGAACTAAGCTGATTCTCCCAGATGGAAATATTAATGCATTTAACTGCTACTTTCCACCAGACAAGGAAATAGAAATTGACTACATACAAATACCTGATCAAGAAGAATGTCTAATCTTAGGGGATATGAATAGTCACTCTCAGAGCTGGGGATACCCAGACCTCAATGCCAGGGGAGAAGAAATCGAAGAATGGCAAGCGGAGAACAGACCTATCCTGCTTAATAAACCTGAGGATAAACCAACCTTTTTCTGAAGAGCCTGGCTAACATCAACCACGCCAGATCTAGCCTTTGCAACTAACAACATATCCAAACAAGATTACAAAGACAGTTTGTGTGATACACAAACTCAGAAACGGCCCCCGTCTGAGTCGGATCCCTGTTAGATCCGCCTATTCGCAAGATGTTTCGGATGTTCCTTCTAAGTTGAAAATAATTAACTTCTCGCTGGACGACGGGGATGGCGAGAAGGGTATAAACCTGCCTTATCTTGATGTTTGCGCACTATAGACTTTAGTTCGGATTTATCGTTGGTCCCTGGCTCAATTCCTGTATGCTCCCATCCTTAAACTATCGCAATATTTCTGAAAGAACAGTAAAGGTTAAATTATATTTTCAAAAGCCTTTAGTGTTTTTTTTTATCTAACCGTGACGGACAGACCAACCAACAGACAAAACGCACAAAAATATGCTTCTTTCATTCTAATGGGGGCACTAAACAATTTTGTTTTTAAAAATCTCATTTTTTTTTTAAATTAAAAAATTAGTTTAGAATCATGTCATTGCCGGGCTTTACGCTAGTACACGAAAGACGCTGCTAAAAGTTCATTTTAAAAAATGTGCGTGATATCCGCATGTGCATAGCATTTCTTATAGTAACATTTCCTCCCTTACATTTACGTAATTGTTTTAGAATTGGTGTTTTGTTATTAAAAAATCGCTTGCATAATTAATTTTATAAATTAAATGGTTTGCTTTTAGAAAACTAAAAGTAGCCATTGCACCTAAACTTTTCAAGCCGCATTTAATGGTGAAAAAATATTTTTCGTATTACTTCTAGTTTTGGCGTTCTGAGTGTGACAGACGGACAGACAGACAGAAATTCATTTTAAAAAATGTGCGTGATATCTACATGCCATGAGCATTTCTTATAGTAACATTTCCTCCCTTAGATTTACGTAATTGCTTCACAATTGGTGTTTTATTATTAAAAAATCGCTTGCATAATAATTTTTATAAATTAAACGGTTTGCTTTTAGAAAACTAAAAGAAGCCGTTGCACCTAAACTTTTCAAGCCGCATTTAATGGTTAAAAAATATTTTTCGTATCTCTTCTAGTTTTGGCGCCCTGAGTGTGACAGACGGACAGACGGACATTTTGCACAAACCTAATAGCGGCTTTTTCCCCTTACGGGGGCCGCTAAAAAAAGTGCCTTGAGTAGGTTTATGAGAAGTGGCGTAGCTAGGGTGGGAAGATCAGGCGATCCAAATTTAAAACGAGTGTCCAAACTTTGTTTTTAATTTAAAAAAATACGTCATTATAAAAAAAATATAAAAAAAAAAATATTTTTCGCATCCCTTCTAGTTTTGGCGCCTGAGTGTGACAGACGGACAGACGGACATTTTGCACAAACCTAATAGTGGCTTTTTTCCCTTACGGGGGCCGCTAAAAATGAACAAGAGAAATTGCAGATCAGCTAGCCACCAGTGACACAGGCCCATATTAATCAGTATCGATACCTCCTTCAAAATATCAGAAAACTCCGCCATCGCCAGATGGAATTTTAAAAAAGCTAACTGGAACCAATTCTCAAAGCTCACAGACCTATATACCACTTCAATAAACTGCAAATCAAATCAGGTTAACAAATCATACTAAGCTTTCTCCAAAGCAATCCTCCTAGCAGCTAAGAAATCAATTCCTAGAGGAGCAAGAAAAGATTATATGCCCAACTGGTCTGATCACCTACAAGCAGGGCCGGTCTTAGGCCACTGCAACCTATGCGGTCGCAGTGGGCCCCGCGCTTTCATAGGCCCCGCGCTAGTCTTATGTGTAATTATTAATTGCAAAATACATACGAAAAATTCCTGGAAAAGTAATGCACTTATAAAAACCTCATAAAAGTCTTCAGAAAAATATACAAAATTGTCACTTGTGTGTGTCATTCATTACGGACAACGTCAATCCTACGTGCGATAAATGAGGCATTGTCAGCTTTCATGTAATAATCAGACGAATTTTCCCCTTAACCGAAAGTTCCAATACCTTATTTACTTTTACAGTCAATGGCATATATAAATATGCCAAAGGTTGCACAGTTCGTAAAGTAAAGTTAACTTGATCGCAGATTTGTACTTAGAAAAGAATGAATATAATGCAAAGCCGAATTTATTTTCTAATAAAAAATCTTAATGTTCACATATTATCCTTATCCCCTAGGCCCCGCGCAATCAGTTTTGCATAGGGCCCCGCAATTGCTAGGACCGGCCCTGCCTACAAGAACTCCACAATGCCACTATTGAAGCCAGAAACACAGTAGAAAATAACCCTTGCATAAATCTAAAAGCAGCTAACGCAGTTTTCAGGAAAAATTACCTTTCCGCTATGAGGAAAAGTTGGCATGAAAAAACAGAACAACTAAACGTAGATAGAGACGGCCACAAACTCTGGCAGTTGTTTTTTTTAACTCCCCCCCCCTTTTTTTTCCCCTTTGGCAACGCTGGGGCACCAAATTCTATCCCCTCCATACGGAAGATAGGGCCTACGTAGATAGAGACGGCCACAAACTCTGGCATATAGCCAAATGCCTCAACCAGGAAGAAAACGGAACAACACCCATAGTAATAGAAAAGGACAACAATCCCCTGAAAGGCCAAGTAGCAGCTAATGAATTCATTAAATTCTTCCAAAGCGTATGACAAATACAAATCAATGAAAGCAGAAATAAAGATGTAAACTCAGAAATCCAAGAAAAAAATAAAGAAAACAATCCAGCTTACTCCTTGGGAATGACCACAAATCTTAAAATGAAGGAACTAGATGAAGCCCTAAAGTCCTCAAACCAAAACAAGCGCCGGGCCCAGACAAAATATCAAATGACATGCTTCTCCACTTGGGTTATCAAGCCAAGAAAAAACTGCTACAAATATTCAATGCTAGCTGGAAATCAAGCAGAATCCCTACATATGGAAAAAAGCCATTATGATCCCTATTCTAAAGCATGGCAAACAAAGAAGTAAAGTGGATAGCTACCGCCCCATCAGCCTCACTAGCTGTACTTGCAAACTTATGGAAAGAGAAATAACAGACTTACCTGGATCCTTGAGTCTAATAACCTACTCACTGAAGCCCAGGCTGGCTTTAGAAAAGGAAGATCAACAGAAGATTAAATCGCCTTCACACAAGAAATAGAAGACGGCTTTCAAGGAAAGAAACCAACAACGATTGTGTGGGTTGACTTAGAAAAAGCATTTGACAAAGCAAGGTCTCTTACTCAAACTAATCCAGCATCACATATCCCACAGAATGTACAACTGGATAAAGGAATATCTAAATAACAGAAAAGCCTTAGTTTGCATGCAAGGACAAAGAAGCCACACAGTGGGTATCAAAAATGCCGTCCCCCAAGGAGGAGTCCTATCCCCAACACTTTTCCTAATATTCATAAATGATCTAAATCAAAACCTACCAAGAAAAGTTAAAAGTAGCATGTATGCAGATGACCTTGCCTTAATTAGCACAGTAGAATATGTAGGCACATCGAAATTTCGATTACAAGACGCTCTCGATAAATTCAATAAATGGTCCAAAGACTGGGGCATGTCCATCAACACAAAAAAGACAACATATACCATATTCTCACTGTCAACAAAACAACAAACAATAAAATTAACATTAGATAAGGAAATTTTAGAAAAAAAATGACAGCCCTACATATCTTGGAGTCACTTATGACCCAAGACTAACCTGGAAAAACCAAATAGACAAAACACAGAGCAAAGGCATCCAAAGATTATCTCTCTTGAAAAAATTAGCTGGCACAGATTGTGGAGCTAACCACAACATCCTGATAAAGACCTATACCAGTTACGTAAGACCTTTATTAGAATATGGTGCCACAGCATGGAGCTCAGCAGCTCAAACCAACTGTCACATATGCCATTCTAGGTTTATTTATGTTTTTTTATTTTATTAAGGCCACTTGGAAAAACCTAGAATCTGGGTTCATCTCTAGACTGGAATTACCCGGGAGTTATTTATAGCTTTTCTTTGTGCTTCTAGAAATTCAAATCTATTGGTTAATTTGAAAATAAATAAAGACATTTTTTAAAAGAGCGCCAGAGAATCGGCGAGGTTAAAAAGAACGTCAGTCGATGAAAGAATTTTGTAATAGTTAGTCGTGTTTTCTAAGAGCTCTAGTTTTGTATAGAAAAGAAGCCTTTATGTTATTTTCATCTTATTGATCTGTAACTTGTACATAAGTTGTACTTACGTTTTATATTTGAATAAATGTTCCAGAGTTTTGCTTTATACAAAGAATCTTTTATTGTGAATCCTAGATCATCATTTAATTCAACTATTTTAATTCAAGATTGAATCAATCCCCGGCATAACAACACATGTTGTTACACCAACCTAAGAAAAATAGACAAGGTTCAAAATATTGGTCTAAGGATAATGACAGGAACAATGAAAACAACACCCATAAGAGCTATGGAGGAAACTGCTGCCCTGATATCTCTGGATGAAAGAAGAGAAATAAAAATCCTCTCCCAATTTACCAAATTGGAAACCTTGGAAAGGCACCCACTGAAAACCAAAATCAACAAAACTGGCACTAAAAACCGTCTCAAAAGGACCAATTTCATACAGGAATCTGTTAACCTAAAAAAGAAACACCAACTAGAAAAAGTAACTCTAAAATCCTCGATACAACATAATGAATTTCCACCCTGGGACGAAAGCCCTCTTCCTACCATAAGGGACCATATTGAAAACATAAAAAGAAAATCTGACTTCAGACCAACAGAGCTGGTGAACTGTTTTCTTCAAACCAATTATCCTAGCGATCAGTGGATCAGAGTTTACACAGATCGATCATCTCATAACGCCAACACAAATGGAGGAGCTGGAATTCTCATCGAATGGCCAGATGGAGAAAAACTAGAAAAATCCATTGCAACTGGAGAGCTCTCTGACAGCCACAGAGCAGAAAGGGAAGCACTAACACTAGCTGTTACCATGCTAGCTAATCATCCAAGTTCCCCACACAGTCAGATTGTCTTGCTGACTGACGCGAAACAACCCTCCAAGGCTTGCAGAACTCTGGTTTCTCTTGTGTTGAAAACCTCTGAGCAGCACTGGCAAAACTCAACAACAGCAGAAAGACTGTTGTTCAGTGGGTGCCAGCTCATATTCAACTAGAGGGAAACGAGAAGGCTGGCACACTCGCCAAGGGTGGAAGAAGTGGCTCACAATTAACTCTGCACTCTACCCGAAAGAAATTAATTATAAATAAAATAAATGAGAAATGGACAAGCTCACATCCAAGTCACAAGAAAGATGATGCTTACTATAAGCTATCCCGACAAGATCAACGTGTAATCTTTCGACTTAGGACCGGACACAACAGAATGCGACAACACATATACCGGAAGCTCAAAATTGGAACCAGTGATATCTTCCCATGTGGAGTGTCATCAGAGAATGCCGACCACGTCCTCCAAGACTGCGCTCTTTACCAAGAGGCCCGTATAAGACACTGGCCCCAAAACATCCCAATAGAAAGAAAACTATATGGAGAGCTCCCTGACTTGGAAACCACTGCGCAGTTCATCTCAGATATTGGTGTAGTGATCTGAACCCTCCAACATAACAATGAGAGCGAAGAAGAAGAACCAAAATTCGATGAGCGTAGCCAAGGGAAATTTTGAGTTTAAAACCCCCTCTAAATTTTTTTAGATACGATATAAGACTAAAAGCATACAACAGTCATCAGATTCTGTGATCGTAGCCAAGATGTGCTTTGAGTTTTTTAAAGCTAAAATCCCCTCCAGAGGGTTTTGAGTTTAAAACCTCCCTCCAGCAGGATTTGAAGCTAAAAGCCACCTCTTCAGTATACATTAAAGCAAACTACAGTCACAAAATTCTATGAGCGTAGCCAATGGGGGTTTTGGGTTCAAATATGGCGAAGGGGATCCCCCCCCCTTTTACCAAAAAAAAAATATCCTGTCTACGCGGCTGTCTACGCCTATGTCGGATGTTATTATAAAGATTATTTTGAGCATGTATAAGTTGGGTTTACCGGATCAAGATTACTTAGGATATAGATAAGACCTAGGGTCTACCCTATAACATGTTCATTCAGGCGAGCATCGTTTATCACTTGTGTTAGGTTTGAGTAGGTGATACTAAATGGAGTTCTAAAGGTAAATTAGTTTTACAACCTGGCCTCTTATCAGGTCCGAGCTTTTGAGCACACATTACCTGGCGTGCGTCAATGGGTCATAACCCATCAATGGTAAACACAACGCCCAGTTCAGTATAGGCCTATACCCTACTCACCATAAGTCTCTAATAGAATGAAGGACCTGACTTGAGTCTCTGGCTGAAAGTTTGTAAACAACGCCGTCTTACAACCAGGGGCGTAGCTAGGAATTTTCCCATCGTTTGGGGGCCCGAAGGATTGACCTCTGTAGGGGCCCATGCATTATGCGTATTATTTAATTTTTAATGTAAAAAATACTCATTTGGGGCCCCCATTATGTGGAGGCCCGGGGGGATTTTCAAATTCTCACCCCCCCCCACACCCTAGCTTCGCCACTGCATACAACTAAGTCTCACAATCACAAGATGACATAAGATAAAATAACATAACAAGTAAGATAAGATATAACACACCTTTATCCATATCCCAGATATAACAAACAAAAATGGTCGGGTGAAGCATCTTCGCAATAATCTAGAAATCGGTTGAATTTTAATTAGGGGAAGGCGTCAAAAATCACTTCGGTCGATGTCATTCGGTGGGGTTAGCTTATGGTGGAAACAGCCTCCCACACACACACACACAATAATTTTTTAGATCACTCGTTAGTTAGTCGACTTATCTTCAATTCTCCAGGGAGAACTTTTTACAACCTTTAAAATATTTAGACAACAGTATTTCGGGAAGAAAAAACAACAACTGAGTCGTTTTAGATCAATTTTATGACTTAAATTTCGATTCTCTACAATTATTATTAACTCTTTCTCTCCGTAATTATTTACCACATTCCGGTGGAATTAACGTTGCTATCGTCAGTTAGGAGAGAAAGAGTTAATATACATGAAATATAAAGCCTAAAAAATTGTGTTATCATTTAAGGCAAATTTTCTTTTCTTTTTCATAACACTCGTTAAAAAATGCTAAGTTAAAATTGAAAGTAAAACTTCTTAGAGGGCATGAGGATGCGACAACGATGCGAATATGGAAGGAAACAAAAAGAACGGTCTACATAAATGGATTCAAATCAAAGAGCGCTTTAGGTACAGTGTCCAGCTCAGTCTTAAAGATTTTAAAAAAAGGGGGGGGGGGGCACAACCCTCGCGGCGGTCCTGTGTGCAAGATGTTCTTTAAGTTAATCATAGCCATGAGACCTGTCAATATATATTTTTTTAGCGAAGTCAGGCTGCTTGATATTCTTTTAATTTCTGGTCAACATTCTCACATAGAGTGCCTACAATAGATTCCATGTCTAAATTGTACAATGTTAGGCATTGAAGAACTATTAAAAACAAACAACTGCATATCGACATTTCATGTTTGAAAATGCAAATACATGTAGCCTCCTTCAGTCACGAAGCAACTATGGATCATTTCATAGAAATGAGATGTATACTTGGCCATTAGCTATGGTGGGAGCGATGTCGCCCACATAGCATTCAGCCCCCCCCCTCTCCACGCATGGAATTTTGTTTTAAAGAAGTTTGACCTCAAACTCTGCTGGCTACGCTCATATCAGCTCATCTCAGCCTGTGGTCCCTACTGGGGCATAGGCAACAAACCAGCTTTCTCCAGGCTTCTCGGTTCTGGGCGAGTCTCTCCAACTGTCCCAATGTCTTGCCCATCTGCTTGGCTTCTGTTTCCAGATCGCGGCGCCATGTGTTCCTGGGCCGTCCTCTATTCCTCTTTCCTTGGGGGTTCCAGGTTAAGGCTTGCCTTGTTATGTTGGATGCCGGCCTTCGCAAGCCTACGCTCATAGAGGGAACTGAATTTTTTTTAAATGGAAGAGCTATTAAACATCTACCCCCCCCCCCATCCTTTTTTTGTTTGGCAACGAATATGGAATTTGGTGACTATATAGTTATCCCCAGTTTTTTATTGAAAAAAAAAAAGGGGGGGGGAGTCAGAACACCTTTAAGCCTGTGCAGTATTTCCCGTGGCTACGCAGCCCCAGATGTGACCTACATATTTTGCCACATCCAGGGCAAGCATAACCATTGTCCTCCGGTAGTCGATTCAGATTTTCTTTTCGCGTCTGCGTCTGTCCTCGGCAGCAAATTTTCTGTTGGGCCTTTGTATAGAGGGAATTCTTTAAGTCAGACAGTTACGCTTGACAGAGCAGTATTCTGTATGAGAGACGATTCTCAGACAAACGCATGCCAAAGGCGGTCTTTTTTTTTTTTTTGTTTTTGGTGAGCTAATAAAGTGGTCGGCGTAACACCGAAAGGCTTAATAGACCAGCTTAGGCGCCAACTTGTCTTATCTGACAATTGACATAGAAGAGAGCACCTGGTTGCATGCGGCCTCAGAACGAGACAGCTAGAGATCACCAGCAAAATAAATAACAAAGTAAACGGTAGGCCTATCTACACCGCTCTACGCAATTTAGGTGTAAACAATTTATTAAGTACTTAAAACGCAATAACTAATCATACATCGGTGCATTTAATTTCATTACTTTCCTTCCATAGTTCTATAATAAATCAATCTTCAATAAGATGGTGCGCAAATGTTTAATTAGGTCTATTGATACTTTAAAACTCGTTCTTGTTTGCATTGTGCTACGGTAAGCCTAGTGACGTAAGCAGCGTTTTTCCCGTTTACGTCATGGAAAAACTTTCAATCATAAATTATTCTAACCAAAATTAATTTTACAACATTGAGACATTTTCATATCGAAATAACGGTCGAACTCGAGTTTTCCCGATGTGGCCAATGAGTTCAGATTTTTTTTCTCACTAATAAGC
>JADKLZ010079391.1:8917668-8936064 GCA_021533235.1 Biomphalaria straminea
CCTTCAACTTATCTACAAAAGTGATTGGACCCTTCAACTTATCTACAAAAGTGATTGGACTCTTCAACTTATCTACAAAAGCACTCTGAGGTTGCCTGAAGCATGAAAGTTGTGCTAATAAAAATATTTCCAATTGCACAAATGTATCATTGTTATTCTTCAACTATTAAAAGTGAAAGTTGGACACTGAAGCTGAAAGAAAGTTGGACACTGAAGCTGAAAGAAAGTTGGACACTGAAGCTGAAAGACTTCCTCAGAGAGTAAATGCTACAGACAAAAAAGTTTCTACTTTTGAACTCAACACTTTGCCTGGCAAAAAAAGGAAGGAATACTGCAATTCTGTGAAGAGATGAAAGCTGAGCTGGTTAGACCATATTGTAAGACATGACTCACTGTCAAAAGTCATTCACAATGAAAGGGTCGAGCTATGTTGATAATATAAAAGAATGGACTGGCCTCTCTCGATATCCAGCTGCTGACTGGGGAAAATGGAGGGATTTGGTTATGTGAACTGTCACAGTACCTTTATGATGAAAGTCAAGGGAAAAAAGAGAGAGATCTTTTAAAAAGAAATCCCATAATTGATTCAAAATAATTGAAGCAATTTCACTCAATATGAGCTTTGTCTTATTACTCGTGTAAATTTTGAAGTATGTATTGAATCCCAATAAATTGAGATTCTTATCATTTTCAGTCTGTAAGCCCAGCAGGTACCCAGTCAGTATTTTACAAACAGAAAGTATGCCATCAAAAAACAATAAAATGAAAATATGTCTGTTTGATGTTTGTATATACTTTAATGTCATTGTCATATAATACAATATCTTTAAAAACAATTAAATTGATAAAAATATTAAGGACTTTACTGCTAAAAAAAAAATGTTTAAAACACACAAGTTTTTTTCCCCCTTTTAAAAAAAAATATTACTAGTGTTATTTTTGCCTCCCTTAAAAATCATATTTAAGGATATAAAAAAAAATGAATTTAATTGGATTTTTTTTGTGTTAAGAATGATAAAGAATATAAAAAATGGTATAATAAGTAGCTGTTAATTTTGATGTATGCCATTTCTAATTTTTTAAAAAAAGTATTCTAAATAAGTTTTTGTGAAAATGTCTGAAAAAAAAAACAATAAAAAACAGTGTACTTATAACCTTTTTAAAAATGACCAAACATAGATAAGTTACTTTTGAGGTATGATAAATAAAATCATTTGAATATTGAAGTTCAATACAAATGCAATTGTAATAGTAATTCTGAAATATTCATTATTT
This sequence comes from Biomphalaria straminea, assembly GCA_021533235.1. Classification (NCBI taxonomy): domain Eukaryota; kingdom Metazoa; phylum Mollusca; class Gastropoda; family Planorbidae; genus Biomphalaria; species Biomphalaria straminea. The sequence goes on from JADKLZ010079391.1 coordinate 8,918,944, forward strand.
TTTCCAGAGAGTTCCAATTTCTGATGGATATACTATAGCACTTTAAGTAAAACTAAAATACTTCTCTTCAATAATCATTATTATTTGTATAATTTTGTTCCTATTTAAATTAAGATATTTATTTTGTATTTAAAAACAAGGCCTTACTGTCACAGAATTATAAAAAGACAAAATCAAATAGCAACACAATTATCATATTTTTTTTTTATTTAAAAAAAAAGATTTTATTTTATAGGAAATGAAAAATCATATGTAATGAGCATATTAGATAGAGGTAATTGATATTTCTACTTGTCAGTGATAACTTTGGTGGTGATATTTTCAAAGACAAAACTCACACCTGGCTTGAAAATACTTTTGATCTTCTCTTAAGTAGAAACCTTGAAATATTTGAACTAGTGAATCTTCCCATTTTCAAAACATTCCTTCAAAGTGAATACAAATTTACATCAAAATATACCATGAGGTATTTATAAAGATTTCTTTTACGGCTAACAGAACGCTTTAAAAATTAAAAAAAAACATAGATATGACATTTATTGTTGTATTGATGAAAAAAACTATATTGGCATTTTTAAACAATTATAAATGCAATAAATTATGTTTTCTTAAATTAATGGTCAGTGACTAAAAACAAATTTAAATTATCTGCTTCAAAATATAGACCTAACAAAACACGTTTTTTTTTTTATTATATGTAAGCTCCAAAAATTTGTTCAGACTGATAATTTATCAAGATGATAAAATAAATATTAAGAAATCAAACATAAAAAAAAAAGAAAAAAAGAATGAAAACTAATATTTATTGTGAACACTAAAAACCCAAGGCAGGGTCACATTGAGGTCAACTGAATTTATTGCACTTTCCCTCAAACAAGTTGAAAGCAATGGCTTAAAAAATGTCTAGAAAATAAAATGAAACAAAAGTGCTCATTCAGTCATGAGTGACCTGAATTAGTTTTTTTTTTCTTCAAAGTCCAATAATGAAACAATTAATGTGAATTAATGAAAGAAAAAAATGATTGATGAAATTGAAGATAAAAAAAAAGACATTGAAATAACTGAAATAGTTTTTAAAAAAAAATAATCAAATGGTTATCAATGGGAGATTCTTAGAGCATGAAATGGCCAAGGAATATATATTTATAAATGAGATATGTCTTATCAATAATAAATACAAGAAAAAAAATTCTAAGAAAATCAAATGGCATATATGCATTTATATATATTTTTATATATTCATATATAGAGATAGATATATAAGTGTAAATGAAATGTCATGATATGCTTTCAAATGAAAATGAAATTTAAAAAAAGTTATGATGATATAAAAAATAACATAATGTAGGATTATTGGACCCCAATTTTAACAATTAAGAAATCCAAAAAAAAAATTGAAGGATTCGGAATTAAAAATGTAAGATAAAAATTCCTTAAAGCTCAATCAGAAAATCATTTCACCAAGAAAAAAAATTATTTCACCTCAATTCCCTTCCCCTAATTTGAACTAAAATGATTTTATTTTCTATGAAAATTTAAATTTCTTCCAAATTATCTGTACAAATTAAAAATACAGTTTAATATTTGTTAAAAATTTCAAACAACTTTTTGCCTTAAATTTTTTAGCGCTGACATACAAGAGTGGAAAATTGAAAGAAATTTCCTTAAATCAAAGACTGACATCTCCATGCAACTATTCAGCATGACTTGACTTGGGCCATAGTACTGACAAAATGTATGTGAATAGTAAATATCCATGTTATGAAAAAAGTCTTATAAAGAACTTGATCCATACACCCCAATGCTTACTGCAGTTTGAAAAAAAAAAAAGCTTACCCCTTATCTCTCATTCTCTGTCTTCCTTACACTAAATTTTGAGACTAACATTTTCAAATTAGAAGCTTTCAATAAATGTTGTTTTTTTTTAAGTTGTAACATTTTGTGACACAAATCTCAAGATATCACTGTCTATGAAAGGAAAAGATCACATAGGCAAGAGTTATTGCCATTAGTTAACATACATTTTGACGGTAGTCCATATCCAAAATCTCACAGAATTGTTAAAAGAAAAGGAAAAAAAAATCATATTTAAAGCAAAAATATATTTCACACGTTTTCTGCTAAATTTTGGTCAAATTCTATATATGATTTTTAAAATGAACACTTACAAGGGTTAGACGCATAAATATGTATAAATAATGCAACTGGATTATAAACATCGCACTTCTGAGATAACAGAGCAGTGTGCCTTCATCAGTAGAAATGACGCACGTTTTTAAAAACAATGGTATTAGCTTATTTAATTTATATAAAAGAAAAAAAAGTTTTTTAAAATGGGTAACAGAGCTAACTAACAGACATTTTTGAAGAGTGTCTTAAAATAGAATTAAAAAAACAAAGAGAGTGAACCTACTGATTTGAGCAACAGGGTAATAAGACATGGCAGCATACATTATTGACACAAATCAATGACATTCATCAATAGAGTAATGTACAGCCTGTAATTTCAATGAAGACCAGATTCCTGATAATTTTACATGATAACAATAAGGCTCTAACATAGACTAAAGGTTCTGTTGTAATCTGATAAAAATAGTTGTAATCTTTTTTTTGTAATTAAATTATTTAACAAATTTGTTTACAGAACATTTTTTTTGGACAAGATTAAAAAAAAAAAAAAGACAATTCTATATTTTTTAAAGCAAAAGATAAAATAGTGAATCTTATTTATTTCCATGATAAAATAGTATACATCTGTCAGCATGGTGAAAAATGGCTGAATTATTATAATAGTGATACACATTTAGAGCCAAACTAGAGTTATTCAAAATTCAAATTTTACTGGAGATTAATGATGTAAATATATACATATACATTTATCATGTAAATATATGTATACATATATTTAATTGTTTCAAAAAAGATGAATACATTGTTTTGATGAACAGGTATTAATAAAATAAGAAATGTCACTAGTAGGAGCTGAATAAATTGTTCCACTACTAGGTTGATGATGTAAGCATACAAAAAAATGAAGTACAGGCAAAAAAGCATTAGTCATTAAGCAAACATTTCATTAATAGCATAATAACTCATTATAAAGAATAAAATGTATACACCATGGAAAAAATAGTCTCTGCTCAATTGAGCTCATTTTAAGTACATAAATAAATTAAACTGCCCAGATTAAAAAAAAAAGTAAAAATTGTGAAATTCTGGGCCTCTATTTATTAATTATGTACACACCTTTTTTTTTTATTTTCAAGCAAAAAATGTTTAAGTTTTAGGTTTGAGAGAAACATACAAGGACATGATGCTTTATTCTAATATTTAGACAAATACATCATGTCTGCTAAAAATGAATAGTTGAAATAAGCACAGTTTAAAAAATAATGAAATAAGCAATTTAAAAAATGACATCAATTCAGTCATCCTTTTTTCACTGGCTTAGTTTAATGTACACAAATGTCTATATTAAGTAATGAATTTTGTTTGTACACCTTTTAATTAATGTTGTAATGTTAAATATGGAAATGTTGAAATTGTTAAACCAGTTAAAAAAAAAAAAAACAGAAACAAACTTTAAAAGCGGATATGCCAACTAAAAAAGTCTTTTGATTACAAAGCTTTATGGTTGACTAAACTACTGCCTGATAATATTTAAAATTTATTTTGAGTAATGTTATAGATGTTGGGTTGACAATACTGGACCATTACTTATAACTGTCTAGTTTCACTGCAATAGAAACTTTGAAGCTAACAATGTCGTCAACAGTTTATTCTAAAAATGCTACAAATCTTGTAAATTAAAATCCAAAAATAATGAGACAGATTTGTTCAATTGAAAAAAAATATGAGTTTAAAAAAAAAAAGGAAAACAATATCTGCTGATATTGTAACTAAAACATTGAGTTTGTGCTGTGATGGGTGTTAAGGATAACAGACGATATCAATAGGTCAGTTCTAAATCTCATCAGGAACAATAACAGCAGACATGGCAGAAATGACTGACTAGTTGAGTTGTACATTGCAAACAAGATTTTGAAGAAAAAGTTCAACCATAAAAACACAATGAAACAAAAATATAAAATGTACAAAGAAAAAACTGTTGTTGTCATTATTAAACTATACACTGTTTGGATTTCTAATAGTTATAAACAATGAGTTAAAGGCTCTAAAAGTGTATTATAAACAATTAGTTAAAGGCTCTAAAATTGAGTTATAAACAATGAGTTAAAGGCTTTAAATATTGATTTGTAAAATAATCTTAAATGTACCAGAGTAACATTTCAGCACTTAATACTTGTGTACTGAATATGTAAAAAGCTCAACTTGTGGTTTCTTTCTTACTTGATAAAATATTTCTTTTGATAAGTATTTTAAAAAATCATGTAATTAAAACAAAATAACAAAAAAAAAATTATTAGAACATTTTTTTTTTTCACAAAAAAAAAATGTAGGAATATAATCTTGTTCATTTGCTGCTACAGAGAAACCATTTTCAGATGTAGTTCTTCAATCCTCACTTTAATCTTTTTTTTTACTGTTTCTTTCTGTTGTACATTTCCTGCTTCTCATGCTCTGAAGCCTGAACATCATCTGAAAGAAGACAAAGATTTAAATGAAATTATTAATTGTATAAAAGGCAAATAACTTGCATTGATGAAATAACTTTATAAAAATATTTTAGTTAATTTGAAAGTTTACGTTTTTCTGAATATTCCAATCCATTAAAAAATTGTCCCATAAAACGAATTGCATGTATAGTTATAGAATAATAAAAATAACATTTACTATTTCAATGTTATTTTTTTTTTGCTTTTTGTTTTGTTATTAAAATTTGTAAAATTGATAGAGACATTTAAAAAAAATTTTAACAATAATTTCAGAGGATAAAAATTTTTTTTTAGATTTATTCACTGCCTTTTTTTGGACGCATTATTTTAACAAGCATTCACTTTAACAAACACATATGATTGGCTTGGATACATTTGAACAACTGGTATTGAACAGTTATTTCTATTTACAATAGCCTAAAAGTGAAAATAAATATATTCGGATAAAAAGCCACAGTACCGTAATAAAAGATTACAGAAAACAAACACTAAAACTTGATAACATGTAGAATTACTGTGATGAAAACAAACAGCCTTCATTTCCTAACAATTATTTTTTGCTTCTTAAATTCTTTATTAACTACCAAATTTTTTAAATTTGTGTTTAACTGAAGAAACACATTAAGCTCATGAAAACAAATGACACACATTCTATAAGAAACATTTGTACACAACAGCTAAGAAACATGATTTAAAAAAAATCAAGTTTAAGAAGAAAAAAAAAACTATTTGTGAATTTATCTTAAAAACACTGCATTGTACATTGACAACATCATTGAATATAAAATATACAATCCCCCAGAATGAAAATATTTATATATAAATACATGTACTCAGCAGTGAGACACAAATTTAGTAGTTGTTATTTTTTTTTTTGCAATATCAACATATTCCAGGTACAAAAAAAATGATCATATAATACATCAACAATTATAGACATGTATATAAGTATAAGATAATTAACATTACATAAAAAATACACTAGATTGTAGTCAGTATAGATCAGAGCGTAAGTATGTCCTGTAGGATATTAGATCGTAATTGCTTTTTAAAAAATATTTTTTTTAAAAGCTAAACCAGCATTTCACGACCCATGGAGAAGTGAGCTATCAAAGAGGTTAGCCATCTCAACTATAACATAATGGAAACATCTGGTTGGGACTCACTGAGCTAAACAGATAAAAATTATTTGTGCAAAAAAACAAAAAAAAAACAAAAAAAAAACAACTATGGTGATAAGAAAATATTGATCTTCCCAAACTAAAAAAGAAAAAATCTGGCCATAAAATCAACAGAAACCAATCTAAACAAAGAATGGGTAATATCTAGATCTATTAAGTGACACAGTTTGCTCATCAAAATGGAACAAACAATTTATTAAACAAGTTGTTTAGGACAATATTTTGCTAGAAAAAAATTCCACTAAAAAAGATCTAAAAAAAATTTTTTCTAGAAAAATTCTTTGGAACTTTTACATTATCTTTTACAAGAAACAATTATTTGTAACAACTTGTTTTCTAATTAAACCTGCACCAAAAACAAACAAACAATCACAAAACAAAAAAAATCTTAGTCTTCAACACTTGCTGGTTCTATCTGGCAATAAAGCTGAAAATAATAGATAATCAAAATTAATTTGAAATTACAAGTACATCTTGACCCTACTCACACTTTAAGGTTTGAAGTACTTTTTAAATTGAAAAATTCTTCCTTTAACCTAATATTTAAACGTATATATAAATGTACACACTGCCCATGAGAAGAAGAATAATGATTGTTCCTGTCATATGTGTAAGTTATCTTTAAGTGGATTAAATTATAAGCTTTTATATACATTAAAAAAAATATTGAAAGAAAAAATTTAATTTGCATAAAAATTGATCTATAATAAACTATAAAATATATGCTATTATTAGTAGACAAGTAGAACCAACACCTACAATCAACATACACACATTGACGTTAATAATACAAATCCTCAATCCTTATTTGTGTTATAGGGTCACAAATGTTAACACAAAATGACATGAAATTTGACCTTTTGACAAATATACAGAAATAAAGTTTTAATTGATCTGGTAAACAGCAAAAAAAAAATACATTAAAATTTTGTGAGAGATCAATTGTTCTAGGAGATCCAATAGCCTGTACATTAAGAAAAGATTTTAACTTTGTGGTCAGATTTCATAAACTATACGGCAAGTACATAATGCTCCCTTTCCTTTTGCTACCAGCAAATTGATTAAACCTTCAAACTCATTTTATATGGTTTTCTGATTTTAACTTTGTTATAAGCATTTAATTTTTTTTTTTTTATTTGCAAGTCTTAGCAAACCCACAACTTTTAAAAATATTTAATGCCAGAAACTGTTTTCCATTTTAGTCAACTTTTTATAGAGCCTGAAAGTGATTTCCCCCCTCCCCTTTGTAAGGCTATGGTCACAACCTTGCAGGATTTCATTTATAAAATGAAAAAAACAAAAAATTTATTACAACAATTATTGAAGATTTAAAACAGGTAGCAAAAAGGTGCGAGTGCAATAATTTTTTTGAAAACTACTAGATGCTAGAGAACAATGACTTGTCCACAAAACTAAATAACTTTGAAAAGATTTTTAAATGAAAAAATTCTATTCATTGTCTTTAAGTATGAAGCCCTCAGTCAATACTCTTTCTGCTTGAATTTTACAAGCAATCTGCTGGGATAAAAATTATTTTTCATTATGGAAAGGAAATGTTAAAAGTTTGTTTTTTTAAAACTCTTGCAGCCACATCACTGCTGTCTTTACTTGTATGAATTTACTGTTACCTTTGAAACTGAAGATATTATTCAACAAAATAAAAAAGAAATGATGACAAGAAATGTGTTAGATGATGGTCCCCAAAATGCCATGAATCCAGCTAGTGAACAAAACCAACGCACAGAGCCACAAACATACGAACCAATCCATAAACATGTGTCGAAAAAAAAAATGCCACATACACATTGTCTATAATTATAAAATAATTAAGTTCTCAAAAGCCACAATATGTCACTCTAATAGTTTTGTTGTAAAAAAAAACAAAACAACAACACACAAAAAAAAACATAAACGAAACAAACAGAAAGAAGGAATTAATTACTGTCCAATCATAGCATTAAATACACAAAAAAAATAGGTAAAATGAAACAATCAACCAATCAAACCTGCCATAGAGCACACTTGTTACAAAATGTAATAATTAAAATACAAAAAACATAGAAAGACGAGAACATAAAAACATTTAAAAAAAACTAGATCTCAAGAGCACAGGCAGATAAATATAGGGACAATGTCAAAGGTTGTATATGAACAAATCCCGCCCACTTACACCGCAGTGATGGAAGAGAAGTTGAGTGATTGGCATGAACACCTTCCAACCACAAGCCCCCTATGGTGGAGGTGCAAGCCTCTGTAGGAGGGCTGAATAAATTGGACCAAAAAAAAAAAAAGAGAAAAAAGAAGAAGAAAGAATGTTTGTATTATTTGACATAATTTCTAAACACTTAATATTTCCTATGGGCAAAGGTTATGGTGAGACAAAGTATATTATTGTTATTTTTTCAGATGACAATGCTCAGGAATATATAAGTATAATTTTGTAAATAAATCTAAAATAAAATAGATCACACTACTAAAAAATATATTTTTTAACACATAGCAAAAACAGTTTTAAGTCTGATTTGCTAAAATGAAATTAATTTCGCTGTTTTCTTTTTACTGATAGAAAAAGATATAAACCAAAACCATAAGACAAACTAGTCTTATTTAATGAAGCTTACTTGTAGAACACAAGTAGAGTATCTTATTTTCTGATACACTTGTACGTTAATGTATCAAGAATTGAAATATTTTTTTTTTTACAAAATGAAAATGGTTTTCTTGGAAAGACTTGCTATTCCTCATACAGAAAAAAAGTACTTTGTATAAAATTAAGATCAAATGGTCAAATGCATTATCTGATTTTCCTCCTTTTGTTATCCTTCTAATAACAGTTTTACATTTCTTCAATATTTCATAGTCACAGAGACTATAAATATTTCATGGGAAATATTGTGAGTATATTTTTTTTTGAAATAACATTACCATGTGATATATGTCAGTGATCCATTCATTAGTCTTTTTAGTTAAAAGTATCATTAAAACTTTTTGAGTCTTTCTGAATATTATATGTTATACATATTTTTGTAAAAAACAAAAAAAAAAGCCTTGTTTATAAATTGTACATCATTTAAAGTATTTGTGAACATGTTTTAGACTAGCATTGGTTTTTATGAGACAATTTTTAAATTTTTCAGTTTTAAAAATTTATTTTCTATACATGTTTTTAGTTTCAGTAAGTAATAAAACCAAACAAAATAAATTCAGAAGTAATTGCTAAATTATTATATAAGAAATAGTTCTACCTACAATTATTAATGAATTTAGTAGAACTAATTTAAGATTTAAAATTAATAAGAATTGTGGGTGGAAAATATTTTCCTTTTGTATCTAAAAGTATTTCATTTTTATTTTTTTTGATTTCATAATATTGAAAATCCTAAATTTTACCTTTTTTTTACCCATCTTACCTGATATTTAATTTCCATTTTTAATTCAATGAATAATGTAAACAGAAATGTACATACATTATATGATTCTAAAAAACTTACCATGGTTTAATGTGTAGAATTATTTCACATAAAACATAGCCTTTAGTAAGGTCGGTTGGCATCTTTGGGGCGCTTGAGCTGCACTTTTAGGCGCTTCATTCCAATCTGGAATCCATTCATAGCTTGAATAGCTGTCTGAGCACTAGTAGGATTGTCAAAACTAACAAACCCTATGATAGAATAAAGTATTTATTTAAAAAAAATGATGTGTCAATACTCCCAAAACTATTACTAAACAAACAAAAAATATGGAATAAAGTGTAAAATTCAAAGAATATCAAAGAAATATGAAAGAAAAGGTTTAAGAAAAAGAGAAGAACAGATTTCCTTAAAGACAGTGGCTCTCAAACTTTTTTGACCCAGGATTCTTTTATGTAGTGCAAACTTGCCCACGGACACGAAAAAGCTAAATCAATGCAGGGCCGGTCCTACAAGTTGCCGGGCCCTATGCAAAACTAATTGCGCGGGGCCTAATTTTGGTTGTCATAAGGATAATAAGTGAAAATTAAGATTTTTTTAGAAAATAAATTCATCTTTGCATTTTATTTATAGTTTACTAAGTACAAAATCATTGTCAAATTAACTTTACAAGCCATCTACAGTAGATAGTAGTTTTCCAACAAAAAGCTGATAAACATTCGAATCAGTCTTTTATTTTTACTATCGACTAGCAAAATATCGCTTTTCTTTTTTGTTTCTAAGAGGTTGACAGATTTAGATTTATATTTGTATGCCAGTGACTATTAAAGTAAATTAAATATCTGAACTTCTTGTTTTGGTTAAAATTGGGCTTATTAGTACTTTTTTGTTAAATGAAACTTACATAGCCGTTTAGTTTTTTTTTTAATGTAAGATTGGTATTTTCCATATTGCTATAACCCTATTGGCGGCGCAAAAGGGTTAACAGTGTGATCAGCTGATATTTTTGACACAGACCAGCTAAACAGTTAGTGTGCTACATCGCAGGGCAAGGCATGAACTTTGCACGTGACCACTGTTATGGTCATCTGATCACAGGCCAGCGTGTACGAGAGACAGTGTGTAAAGCAAGGCAGTTCAAGACAGGACACAGAGGAGACCAGGTCTGTTAGTCTCCTTATGAAGTCGGTCCTGGTCGAGTCCTGAAGTGAAATGTACGTGTCCAGAAGAGATAGAGACAGTAGAGTTTAGTACGGTGATGTACAGTTTAGCATTTGTAGCTGTTGATGTTGCCAATTGTGTCATATTGGCTGTTTTACTTTACAATTATTAAAGTACCAGATTATTTGGAGCTCTTGTTGTCAGTTTCTTTGATGTGTTGTGTTATGTGTTTAGCAGTGTTTACGGAAGCCTGAGATAGGAATCTGAGATTCGTAACAATATTGAATGACACTCTGAAATGATAATTTTCCCTTTTTAAAGGAGATTTGCATCAGTTTTAAGAAGATTTTAATAATTTCAGGACTTTTTCTTTATTTTATAATTTCAGGATAATTCCAGGAACTTTAATAATAAGTTAAAATGGTTTAATTTAATAATTTACACCTAGAATTCGCATCCCGCGGGGCCTATAAAAGTGCGGAGCCCACTGCAGCAGCATAGGTTGCAGTGGTCTAAGACCGGCCCTGCTTCAATGTATGTGTTACAAATTAAAAAAAAATAAAATATTTTATTTATTGAGATTAAACCTTTTGTTTAAAATACATTTTAAAATTTGTGACTTCTAATCTTGTATGAGGTTGATGAAATTTTATAAAGATATTTATGTCTGGCTAAATGTTTGTTAGCAGTAACTGCGAAATAATCTTAACAAGCACAAATTTCTAGTAGGTTTCTTTCATTTGAGATGATATTCATTAATGCAATGAATTCATATTGTACCAAATATTAAGATAGGGAGGCAGTCAATAACTCCTAGTATGGATACATATGTGATAGAGATCTGAGTTTGACCATGCAAAAAAAAAAGTTTAAATACCCAGTTGGGAATTAAAAGTGAAAAATGTCTTCAAATCTTTGGTTTACGTTGTCATACTAGTAAGTGATATACATATTAAACATAATGAAGGGCAAGCTGATTATTAGTAAAATGGCTTTTAGACAAGAAGCTACTATTTTAATTGCATACAATTTTCATATTTCTGTGGACTGTGGATAGTCATTTGGCAGACCCCCTGGACAACAGTTGTAGAACCACTGCTCTAAGACCTCTAAAGCAGGTGCACAAAAATTAACCACCTTTATTTTTTATCAACTAATTTTAACTTTCCATTTAAGTTTTCTAATGTCAACAAAATCCTTGTCTTCCAAATAAAAAGCGTAATTGCCCAGTTCTCTACTAACATGGTACATGGATACCTTTCCCTTTTTTGAAAAGAAGTAACAGTACCTCTGGATTTTAAAGTTTTAGTAAATAATATCCAATATTTTTATCCATGTTAGTTTTAAAGAGATTTTGTATTTAGAAATTTAAATTTAAAATATAAAACTAGTTGCTCAGCTTGTCATAAAAACAAATAACATTGGTAATATTTCTCAATACGTAAACTAGTAATAATTATAATTATTTACTATAATCCTACAGAGAAACAAGTAAGTAGTCTCCTAACAGTAACACATACTTCAATTATAAATATTGCCTCTACTAATGATGAATATGATGGAAATAGTAACGTTTGTAAAAAATCATGTTCATTATCACCATGTTTTACTTTTCACATAGGAAAAATTCAGTTATTACTTACCAAAACATTTACTTTGGTTTGTTGCTCTATCTACATATACTTTAGCACTAATCACATTTCCAAATGGCACAAACATCTGGGCTAGCTCACCATCCCCAAACTCCTGAGGCAAGTGATAAATAAAAAGATTGCAGCCTTCAGGACCTTCTTTCTGAGCTGTGGGCACCAAAGTGGCTGGCTGTGCCAGTTGTTGGAATCCACCATACACTGCAGGATATGCTGCTGAAACGAAAGAGACTGTATTCAGAACCTCATTAAAAACTTGAACTTCAAATTTTTGAGGCAAAAGATGAAACAGAAAATTGATAACAAAAAGACATATTTAAAAAGGATTTGTAAAGACAAATTAGAATTTGCTAAAAAAAAAAAAAAGACTAGTGTGATTCCTAAATGATGTTTAGATATGTAAATGAGAATCAGAATATTTGATTATTAATTAAAAACATTAACTAAAATGTCTTATAGACTAGAATTAGTTTTTATGACAATTTGATAGCCTGTTCAAATGTATGAAGGCTGCTTAAGGGTAATTACAATTTGGTAAATTTGTTAAATTATAGCTTTGTAAATAGAATATATGAATTGTTAGTAGAAATACTTTTTGTTTTACATCTGAACCATTTTTCAACTTCACTGTCAACTATGCAATCTTACAGGTTTGTGTAACAGAAAAAAACATAAAATGCAAAATCATTAGATGAAGAAGGTCTGTGTTTCCCTTTTAAACTGTAACAAAATGTACAAACATGTTACAAATGTTGCTGAAAGCAGCCCTCACACTCTTAAATGAATGGTCATTTAAGTTGTAGGAACTTCTTACCAATTCCTGCGTATGATGGTATAGCAGCATATGCTTGAAGGGGATCTCCATTTGTCACTGAAATACACAAAACAATTCATATTGCCAAATGCAAGAACTATTTATTTTTTATAATAAATTATACTAATAATAGTATTAATATATCTATATTATCTATTTAATAATCTCAAATACAAATATTTTGAAAATTTAATATTATTTTTTAAACACTATTCTAAAAACAAAACAAAAAAAATATTTTAATGTAATTAATTTCTTTTCTAAAGTATTATTAATTAAAAATAAATACATAGTTCTCAAAATTATTTGTTGTGATATTTTATATATATTTGATACTGTTTAAATGAGTATATTTGGTAGGGCTATTTTTATTTGATGAAACAAGTGTTAACAAGCATTAATAAAAAAAATAAATTTGAGAACCATGTCACTAAATTTATATCTAAAAATGCAGAATGCAGGACCAAACAAATTCAAGGTGTTTGTTAAAACATACACAGGCATAGTTATTTACTAAAAGACATCATGACATACAAAATAGGAGCTTAATTTGACAAAACAGACAAGATGCAATCCATTACCAAGTAAACAGTCTATAAAGAAGGAGGGGTTAGTTATAGGAGTTTCAAGATCACTTGCCTACATATATGGTTGCTCAAACATGTTGACAGTTGCCAGGTCCTGCACAATGCATGAAAGAATATGAAATATACATACAATACAAACCTGTGTAATGAGGGATGCCATTGGTGTAGATTTCTGCAGTTCCATTTGATGGCGGCATGGGGAAAGATGCCATAGCAGTGGGTGACAACATGCTCGGTGGAGCTCCGTTAATGGTGGGCGTTGGAGTGCCTGATAGTGGAGAGAAAGAACCTGCAAGTGATTGAAGTCAAGCCAACATCAACTCATGAACAAGTTCAAAAGATGTAAAACAAGTACATATATTTAATATACTTTTATTTATTTTTTTATTTTGCTTTTTTTTAAAAAATAAAACAACAATGTATTAATGTTGCAAATATTTGATTTGAAATCAAGAAAAAGATTGTTTAACAAGGTACCAGGTGCATTATGTTAAAATAGGTTAAAACAAGCTGAAATGAAATGAAGCCAAAATTACAAAAACTTATTTGACTTAAAAATGAAAATTTGATCAATAGGTACACTATAGGCAATGTGCAAATTGTTTAATTATTTCTTAAAGGTATAGTGAAATCTTTCCATTCCAGATTAACTTTTTGTGTATATAAGTGCTTAAAAAATTTTCCAATAAAAAAAATATTTTAATATATAATTTAGAATATGATTTTTATATTTGAATTTGATCATGTGTTTGTTATTTTTTATATATCCACAGGAAGAATTGCATAATGAATAATGATTAAAAGCTTTAAGTTGCTTAAAAAAGATTAAAAGAATTGTCAGACAATATATACACAATAATAGTTTTTAAACAGAAGATATGCACAATATTAAAAATAAATTGACAAGGTTTGTGACTTTGTTGATGAGCAGATAAATAATAAAAATAAATAAATCAAAATTAAATAAAAAAATAAATAAAGCAACAACTATAATGTGTGTGTGTGTATGTGTGTGTGTGTGTAACACATCCTAAACATAAATGTATTTTGAACTTAAAATGTGATAAAAATGAAATTCACAATTATGATTAGTAACCTACATTTCTACAAACACTCACTACTATGTTACACTTAGATTCAAAATAGTGAAACACATATAAAACTAAAACAGCAAAATATTTCACAGAAATACAAAGAAGTACAAAGGTCAATGTATATAATTTAGAATGGAAGAAATATTTAAATGAAAGGAGTGTTTTAAATGTGTAGTTACAGATGTTGATTTTAATTTTAAATATTTAGTTAGAATGATTAAAAAAACAATGTCTATTCAATTAACATGACATTTTTTTTCTTTTCATATTCAGTTAAAAATAATATAAGTTTTCATAGGATTTTACTTAGAAAATTTATTTATAATGTGTGAACATTTGAAGCTTATCCCCACACAGCCATTAAAAAAGGGAAACGTTAGCTGATTAGAATCAATAGTTCAGCAGAAAATGTCAAAGCGTGGTGAAGATATAGGGAGAGAGAGAGAACATTTACCAGAATAATGATGCTCCAGACTCTTGATTTTATCAAGCTGTCCGTCACGCCAATGGTATGGCCAAACATTGGCATATTCTTTGAAAATAAACATATTAATTTAAGACTTTTCTTCAATCTTTTAATATACGTTTTGCAATATTTAGTTAGTTACCCTTGTTTTTTTTTTTTCTCTGTTCTTTTAGTATAATTTTTTTTATTCATTCTTGTTTGTTTGAATCAAATATAAATTTTGAAATTTGATCAAATACATACATCTACATAATATAAAAATATAGAAATATTTTAACAAAGACAAATGATAAATTTATAGTTTTGTTTGATTGAACTTATTTTTTGATTGTGAAGAAGTAAAAAAAAGTTAGGGATCAAAAGTTCAGTGGACAAATATAAGCTTGTTATAGAGCTGAATATTTTCTCCAGATAGTTATACTAAAAAGAAACAACAAACTATTTAAGTAATAATGATGACATTTAAACTTTGACCAATACATATGTCTTTTATCATTTTTTTTGTAGCCAAAGAGTAGAGGCAGCAGCCAACTCCAACAAACAAATACAACAAGAGAAGAATCAATTAAAGATGCAAGTACATAAAAAAGCAACTTGTAAAAAAATGTATGGAATGAAAGCCAATGAAAAAAAAAACAACTGCAAGACATGCAATGAAATTTGGTGAACCAAAAAGACAGTATACATTCAATTAGCAAAGGCTGGTCTGCTTTTATTTGTAGATTCTAAAGATGTAGATATGGGCTAGTTCTAAAGATGTAGATATGGGCTAGTTCTAATATGGAGGGGCTAGTTTTTTTTTATAACAATTATTTTTGTGATTACTTAAGATATAATGTAGAAAAACATTATCTTTTCAAGGTAGGAAGCTTTCTATTTTTTTTTAATTTAGGTGCTTAAATTCTACTTATTTTCAGTAATTTAATAAAAAGACCTAGAAGTGTTCTATTATTTTTTTCAATTAAGGAGTTAAAAAAAATATCATGTGATCTCCCCATGACAAGATGGATTCAATTATTTGTTATAGACATATTTTGTCAATGAAACCAAACACAAACATAGACTGAAAATGCTTTCTAAAGATGTAACACCTAGAGCTAAGACAAAGCAAACAATTGACAAACAATCAGCTTAAAACAAAATTTAATGAGAATTTAGATTCTTTTTTTTAATAAGGACATTATAAGAGAAAATAAATTCTGTTTTTATTTTAATGGCTGGCATTTGTATTAATTTCACAACAAAGATGGTTATTGTTAAAGTAATCATTTTTTTTTAACTCTTTCTAGTTTTATGACATTTACAAATATGTCATCACAACATAGAAACAAATGATCTTATTAGAAACACAACATATTGCAGAGTTTCTCTGTAATACTAAAATAAAACAACACATACAAGTATTGTAAGATCCAACAATATGTATATGAAGAACTTATTTTCAATATGCAATATTTTGTTATCAGTTTTAGGACTTTTTAAAATACAGTTATCTGTTATATGCTTCAAATGAATAGAAGTCTTTCACAAATATATTTTAGAGAAAAAAAAAACCCATCTAGAAACAAAATGGATTTTAAAACAATTAAACTTAAATTACTAAAGAGTTATTCATTGAACTAAATGATATTGTTTGCTCATTTTTTTTTTAATAGAAAGTATAGCATAGTGATAAGCTCTTGATATACAGACATTTAAATTAAAAAAAAGGTTTATATTGTGGACAAAAGAAAGAAGCTAAATCACACTTACCACTTCCCAGGGTAGCTGTGGTGGGTGTGATGGCAGTGGAGACTAGACCATTTGGAGCTGCAGGTAAACTTGTTAACTGTTGCACCTGAGTTGACAGCATGCTGACAGGATTGGTTAGGTAAGGGGTTTGAGCTGCTGCCATAATGGCAGCCTGTTGCTGCATGAGTTGCTGGGACTGAAGAGCAGCAGACTGTTTGGTATATACTGGCTGGAATCAAAAGAAAACAAAGAAAAAGTCATTTTAGGTTTGGGATCATTTTTGACTAGCACATTGAAATATTGAAACAAAAGCCTATATTTTTGTATAATAATCATTAAATTATTAATAGAATTGTAAAATCTTAAGTTATATACATACACAGTTAAATGTGTACATTGAAATACATTAGCA
>JADKLZ010079391.1:9020481-9034737 GCA_021533235.1 Biomphalaria straminea
ATGGTAGATCTAAATCTTAGATGTTGATAGAGATGGTAGATCTAAATGTTTGTATGTTGAACGCAGTGGCATAGCTAAGGTGGAGAGGGGGATTCCAAAGTTGAAAAATCTCCCGGGCTCCCACTTGAAAAGGTGGGGGGGGGGGGCAAATGAGTGCCAGAAATTTGTTTTTACATTAAATATTAGGCCATTATCTCATGTCATGATGTCCAATATAAAATGTAGGGGCCCCTAAAAAGGTCACGCCCCCACGGGCCCCAAAATCCCTAGCAACGCCACTAGTTGAAAGAGATGGTAGATGTATGTCGGGAGTAATGATTGATAAATCTAGTCGATGTAGGATGGGGAAGATGGTAGATTTAAGTTAGGTGTATGTTGAGGCAGATGGTAGATTTAGTCGCTGTGTGCTTACGGAGTAATGGGCGGCGTATAAAAAACCCCCAGCTCATATTTTAACACGCTCACTCAAATCACGTGCACTAAGAGCGCGTGCGTGTCTGAAGAGCGTTTATCGAGGCCAGTGTGTTGTCTACTTGGGAGCAACACATTCCTATCGTGACCAGCTGATAAGTCTACCTGCAGGCAACAGAAGCCAGACTTTTTTTTTACAGGAAGCCAAAACTCAACAAATAGTTTTCAAAACCTAGCGTAACAACGAAATAAAACCCAGATGTAGAGAACGTTGACTTAAGCATTGATCCTTAAGTCCATACACTTTTAGTGTTCTCCAGTTAAATAACGTACCACTAATTAGACTAATAGAATGTGTTTTTTTTTCATGAAAGATTTTGTTCTCTTAAATTAATGAGTTGAAAAGCTCCGCCCTAACAGTGTTTGAAAGGATGTCAAAGACAGAAAGATAATTTCATAGATTTTAAGAGTTTCGGTAAAAAAAAAAATAAGTTTGTTAAAATAACGCACTAATTAGCCGAGCTTTTAAAAACATCTTGTGAATAGGTTCTAGATTTTAACGTGATTACATAAAGGGGTGAGAGGTGGAACCACATGGAAGGAGGGAGATAGCTATGGAGAGAGATGGAGAGAGAGAGGGAACATGGTGTGGAACGACATGGAGGGAATGAGGGAGAAAGAGAGAGATTGGGAGAGAGAGAGAGAGCGAGAGATGTAAAGAAATGGAAAGAGAGAGAGAAAGAGAGAGATGTAAAGAAATGGAAAGAGAGAGAGAGAGAGAGAGAGAGAGAGGAGGTGGAAGGGGAGAGAGAGGAAGTGGAGGGAGCAGGAGAAAGATGGGGTAGGGTTGGAGAGAGCTGGAGAGTTGGGAGAGAGGAATAAAGATAAAGAGATAGAGAGATGAGGAGAGTAAGACGTTGAAGTTGAATAAAGAGAAATCTTTTCTAAAATTTGAAGAACAAATAGGGGGGGGGGGGTAAGGAACAAAAATACAGTCAAGCTCTAGTATTAGCTTCATTCTGAACTCTTCAGACGCTATTGGCCTCCGTCGTCTGCAT
Source organism: Biomphalaria straminea (assembly GCA_021533235.1). Classification (NCBI taxonomy): domain Eukaryota; kingdom Metazoa; phylum Mollusca; class Gastropoda; family Planorbidae; genus Biomphalaria; species Biomphalaria straminea. The sequence goes on from JADKLZ010079391.1 coordinate 9,021,951, forward strand.
CCTAAACTAATTCGTCTCTGAATAACAGGTACATAGCACACACACACACACCATTCCAGACAACCTGAAGACAGAATCCATTCCAGCCAAAAGCCTGAAACTCCATTACAGACTCATTAATATACTGATAAACATTAGAAAAGGGGGTATCAGCGCCCTCTCGAGCTCCCCCCTCCCCTCCGTTTCGTCCCCCCCCCGTCCAACTTATGGTAGATTTCACTAGTTGAAGGGAATGACGTTAAGTGCCCTTAAAAAAAACTGTATCTTGACGCAAGAGCGGGCTGAGTGGCCAGGTCTGTACAGTGCCGGACTTAACGTGTGAGCTCAAGTGGGCTGCCTGCACCTGGCTTACACAATTTTTTTTTTAGTTGAAAGAAGGGACGCATTTTTTGTGTGGCTTGTTGTTTGTGTTTCTAAGTAACGCGGTGAGTAGCACCAGTTTACAAAGTTTTCAAAAATAGGGTGAGGAAACAGAAGCGGGTAGGGCGGTGACAAATGGGGCGGCCGCACCAAGCTCCGCTGCCTCTTCTAACAGATCCCACTAGAATCAAATCTTGATTAAGACTATGAAAAAAATCGCGAATGTGACATTGGCATAGTACAGTGATGCCCAACCTAATTCGACCCGCGGGCCATTTTAATTTCCAACACTCGTGTCGTGGGCCACATGACCGAAAAGTTACAAAAAAGAAATGAAATTGTTCTGAAACTATTTTGGTAGAAACCTACGGATTTTATAATTAATAGGTTATTTGACAATTATACTTTTACGCGTCATAAAATAGTTTCATTACTCTACTTAATTGTGAGCAACAATGTAGGTAGCTCTACCACAAACTCATTTTGTGGTCTCTTTTTGGTAAATATTTCCATGGATCCTTTAATATCTAGGTGTAGTTTAACAATCTTTCATTCGCGACTCAAACCAAGAATGCCGCCATATTGATTTAAAAATGCCGTCTTTTATGTGTTTGTTTTATTAAACAGCCACTTTTTCATTATAAAACAAATATGTTGGCTTATCATCATCTTCAACCATAAGTATAGATATGTTTAATTTTCATGGTAAATTGCACCGTCTTATTTCATAAATACACATGTGTTAAAGATCACGTGACAAATCCATCGGAGAACAAGTGAAGGTCCAAACTTAGGTAAAGATACATTTTTTCAACCTGTTTTTTTTTTTTTGGAAGGGGGATTTTTAGACTTTGTGCCGACGTTTCGGCGGGCCGGATCTGGCCCGCGGGCCGTATTTTGGGCACCACTGCATAGTAGGTTACTCGTTGGCCATTGGGCATGGCAGGTTACTCGTTGGCCATTGGGCATGGCAGGTTACTCGTTGGCCATTGGGCATGGCAGGTTACTCGTTGGCCATTGGGCATGGCAGGTTACTCGTTGGCCAGGGATCAAGAACACATGTATGTTTGTGCACCACCATTTTTCTTTAGAAACTGGAAAGTTTAGGGTCAATGAACCAATGGAGTTTGGTTATATCCTAGAACAAAGAGTGGAGTTTAATTATATCCTGGAGTTCAATTATATCCTAGAACATAGAGCTAAAAATGTATAAAACAGATTTCAACATTTGCATTTAACGGAACTAAACATGAACATATAACATGGCTAAATGTGAAATTTATTTGTAGAAATTTTGGTACAGATCTACAGTATTACAAGATTCTTGTGTCTGGTCGGATGATATTGGCACAAAACATTTCCCTATATCTGAAACATCTAAGTCACAGCAAGAGAAATCGGTGAGTTCTATTTTCAGAACTTGTCTTACATAATTAAAACTCGCTTCTAGCTTTTGATGTTCTTGTCATTTGTGTGCCAGTCTTACTTTCTCAATCACTTTACACCATTCACAAAAAAAGGTTCCAGATCCCAGAAGATAATTTACGGTTGCTCGCGTCTTCAATTAGAACATAAGTGAAAAAAAAAAAAAGACTTCCTGTTGTACATTGTCAGTAGATCTACATTGGTAGCTGCGGTGTTAGCAGTCTGTGCGCATGCTCTAGATGTGGCGTCCTTTTTGAACTTGCCAAAACATAACTAGGTGGGGGGCTAGAGGTGAATCCAGGTCTTCAATAAGTTTTCTGTGTTAACAAACTGGCGGTTTAAAAAAAAAAAGTATTTTTGGATTCTAAGACAGTGAAGACAGACCGGAAAAAAAATGTGTCTGTGTTCGAATCGTTGAAAAACCTAGTTAGCTATGTAAACGTGAACTAAGACGACTATATACTAGTTGGACAGTTTATAAATCTGTAGGTACAATCCTAAAACGTTAGTAATCCCTTGAAGTCATTGTTTTAATAGACGCTTCATCGTAGCCAGTGTCCTCTTCAAAACATCTGTGAGATTGATTACAAACGAATATTAACATTTGATTTGAGTAACTCTATTTGTAAAATCACTCAACTTCAGACACTTCAAGGCAGTAGAATGAAGAGTATCGGTAGCTTTAATGCAGAAAACACTGAACTGAACCATATTTTACAAATAGAAAAACATTGAAATATTCAGAAAGAAACCAAGATAGAGGCCCATTTCTTATTCCATACGCTAGAACAAATTCGTACAAGTGCTTCTTCACAATTGCCATTAGAAAATTTAATGGGTTGCCTGAATCAGCCAGAAAAACAACCAACTTAGCACAATTTAAGTCAATTAGCATCATGACTAGATTGACATATAATATGCGTAGGATGTAATTATCTTTTCAAGTAACGTCTGTAATATATAAGATAAGATAATACTAGACTACTAGATCAGGTTTCAGGTCAAGGTAGGGCGGCTCAAAATACTTTAAGACAGTGACTTTTTATATTAAATACCCAAAACTAATCACGAATTTTAATGTTATATCTTTGATTCTTGATTCTGGTTAAGTACACTTCAAATCTATAGTCAGTATAGTCACTATTGAAGGAGGCCAACACCAAGGTCAGGTGTAGAACAAGACATTTTGTAATGAGCCTAAAATTTTTATAAAGATGTAAACAAAAAGGAACTCAAAGATAGCTGTTGTATTAATTCCATGATCTCCAAGTGCCGAGTTTCTTTGACGATAGTATCATGACAACTAATTCTTTGTGTCAACACTTTGTTTCATAAATAATATTTCCCATGCCTAGGACAAAGTCTTTAATTTAAAAAACAAATACGCCAACAAATGGGCGGAATGATGTTAATGTCAAATTGTGGACGCCTTCAAATGACCAGTGAGAGTTAAGGATGGTCACATAGTTCTCAAATCGTACGCTTGAAATACTTCAATTGGAATGTATGCACAGAATAGTACAGATAAAAGTCTTGTCTAATAGTAGAGTTGAAGTCCCAATATCTGAGTACATCTGTCTTACACTAAGTTACACGAAGCCACTACAGTGGACTACACAGTTATGAGTTCAATTTCATTAGACATTTTTCCCCTAGGCCTAGGCTATAACTTCATAAGGCAAGGCTAGGCTACAGAAAAACATCTAGACTCGAACTCGAGTCGAGCAGCTAAAAAAAAAATTACATTTCATTTTGGAAACACAGTAACCGTATGAATGACTTGATTATGTTTTGATAGAAATGAATTACAGAATGATTTCTTATGCAGCACGCTTGTACAGACCTTTGCAACATGGATAAGATATAAGTTAGTTTCACAATCTGCAGATCTCAGTGAGCGCTATTAATATGTCTACTAATGAAAGCGGGTGGAGGGGTTAGTGACTACAACTCACCTAGTTGTTGATGACCGTTTGAATATTGTTCAAGAGATTTCCCGTGCACTTCATCCTCTGTCAAAACTGGCAAATATCTGGCTGTGTTTAGCATTGTGTAGGTTGGCTCGTAGTACATGGCATAGAAATTCACATGTAAACAAACATAAAACAAATCAGCAGGTGAGTCCCTGAGCTGTGTCGATAATCCACGGAGAACTGTAGCACCGGGTCCGGTGTCTGAAACTCCCTTAAACCACCTAATGCTGTGCTGTCCGAACTCCGCGATACCCAGGAATAGAAGAAACAGGGGGAAGGGGAGGCGTTAAGGAAGGATTACACACACACACGGACACATGCTGAGATGTAACACACTTTGGCCATAAACACACACAATGACCCTCGCCCATTCAACACTACGGAACCACAACCACAGCACGGCTCTGTACTGACCAGATCACGTGGGTTTGTAGCTATTTGTTCCATACTGACCATTTCAGAGAGGGGGAGGAGAGCCTCGGGGAAAAGGGCACAGTATTGTATTGGGTCAGCGCCTTTAGTTAGCCGATGTAGTGTGGTCAGCTCAAGGTCAAATAGTTACCTGGTGTAGTCGCTCACATTGGCAAACAAAACTTCGGCACAAAACTTGGGCAAGTTGAATGAACCCATATTAGATAAGATAGAAGCGGAGATTAGATTTAGATTTGGTAGAAACACTGGACCAACAGGACATCGTAGTACATCTACTTTATTGTTGACTTTGTGGTCATTGAAGTTTGTTTTAAAACGTATACTTAAAATCATGTCCACCAAAAAAAAAAAAGCCGCTGCTATTTGAGACAAAACCTAAAAGTTGAGAAATCGTCATATATATATACTAATATATAGTACAAGAAAGAATCTAGAGCCGGCTAAAAGTTGTGGGCGATGGGTATCAAGACATAGTTTTGTGAGTAGCAATTCTTAATTATCTTTCACGGGAGCCAAAATACATCCATTTAATACAACACGGTACCGGTACTTTAAGAAGTCAAGAACATTAACTAATACACCAATGTATAACTAGCCATTGTCCTAAAGATATAAATTGATATATTTAAAGACTTTCACCTACGGTGGATAAACTGTTGTTATGGCGCGATTAGGAATTAGGTATTTGCTAGTAAAAACAGGACTAGGATTTTAAGAAGAATAGCGAAGCGTAAAAAAACTACCTATGACAGCAATTTAGAGAAAGGAAGATTTTATGGACGTAATGATTTTAGCTTGACAACATTCGACGGTTTCATTCGTTATTAAACTTATTGTTCGACCTTCACAATCAGCGTAAACTAACTTACATTGTTGGACTTTCGCCTGTGTGATTGGATTTCGTTTTACGTAAAACGTAAAAGACAGCGCGGAAGCCCCTAACATTATAAATAGCTAGCTTATGTTGATAAGGTAACTGTATATATTAATTTGGGTAGACTTTTGGGCAGTGTTGATTTAAATTTTCTAGATTTGTAGTTCTTTTATTTCGTTCTTTCATTGGCAGGAATGTAAGTCCAAGACATTGTTGAGTTTAGCATTATTTCAATATCCATTCTGGACTGTTGGGGAAAAAAACAATTGAAACAATTCTTATCAATTCATTTCCAATGCTTTCGTCTTTTTCTTACAATCAATGTCGCAACTTTCGGCTTCGAAAAACATTGTATATTGCGTTGATGTCTAACTTTTGTTTTACCTACTCAATATAAAGTTTTAATAAAGTTTAAGTCAAATGTTATTCTGACGTATACACGTATCTGTAAAAAATGTGTTTTATTCAATAAATACGATTAAATCTTGGATGTGTTGAGTTTCTGTAGTTAAAAATAAATGAGCTAGTTTTTTTTTTGTGTGTTACTTTAAGCACAGCACGAAATGGACAGCTTTGAGATTTGTACATAACCCAGATTTGTAGTCTCTTTTATCTCATTCCCAAGTGGTAGGGAATTATTCATTGACCCATAAAGTGGCACGCCTGACCAGTCCAGACCGAAGGGCCCGACAAAACCAGTGGTCTGTAGCAACACTGACTTGACAAGGTGAAAACTGTGTCCTGGCTGTGTCCTGGCTGTGTGGTGGCAGTGTGGGAGGCAAATAACAAGAATGCCAGCGAGATATAAAGTGCAGGCCAATATGTCACAATGGAGGATTGAAGCCAAGAATGTCTGGTCCTGTCTCCACTTCGAACCCTGGTTGTTGCCATCCACTGCAGAAGGTTTGGGGCGTAATCATTTAAATATCTGAAGGAAAGTCCTAAACTTAAAAAAAAGGTGTTCAATAGAGTCAGGTGGGCAACATAGTCACGCGGTAAGTGAAGGTTAGAATGGGGCGGCCTTCATATAACAGACACATAGGGACCTACTTCAAGACTACTTAGATCATGAAACGGGGTGCCTAAATACCGTAAATAAAGAAAATAACTGGATACACAGATGAACACTGGATACACAGATGAACCCTGACAGTAATTTATCAATAAGAACCCATCGCGTTTTGTTTGCTTCAGATTTGATTGAATGCAACAAATGTCTTAAGAAACAAAGATGAAAATTCCTTGAACCAAAGTTGCAATGGCGCCCTATTTTAATACCAATTCCATACATTCCATTAAGAGTGTTTGTGTGTAGAGGCATGCACTCTATTGGACTGTTTGAGAAGTTGATTCGAGTTAGCTCTCGGAGTGTTTCCAAGACATCAGAGCCACGGTCCTGTAGCGAACAGGTAAACTCTAGGACATTTTTATCTCGAGCCAAATATTTCCATGTCAGCATGGGGCCAGCTATTTTCAAACCATGCAGTTTCTTTCCTTGAAATTTGATAAAGATGAACAGTCTATTTCGTTTCAATCTTCAAAGTCTACACTTTTGTTTTGTATCGTGTCTATGTACATGTACATTTTCTCTCTTTATCAGGTGTACAATAGAACGTGTCATGTAAATATAGAATATTATGTGTACAAAAAGTAAAGTTCCCCTTTCAGACCTTGCGATCTATGGGGCAAATGATATAAATGTTATCTGTTCCTGTGGCTAACGGTTAACGAAGGTGTTATGTGGCCAGCACAACGACCAACTGTCTTTACTTTTCCTCAACTAATGTCAGGTACCCATTAGACTTGGGTGGACTGAGAGGCGCCTCAAAGATTTCGAAATAAAACCCGGGACCACTCGCTTTACCACCACAAGCTGACAACATTTGAACGCATTTTGTTCATTTGGACTTAATGAGGACATAATTTGTTGAAGAATGAACTATGACAAGTAAATATCCTTGACCTAGGTATACGCTATAACATTTTGACAAGAATTTAGTTGAGAACGTTATGTGGACCACGCAGCCAAATCATGCCTTGATTCTCGTCTTCCTAATACGTCTTTTGGCTGCAGCTGTGACAAAACTTCTAGAGTGACTCCAGGTTGTCTAGGTTCAGTCCTGGCAAGGCCAAGGTCAACAAACATGAACACTGGTGGAAGAAGTTCAAATAATAACATTTACCACAGCAGTATTGGTCACTAATGTTAATCACTGCCTGACCCCCCTTTTTTTTTTACATCAGTTTAAAACTGACCAATACAAACGATCTGAAAACTGTCTGATCCGTCTTTTGTAAATGTGAGATTGGGACATGTTCCACTTGTCAATCTAGAGAAATAGGACACCTTCTATTGCAGCACATGAATATGGAACGATGTAGCTGAGTGGGAAATGTCAGAATAGAGACAGACTACGTGATTTTTATTCTGAAAACATTGAATATTTTTATAATTATTTTATTAATTATTTACAACATTAAAAAATCACTAATAAATGTTCTGTTCATAATACAAGTCTATTTCACAATTTATTATTTGTATAGACAGAGGGACGCTTTTTATCCCCCACCCTTTTCTTTTTGGTTACATCGACCTACTTAGGACCCTACGGTTAGGGTCTTTAAGTCAAGAATTTATCGACTAGTCTATAAGTCCAGGTAAACATCCACCATTCCATGCGTTATGGATGTACAGCTCTCTGTGTATTGTTTGATCGCGCGGGAACGTAGAATGTTACCTTCTGCTCGCTGCATCAACACCTTCTTTCTCTCCATAAAACGTTATCAAACTAACCTCCCCCCCCCTCTCTCTCTCTCTCTCTTCCTCTCCTGTAGCCTAACGCTATTTCTATTCCCCTCTTTCCCCGGACCAGAAATTTACTTTTTTAAGAGATGAGGTCACAAGGTCGAGTGGAAGGGGTCAAGGTTGCAGCAGATATAAGAGCATAGAGCCTCTCCCCACCCACACAGACTCGCACATCTCACAGTCTGGCTCCTGAAAGTTTTCTTGTAATTACCCGGTACCTTGAAACATCCCATAATGCCTGCCGTGATTTACTTGTGGTGCAGCTGGACCTCGCGTCAGTTCAACTAGGCCTACTGACATAGTAGATTTCGTTCTAGAATGCATCCACTCATGACACAAGTATGGAGAAAACATTTATGGGATATTAGACGCGGAGCGTGTAACAGTAAAGAAGAGAAATAATTTGAAAGCACAGAAAGAGAAAAAAAAAAGGTTCCATTTTAAGAAAGATTTAAGACAATGGCGGCCATAATAAAAGGGGGCGTGGTCGGGGAGGGGGTCATAGAAGGCAATCTAAGTAGGGTGACTGAGTCGGACATAGATCTAGATATTGCTGTTCACGTGCTGAGACTAGTAGATTGGCAGACATAGCTTCATAACAAAGTTACAATGTACAAGTTACACAAGAGACCACTGCTGAGAGTTACGTCAATGATCGCCCAACTTAAGGTAGAATAAAATGGGCATTTACTTGAGCATTTTAACAATAATATACAATTTTAAAAAATTCCAAAACCATTAGAAAAATAAGTACCAAAGAGAAAGACCAAGAGAGAGAGAGAGAGAGACAGAGAGAGAGAGAGAGAGAAAGAGAAAGAGATATAACGCACATGCTTAGAAACTCATTACATTGGACAAAGGAAAGTGTAATCTAGATTCCATGAAAATGAAAAAAAAATTCTTCACAAGTTTCTATAAATAAATAAATAAAAAACCTGGGGTGTTGAAATAAAATAGAAACTAAAATAGAAACTAAAATAGAAAATAGATTGTAGATAAAACTAAAGATTTATGTCTCCTGTCTTGTTTCTTCAAAAAACAAAACAAAACAAGAAAACAAAGAAAAAATTTCAGCACATTTTCGAAAAACATTTGACAAGACCAAGTGATGACAGTAAATTTGGTGAGTCCCAGTTAAAACCCAGTGCTAAGTTACTGTACAAGAAAAAGACTGCCTCTGTCGAGTAGTAGGTACTCTCTAACCCATAAGTCATTGTGTAATTGTTCTATTGTCGTTTTGACACTAACGATTATAATGATCTAAAACTCAGAGCCCTGGAAGATGTCAAAGTTAACAACTGCTTTGAATTATCTATTACTAAAGAGCAAGTCCACAATATTTTCAAAAAAGTCAACCCAATGAAAGCTGCTGGGCCTGATGGTATACAAGGGCGAATCTTAAAAGAATGTGCTGAACAACTAGCTGAACCTTTCCTTGAGATTTTTTCTACTTCATTATTAAACCACGAGATACCATCTGTGTGGAAGTCGTCCATAATTGTACCTGTACCAAAGGTTTCCAAACCAAAGGAAATGAATGACTTTAGACCTGTTTCTCTTACTTCAATTGTGTCTAAATGTTTAGAAAAACTGGTTAAAATGTTTCTTCTGAATGATCTTTGTAATAAGTTGGACCCTTTACAATTTGCTTACCAAAAGGGTAAAGGTGTAGACGATGCCATTCTAAGTATTTTAAATTGTGTATACAAACACCTGGACTTACCTAACACTTATGTAAGACTGTTATTTATTGATTTCTCATCTGCTTTTAATACTATTCAACTTCATTTACTTATAGACAAAATGAAAACGTTAAAGATTAGTCCATACATAATACTATGGGCAAACGAATTTTTGACACAAAGACCTCAGAGGGTTAGGGTAAACAAGGTAGTATCAAATGCACGTATAGTTAACACAGGGGCACCCCAGGGGGCTGTGACGTCTCCGTTGTGGTTTATTTTGTACACTAATGATTTTCAGTCAGATAGTCCTTTTTGTTCCTTCACAAAATTCGCTGACGATGCGGCTCTTCTAGCCCTGCTCTCAGAGAGCTCAGACGTAAATGAGTATTTCAGAGAAATAGAACACATTGAGAAATACTGTAAGGATAATTTCTTATTTTTAAATGTCAAAAAAACTAAAGAAATGATAATTGATTTTCGTAGGGAAAAGAAGGAAAATACAATTGTTTCTGTTGCTGGAGAGACCATTGAGATAGTGCAAACCTTTAAATACCTTGGCACTATCCTAGACAATAAACTAAATTTTACTGCAAATACTGATTATATCAGCAAAAAAGGGCAGCAAAGATTAAGATTACTGAGAAAACTGTCCTCTTTTAATGTTAGTGAAAAGGCATTGGCTATGTTTTATCACGCCCACATCTGCAATATTTTAAGTTTTAATATGACAGCCTGGTATGGCATTCTGAGCATTAGAAATAAAAAGAAACTCCAAAGAATTCTAAATGCTGCTGGTAAAGTTATCGGAAAAAACCAAACCTCATTCGGGCAGCTGTTTGAGACAAACATTCACAAAAAAGCTAAAAAGATTCTGGAAATAAAAAATCACCCTTTGGGTCAGGATTTTGTGATTTTACCATCACAAAAGAGATACAAGACACCGATAGCAAAGACTAACAGACACAAGCTCTCTTTTGTTCCCCTGGCGGTGAAATCATTGAATAGAAATAATTTGATATAAACATAAACTATTTTTTCACATGTAAATTTTGAATGAGTCAGGTATGAATGTTTTTTTTAGGCTTGATGTTTTGTTTGGTGTAATGCACAAATTGTAAGACAAATTTCCTCACGGACAATAAAGATTATTATTATTATTATTATTATTAATGATTTTTTTTTTTCTCTACAGAAAATAAATTGGAGAAAAATTGCACCATCAAAATAGTAACAGAAAAGTTCCGGTCTTTTGGGAAGAAGAGAAAGAAGGCGCGAGGGAGGTGTGGGGTACTTACTGCAACCTTTGCTTCTACCCACTCCTGGTGGCAGCTTTTTTTTTTCTCTTTCTCATAGATCTAAGTGTGTGTGTCTGAGAGAGAGTATTTCTTTTGCACTTTTTTTTTCTGGCACCATGTGTTCTAAAAATAACCTCATCCTAAGACGAAAATAACCGGAAAGAATGCCGAAGATGTATTTGTGACATTGTGTTAGAAAACAACAGGCTCACTACCTTTAATAATGGGAGCACGAAAAGGGGGGGGGGCGAAGAGCTTCAATGATTTTTAAAATATCGTTTGAGATGCACAGCTTTGTTTCTATATATACATCTGTGTGTGTGTGTGTGTGTTAGACGTTTATATTTATACCCGGTGCTATCTTTAAAATTTTAAATAACTTTTAATTGGCGTTGCTGAGGGGGCTTACGAAAGATAACCCATAGTCGCTCATCTTTCCAGAAACATGACATTGCGAACTCTCCCTTTTGTGTAATTAAAATTCCGAGTATGATGCCAGGAAGACGAAGTAGCAAAGGTCTAAGTGGCTACCAGGAACAGTGGTCTGAGTGGCTACCAGGAACAGTGGTCTGAGTGGCTATCAAGAGTTCGTCATTCTGTTAGAATTTGGTTTTTTATTAGCGTCAAACTTTTAGAGTTAAAATCAATAGCAATTGTGACCTTTCTGTTTTCAATATCATAAGTGTCAGTCTTGAGAGTACCCTGAGGGTATTTCAAACAAAGGTATATCTGTAGGTCAAGTGCACTGCTAGACCGATGTTTCATATATGAAAAAAGTTTTGTAAGTGAAATTGATAGCATCTGGACTCGAACCTTGGAAGCTCGTGTCATTAATTTAATGTGCAAACTGATTTGAATCGACCACAAATCACTACATAACTGCAGACGTATTTCTTATTATTCTATACATATTTGATGTATTTGTGGTGTAGCAGGGTATTGTCTAACCAGACTATGGCTGAATCTTTCCAAACCTGTTACCAAACAATCACTGAAGCTAGAAAGTCCCAGAACAACAACGATCAATCTGTTATATATAGATCTAGCACCTTAATCTGTAACTCATAGTTCCGTAGTCTAGCCATAACACATTATAAATATATCGCAGTATTGTACTGAGACTAAAGCAAAGCTTGCATAAATATTTTGGTCCTTCATTGTATTAATACGATTTGTTCTATTAAATTGGTAAATTTTTAGCAAATGAACATTCAAAAAAGGATTGCCAGGATAATGATGCATAGAGTATTATATAAATGTAACCGCATTGACCTTTTGTATGTTATGTAATTCATGAATATATTTTAAATTCGGTTTATATTTTTCAGTAGATTATAGAACACCATGCTAACCACATAGACGGTCCTGACGTAAGTCCGGCGTTGAATACAACCGGAAGAACAATTACTCCTCTTAATGTCTTGCTAGACTCGTTTCTTTCAACAAAGGTATAAACTAATACTAGATGTCAATTTTATTCTACTGGGACCCCCTAATGATAGATGTTAATAAAAAATGGCATGGGGCTAAATAAAAAAAAAAGTAAAGTTCCCGTTTCAGACCTTGTGGTCTATAGGGCAGATGATGTAAAGGTCATCTGACTCTGCGGCCTACGGTTTACAAGGGTGTCATGTGGCCAGCACAACGACCTACCGCATTTCCTTTTTCCCAACTAATGTCAGGTACCCAATAGAGTTGGGTGGACTCAGAGACGTCCGAAGATACCGAAATTAAAATTCCCAGTCTGTACCAGGATTCGAACCCAGGACTCCCGGTTCGGAAGCCAAGTGCTTTACCGCTCGGCCACCGCGCCTCCATGGGGCTAAATACAAACACATAATTATAATACAGTTCTGTATGATACGTTCACTTTCTGAAAGTCTAGTTCTGTATGATGAGATCATTTTCTGAAAGTCTAGTTCTGTATGATGAGATCA
>JADKLZ010079391.1:9135474-9159010 GCA_021533235.1 Biomphalaria straminea
ACTATACTTCCCTGACTATAACTATACTTCCCTTACTATAACTATACCCCTCATTAGAACTCATTTAATAATTTCATATTCCAACACACATCAATTTACAATCAACTTTCAAACATTTTCTGATTTATTTGACTTGTTGCACAGGAAGTAAAACTGATGCAAAGAGAGAAGGTTCAAATCCATGATCTACGTCCACTACAATGGTCATTGGTCGTTGTAAAAACCACACAACATCCTTGATAATTGTGGTTATTAACCCAAAAGAAATATTCCCGACATTTCATGAGATCTAGACTTCATTTTTTATTAATATTGACCGGCTTGATTCCATCTAGATTTCCCTAATGCGCATGGATAGAATCTTTTTCATTAATTATCTTTGGTAGGCCTGGTCTTGATCTATTGATTCCTAGTTTGCTTTCAGCAAGAGCCTTGCATTCTGAACTATTTACATTTGAAAATGAAAGATTCAAACTCGAGATATTAGCGCCACGGCCCAAGAGACTTGGTGATAGAAGTACACACCGACTTGTCACACACACACACACACTGTCGTGTAGCACACACTGTCATGTCATATACAGTGATGTCACACACCATGGGCGTAGCAAGTTATTTTTTCGGAAGGGGTTTAGGGGAGGTATTTTATTTATATATATCTATACAGTGTATGTGTATGTGCGTGTACTTATCTACATTCAGTTTCTTCATTCTTTAGGACGTTTTTTTGTACCCTAGAAAAAGCTCTTTTTAGTCTTAGCTGAGTAACCCGCCCTAGCCAGCTAGGAGATCTGGTGGAGTGTCACCTCCCCCATTTGAGTCCGGGAAGCAGCGCCAAGCATTATTTTCAATATTTGAAACTAAAAAAAAAATGCATATTCTAAGGTAAATTTAGTTTTATTCAAAAAATGTAAGTCAAATTCCAATCTCCCATTCAATTCTCTTTATTTAATGTTGCCCAATGACTGACATAAACTATATGTTTGTTGTAGTTTATTATTGGAAGAGGGTGGGTAACCACAAAACCAAAACCGCTTTTGGCTACTCTCATGGAATTTAGTGACTGTAGCTTTCTGTCTTGGTATTGAAAGATGGGTTTTTACCTTCAAACTCCTCCCCCCCCCTCCAACGGTTTGCATTTCTTCACATTTACTCTACCGTGGATTTCTTTGTCCGACTTCACCAAAACGACACTGCATTCCAGGCCAGACGTTGAGGTCTTTAAAACAGCGCGATTTGAGATAAGAGCAAGTAGTGCCAGGTTTGGGGCAACAACAGTTTGGGACGAGGGTGTTAAGTGGCCAGCTAATTAACCAACCACTATTACTTTCACCAACGAATTCCAAGAAATCATCAAGGTGGCGTAACGGGAAGTCCCAAAAAATAAAGTGAAAAATCTTAACCTTCGCTGAGATTCGAACCCGACACACCCCGGTATGGATACCAAGCGTTTAACCACTGTGTCACTACACCCCCCACCCCGCTAAATGTTTAACTTTACACAGTTATATTTCTTTGAGAACAACTGTAATTTAACTGATATTTAACCGCAAATTGCTTTTGCTATCTAGCCTCCAAGTGTTCAGTATTTTTTACTCCTATTAAGTAGGCCTACGGACTCCTTCCATCTCTCGTCCATATGTACTCCTCTAAGGGAATTAATTAACCCTAGCCAACGTTATGAGACATACTAGACACACACACAATTCTAGCCTAGAGTTATCTTCCAATGTTTAAACAAAGGGCACCAGCAAACGCATCATTAAATAATGAGAAATCTTCTAGAAAGAAATGTCCGTCCCAGGATCCGTGGTGTTGATTTTACTATCCTCGGGAGAAGTTCACTTTCAAAGCTACTGTGGGAAATGTATCCAAGGGAAACAATTAAATAAATAGAAACGGAGCACATTGAAACACAAGAATTATCTGCTCTTGGTATCTCTAAAAAAAAAAAAAGGGGGGAGAAAGGGGGAAGTAACTGTATTTCTCTTAGGCAGACAAATCATTTTTTAATTATTAAAAAAAAAGGGGGGGGGTAAATAAAATAACAATAAATACAGTATATATTAACGTTCTGTGGCATTTTACGTCTCTAGAGACGATCTTTTCCCCTTGCAAGCTCTTGTGTGACTAAAGAGGCCGATCCTTGATACACAGCTGCGATCGCAGGTTGGGCATATGTAGTCACCAGGCGACGTTGCACTTTCACCCTTCTTTCTGCTTCTGTTGTGTATGGCATCTGCAATCAAAGACCCCTTCTTTATGCTCTCTCTCCAAGTGGATCTATCTTGTGCCACCTCTTCCCAGTTGCTGGTGTCGATCTTAAAGAGCTTCATGTCCTGTTTGCATACATCTGTATAACGTAAGAGTGGACGACCAGCGGCTCTTCTGCCTTCTATTAGATCGCCATACAGAATATCCTGTGGGAGTCGACCTACTGGCATTCTACGAACGTGGCCAAGCCAGCCAAGGCGTCTGCTGCTGATAACAGAGCAGATGTCCTGGCAACCTGCTCTTTGTAACACCTCAAATAAGCATTAATGGCCAACCACTAGAGATCGTAGACAACTTTTGTTATATAAACGTTACACTTTATTAAATGACCTTTTTACAATGTCTATGTGCTAAGTGAAGTATAATAATACCATTGCTAGCTATTGACCTTGGCTTGTAGTTTACATTTCCTTATTGAATGTATGTTTTTGTATGTATGTATTCTATAGATGGACAGATAGATAGATAGATAGACAGATAGATAGTTAGATAGATATATAAACAGACAGACAAATACATACATACATACATGTATGTTCGTATGTATGTATGTATGTATGTATGTATTTGTCTGTCTGTTTATATATCTATCTAACTATCTATCTGTCTATCTATCTATCTATCTGTCCATCTATAGAATACTTGGATATTATACTTTGACGGTACATACCTCCATACATATATATACAAATGTATTATTTCTATTTATGTTAAACGTTAAAAAAAAGAGCAAAAAAAAAAATCTGGTCAATTTCATGGGAAAAACAAAACAAAACGAAACTTGCAGTAAAGGGAACTAACCACTGTGAAAACAATATTGTTCTGTCCAATCAGGGTTACCTCTCTTAGGTCAAGTTGTTATCGAATCTTTTTTTTTTTTTTGAGTGAACTATCCTAATGGGGGGGGGGGGGTAGCTATCTGTTATCTGAAGGATTGCGTGATAAACAAAGGTTATAAATAATATATCTAAAAAAAAAATCTTTTCTGTGCCTTTTACTAATACAAGTTTCATACAAGTTTCGATGGCAAGTGTGATCGAGAGGCTGTGTTTGCTTGGCTTGGCTACCTAGGTTCGAGGTTCGACACCCGACCAAAGCGCTCTGAGCATGCTATAAGCATGAGAGTAGCGCTATATAAAAGCTATAATAATAATAATCTGAATTATTGTCTGTAATGAATTTCACTGCATTAAGACAGACATGACACGTGAAATGCTAATCTAGGCAATCTAATTGTCTCATCTCTAAAGAGACTATTTCATTTTAGCTTTCTAGACTCAATGCCTTGCCCACTGCCCAAGTGGTCCTGCGGTAAGTTTGGACAATGAAGTAGGTTATCTTCAAACAGGAATTAAAAATAATTAAAAAAAACGAAGGAATATTTATCGGAATTTTTATACCTACCAGATGGATGGTAGGTAGTTGTCAAGGAATACCTATTTCGATGTTATATTTTTAAAAAATCAAACACACCTTTAAGGTTTATTATATAATTTATTTTACAGTAAAATAAAACTAAAGGTCCATTTCACTTTGGTTAGGCCAATATTAGAACATACATTTACTGTTTGGGACCCCTCAACTCAAGAAAACTGAACAGACCCAAAATATAGCTCCATAAATATATATTGGACTAGAGTAACACATAATCACTAAATTTAAAGACTCTAGAGGACAGAAAACTAAAAAAAAAATGTAGCCCTAATATATAAAACATTGAAATATGACTTTAAAAAGGAAAAAAAAATAAATCTAAAAAAATAATAAGACAAAACACAGTCACAACTGATCTTATCTTATAAACTACAGACGTTACTACAAAAGAGAGGATAATTTCATCCTACGAGAATCCACGTGTCAGTCTAGTGAAGTATGTTTATCAGTGACTTTAAAATCTTCCAAGTCTAATTCCATATGCTAGGACAAACTCGTGCAAGCACTTCTTCATCTCTAGTGACATTAGAGCATGGAATGGGTTGCCTGAATCAGCCAGGAAAACCAGTGATCTAGCCGAGTTTAACTCTCTTATTAATATGCACAACAAGATTGTCACACACACACACACACACATATACACACATATCCGCACTAGAGATTGGACAAATTCAGAAAGTAATTAATAAAGTTAGTCTAAGAAAGTTAACAATGAAAACGTTAATGCTCTTAGAAAGTAACATATTAAGTTAAACCCCCTTTATTTTTAAGAAATAACATCCACAGTCATCGTCATATTTCAAACATATTTCTTGGAACATTTGGGCTTCCATAGAAAATATAGCCAGATCCTTCTGAAAGGATCCCAATAACTACAACGAAAGACGATGAATATCCCAGTGACGGTCAAGTTTGGACAGTTTATGAACAATTTTAACGTGAACGGTTGTATAAACTGTAAAAATGTTTTAATGGCATTTAGTACTGAATAAAAAAAAAATCTTCAGGTCATTAGACCAGTACAACACATCAACTGTTTGTACACGGAGAAAAAAAAATCATAAAGATTCAACGACACAACATTTTTTCTTTAGTAAATTATAACCTAGTCAATGCCTGGGCATTCTGAACAAAGGGAATTAATAGACGTTATCTTGATCTTTAAAGAATTAATATCATAGTTATGTCCCTTTCTCTCTTTATCCGACAACATAAAGTCTCTCTCTCTCTCTCTCTCTCTCTCTCTAAGTCTCTCTCTCTCTCTCTCTGCGACTTTCTTTTAATTTTTCCAATTAATTACGAAATTATTTCTAGAATATATACACCAATTTTAAAACAATATATGAAATCTTATATAGTTAAAATGATGCAATTTCTTTGATTACCAAATCGCCTATTGTAAATTTTATTAAAATTAGCCCGTATATACAGATTCAATAATTCTCTGCCGGTAAATAAAGATATGGGTTCTCAACCTGTGGATCGCGACCCCCATGGGGGGGAGGGTCGATTGACGATTTGCCAGGGCTCGCTAAAGACCATCAAAAAAATGGATTGTTTGTGTATATTCTTCTATTGCTGTGTGTGTGGGGGTGGGGGTCGCAGCAGAGTGTGGGATTGTAAAGAGGAGTCGCCGAGCTAAACCAGTTGAGAACCGCTGTATAAAGACTTGTCGCACATAAATAGCCTCACACAGGGCCGGTCCTAGCGATTGCTGGGCCCTATGCGAAACTGATTGCGCGAGGTCTAGTTTGGGTGACAATGAGGATAATAAGTGAAAATTAAGATTTTGTATCGTTTGGGGGTCGGGGGGGGGCTTGACCTATTTCGGGGCCCCTGCATTTTGCGCAATATTAATTTTTAATGCAAAAAACACTCGTTTGGCCCCCACCCCTTTTCACGTGGGTGCCCGGGGGGATTTTCAAATTCTCCCACCCCTCTCTTCCCCCCACACTAGTTACGCCACTGAAAAAAAAAACGACATTCTCATCTTTGTAAAGAAAGTTCCAGAAGCTTGTTCAATATTAATACTAGTAACCATGACAACTGACTTACACTTTAGGGAAACAACTCCTACTTAAGAGAGTCCAACGAAAGCGACCACTTGGACTGTCATTTGTCTGCAGCTGACGTAGCAATTAAGTTTTTTTTTTTTTAGTTTTTTTTTGGGGGGAGGGGGGTAGTGAGGGGGGAAGGGAAAGGGAGCGGTGGTTAAAACACAAGTGATCTAAATACTGTCATTAAGAGAGCAGAATAGCTTGAAATAACTTTTTCCCCCTATTTTATTTCATTAAAATAAAAATAAAAACACTGAAAAACATAAACTTATGGAATGATTACCAATGACAATTGCTATTAGAGTAATAATACTATATAATACTACACCTATCTTTCTCTCCCTCTCTCTCACTCTCCCCCTCTCTCTCCCTTCCTCCCTCTCTCCCTCCCTCTCTGTCTCTCTCTCTTCAATTCTTTCACACACACATAAACACATTATTCCATAACGTCTAGGGTCATTGCAAGCACTACGTATTTTCCTCACATTGATAGCATGGTAAGAGGTTTGAACCCATCCCCACTGCACAAAGCGAGGCAATCTTAAGATTACTGTTTTGTTTCCAGGTATTCTTCCACTCCTTGGCATAAATCCGAAATGTCATGTCAAAAGAAATGTATTCTTTTGTTGCAATTTATTTTACAGAAGAGAGTGGATAATGTTACGGCTGACGGGTGTGGTCGTTAGGTCATTCCTATTGATAGATACGAGATTGAAGCTTTTTTTTTAAAGACAAAACGATGATCGGAATTTATTTTTAGTAAAACATTCATTATTTCACCAGTGACTTCGAATTTCAAAATCATCTTCTCTTGACTTGGGAGTTATCTCCTCGTAACTTGGGAGTTATCTCCTCGTGACTTGAAAGTTGGTAGAATTGTCTTTCCTTAAATTGGGTAAGGGCCTTAGTTTAAATTAACTTACATTAGGAATCTTATTAATTAGTTGGAGGAAAACAACAACAACAACGATTTCTTAATTTTTTAAATGAAATGTAGCGTTAAAACATCAACAGTCATCAGAATCTTTGTCCGACTTGGTCACGCCGCTGGGGTCTATTTTTAGTCAAGAAACAGCATTCTCTCATACAGACAAATGACTGCCGTGGTGAATGTCATTTTGATGCCATGAACTGTAATGTGGCATTTGTTTGTTGTGAGGTCAACTACTCTTGACTTTTATAGTGACATGGCTGGGGGGGGGGGGGTCAGGGGAGGGAATGGTATGAGGATTCGTCCTCATAGTGTCTTATTTACATGTGTCTTATTTACATGCGTGTCTTGTTTACACGTGTGTCTTAGATACATGTGTCTTGTTTACATGTGTCTTATTTACATAGTTTTATTTACACGTATCTTATTTACATGTGCCTTCCTTCAGTGTAGAAACTCAAAGCTTTAAGACATCAACGTGTAAATAGACTTCGTGTTTACACTTTCCTTGAGACCTTGGACTGTACATCACGTGACAGTCTGACGTACACATGTCTCATTGACGTTACTGGCGATGTTTTTGGTTTGGAAGAGTTTAGAGATCACATTAAATAAGAATAAAATGTATTTCTCTATTTCCAGCTTTCATTCTAGTCAGTGTCATAAAAACAAAAATGTATTTAATCCTTCAAGTCTTGCGTTCCTTAGTAAAATTTTTTTTTTCAGACATTTTCAGTTCCCGTTCAGGAAGTGGCTAGACTTTGACCAGAAAGTTATGAAATCATATGTGTGTATGTGTGACTGAGAGAAAGGAAGAGACAGAATGGAAGAGAGAGGGAGAGAAAGAGAGAGAGAGAGAGAGAAAGAGAGAAGATTTTAACGCAAAATCGCCCAGACCTGAAAAACACAATGGGCCTCATTCACCAATTGTAAATAAACACATTTAGCCACGTCATAATATTGCTAAAATAGTGAAAATTACGTATCACGTGACAGCCTTACGTATAGCGTAATTTGTATAGAACATATAGAGAAAATGTTTTTTGTTTACGTTTGGTGAATGAGGTTCATTGGGGGATTGAAATCAATTAGTGGGATCAATACTTGGTCAGCCTATCTTTCCATTCAGATCACATTTGTAATACGTTGTGGAATTCTACGACAGCCACAAAAGATATTTCTGTAAACATTTACCACAACCACAGATGTAAACCTGACTATTAAAAAAAAAATTTGAGAATCCTTGAAAACCTATCTAGAGGTGGAACATTTGACGGAGCAGCTGTTCCTAGCAGTTTCTCAGTTCAACAGAAAATAATAGTAAAACAAGAACAGTAACTTTTGCAAGTATGGCAATACATCTCCCTTAGATTATCTTCTCTTGCTGTTTTGTCACTCAGAGGTAAGTCTACTAGAGGTCTATTGCAGCTTTGACAAATCTGATGGGAGCTTTGTGAACCCCGAGAATTGAGTGTCCTTCTAAAGCTGTAGGACTGAGTTTACGTGTGTGTGGGTGGGTGGAGGAGGTGTTGGAGAAACAAAGTACAAAACAAAAACAAAAAGACAATACTTTTAAACAAAAACTTATTTTGTGTGTAAATGTGTCAATTAGCTTAGATCAGTCATGTAATTAAATATTTAATAGATCTAGACCAGAGGTCAGCGAATTATAGCAATGTGCTATATACATGTGTCTTATTTACATGTGCCCTATTTTCATTTATCTTATTTACATGTATCTTTTTCAGTGTAGAAACTCAAAGCCTCAAGACGGCAACGTGTAAATGGACTTCCTGTTTACACTTTCCTTGGGACCTTGGCGTGTACATCACGTGACAGTCTGACGTATGCGTGTCTCATTGGCGTTACTGGCGATGTTTTTGGTTTGGAAGAGTTTAGAGATGACATTTAATAAGAATAAATTAGACTCAATAAAATGTGTTTCTCTATTTCCAGCTTTCATTCTAGACAGTGTCATGAAAACAAAATGTATTTAATCCTTCAGGTCTTGCGTTCCTAAGTGAAAGAATTTTTTTCAGACATTTTCAGTTCTCCTTGTAGATCCTATCACTTTTCTTGAAGAAAGATTTTTATATTTTGAAAAATTATAACGGTTAGACCAGACTTTTCCCTACTTTTACTAGCCAATCAACTAGTAATTTTTTTCCTCAAAGATAGACACAAACTGTCAAATGACTAGGATAATGGTTGAAGCTTTTTACGAGATCTGTGTCAGGATTTAAGTTTTGTCTTAGAAGAATTAGTAAGCTGATATATGCTATCGGTAAAAAAATTATAGACTAACAAAACATTTGTTATGTAATATATAATGTATATGCCATAATGAATGAATATTTTTTTTTTACTTTTATTTATATATTTGTAGTAACTATATGATGATGCAGTGAGAGCGCATACTGCCATTTATGCAATGTAAAACCCACAGGTAAAATTGACATTTATTACGGAGAAAAAATTTTTTTTTTCTCTTTGCTCTTGTATGTACCACAACATGAGAACCTTCGAATTCCTCTAATCCTAATGGCCGGTCAGTGATTTATCACATCTGTTACTATGCCAACCTAAACATAACAAATACAGGACACGGACAAGGAGAGTCATTGCCCTTTGTTGTCGATATTTGCAAAACTTTGACTTATTGCCACAGTTTATAGAGATATTCGCATTCTGGGGTACTGATACTAGACAACTCTTTCGACTGTTCGAAAATGGACTTATGTTTCGTATGTCTCCAATGATGTACTTACTATGATGTACCTACTGAAAAAGGCCTGACTTATTTTTTTTTTGCCAATCGACGACCCTAATCCAGTGAAATATATATATATATCTATTATATAAAAGGATATGTAAGGCGTATGTATGTATGTATGTATGAGCCGAATGGAAATCAAAACCGCTTGACCAATGTTGATTAAACTTGGCAGAAATGTTCCTTGGGTAATAACTTAGGCCGTAGTGTATATATTGTAGCCCTAAAACAAACATTTCCGAAGAAATGAAATAATGAAATAAATAGACACTAATATGTAGACCTATATTCATTTGTAAAAGTAAAAAATTATGTTTTATTGATTGATAGTTAATTTAGATCTAGACATTTTTATCTCTGCGCATGCGTGACCCTTCAGTCTTGCCTCATCCTCTAGACAGGCTTTGTGACCTAGTTTTTGTTAGATACAATAGTCTAATAGAGTTTTCACTAGTTCCAGCTGGAATTACCTGCCCAGAGTGCGGTCGAACATTCCGGGCTCGCATAGGTCTCACCAGCCACATGAGGAGGCACAAAACCCCAGTGCAAAGCCCTCAGCCCACTGGATGACAAAGTGGTCATCATCGAACCACGATGGACGAACTATATATAGAGTTGGTCAACTTTATTTTTTTTTGAGGGTCTTAAGTTTGTTTTAGGGCTACAATACATACACTACGGTCTAAGTTGGTACCCAAGGAACAGTTCTGCCAAGTTTAATCAAGCATGGTCAAGCGGTTTTGATTTCTATTCGACACATACATACATACATACATACATACGCCAAACATTCAACTTTATAGTATAGATAGATATAATAGGCTTGTTTTCGAATCCGAAGATTAGTGAGGAATACAGTGTTTCCCGTGGCTGTGCAGTCCCAGCTGTGACCTACATATTTTGCCACATCCAGGGCAAGCAAAACCATTGTCCGTAGGTGGTCGGTTTAAATTTTCTTTTCGTCGTCTGCGTTTGTCCTCGGCGGCAGATTTTCTTTTGGTCTCAAATGTGTTTTACTGGCTGATCCTATTATGGAGCAATGTTATTCTGTGGCGCTAGCGAAAAAAGATTACCTATAGGACTTTTGTTAAGGTCAGAGTTTAGGTGAAGGATTTTAGCATATTAATAAGAATTTTATTAGATTGTGTTTTGGTATATATATATATAAATTGTGATTCAGAATTTTAAGCATTATAGATACTTGACCTTCTAATCTTCTTTACTTTAATGTTTCTAAGTGAAATGACATCATTAATGCTCTTACTTTTTATTACTGACATAGACCTAAGGTTAAGTTTCAGGAGTAGTTCCAAATCAGAATTGAAAGATAGATCAACGTTGAGTTTTGAAAATTATTTTTAAACTACTTTTTAGTGCAAAGAACGACAAAAATATGTTTTCCCCATTCAAGTTTTTTTGTTCCTTAAAAAAAATGTCGGTCAGCAGATGCATTCATCAAGAGGAAAGACAATTAGGTTAGAAGTCGCCCAGTTGACTTCAAAGCAGATGTTGAGTGGCTACTCAAGGGGTCTTGTGAATAATGACCACACAGCTGACCAGATGGGACACTAGTTCAAATTACTTACCCTTAAACAATATTATTATTTTTTTTGGAACTAAGTTAGGAATTATTTCGTAGGGTTTGGACCTCGTTTAGGGTTTGGCATAGGCTTGGGGTTAGGTTTTAGAGACATAGACTTATGTTCGATCGCGCAGTATGTTCCATATACGTGAAATGTTAACTTGACTCTTTTACACAAACACACACACATAGTTGACTATACAGACCAATTCTTCGATTGACCGTCAGAAACTAAATGTCACTGTAGATGCAATGATATTTATCATTGTAACTTTTCTAATATTCAAGTTCAAGAAAGAAAGAGATACAGAAAGAAAGAGAGAAAGAAAGAGAGAAAGGAAGAAAGAAAGAAGATGAGAAAGAAGATGAGAAAGAAAGAAAAAGAGAAAATAAGAAAAAGAGAGAGAGAAAGAAAGAGACAAAAAAGAGAAAAAAGAAAGAGAGAGAGAGAAAGAGAAAGAGAAAGTAAGAGAGAGAAAGAAAGAGACAGAAAGAGAATGAGAGAAAGAGAGAGAGAAATAGAGACAATGTGATGAAGGATAGACAACACTGTAGGTATGGCTAAGGGGAAACGACCTTGTACAGACCATTATGTTGCTAAAATTAAAAGAAATGCAAATGAAGCAAGAAAGACAATCAAACTTTCAGACTAAATATCAAACAAGATTACAAAGAGAGTTTATGTGATACACAAACTCAGAGGCGGCCCCCGTCGGAGTCGGATCCCTGACAGATCCGCCTATTCGCAAGATGTTTCGGATGTTCCTTCTAATTGAAAATAATTAACTTCTCGCTGGACGACGGAGGATGGCGAGCAGGGTATAAACCTGCCTTATCTTGATGTTTGCGATTTATCGTTGGTCCCTGGCTCAATTCCTGTATGCTCCCATCCTTAAACTATCGCAATATTTCTGAAAGAACAGTAATGGTTAAATCATATTTTCAAAAGCCTTTAGTGTTTTTATTTATCTAACCGTGACGGACAGACCAACCAACAAACAAAACGCACAAAAATACGCTTCTTTCAATCTAATGGGGGCACTAAAATTATTTTTTTTTAAATCTGATTTTTAAAAAAAATTAAGAAATTAGTTTAGAATCATGTCATTGCCGTGCTTTACGCTAGTACACGAAAGTCGCTGCTAAAAGTTCATTTTAAAAAATGTGTGTGATATCTATATATGTGGAGCAATTCTTATAGTAACATTTCCTCCCTTACATTTATATAATTGTTTTAGAATTGGTGTTTTGTTATTAAAAAATCATAATTAATCATAATTAATTTCAGAAATTAAACGATTTGCTTTTAGAAAACTAAAAGTAGCCGCTGCACCTAAACTTTTCAAGCCGCATTTAATGTTGAAATAATATTTTTCGTATCTCTTCTACTTTTGGCGCTCTAAGTGTGACAGACGGACAGACAGACAAAAATTCATTTTTAAAAATGTGCGTGATATCTGTATGCCGAGAGAATTTCTTATAGTAACATTTCCTCCCTTACATTTACGTAATTGTTTCAGAATTTGTGTTTTGTTATTAAAAAATCGCTTGCATAATTGATTTTATAAATTAAACGGTTTGCTTTTAGAAAACTAAAAGTAGCCGTTGCACTCAAACTTTTCAAGCCGCATTTAATGGTTAAAAAATATTTTTCGTATCTCTTCTAGTTTTGGCGCTCTGAGTGTGACAGACGGACAGACGGACATTTTGCACAAAACTAATAGGGGCTTTTCCCCTTACGGGGGCCGCTAAACAAAATGTTCAACTGCTTTGCAGTATGTTTGGAGAATGTTAGGGGAATAAGAAGCGATTGAAAGAAAGGGAGATAATAAAAAAAATACAGAAAAAAAAAGAAGCAAGGGAGATAATGCTCCTACAGTCTTCCCTTCTGTTGAAGTTGTTTGTCCAGTGGTTTGACCTGGCACCAAGATGGAAGTATCTGATTTGGGTTTTGTTGATGAATTGATGGAAACACGAGTGTGTGTGTGTGTGTGTGTGTGTGAATGTTTGTTGAGATGGACTTGTGAAGTGGGGGATGTTTGATGACGACCCTGAGATTTGCTGACACGTGGTCAGGCCTGGTAAAGTATTGGCCTGGAAATTGTAAAGTTGTTACATGTCAAATGTTTGACGTTTTATAAGAACAATTTAATAAGACCTTTTATACCGTATGTCACATATGTCATTCTAGGTTTATCTGTATATTTCATTTTTAGTAAGAACATGTATGCAAATATAAATCTGGGTTTTGGATTTACCCGGTACCTATTTATAGCTTGTCATCAGACATCATGTTTCAAATCTATTGGTTAGTTTAAATATAAAGACATTTTAAAATAGCGGGCAAAAAGGGACGCGCCAGGGTAGTCTATGCAGGAATGTTCTTGTGAGCGGATGTGTTTTAATAGCTCTGTATTTTTATAAGAAAGATGCCTATGTTCTACTTTTCATGTTATTAAATCATTTCTTGTACATAGCTGTACTTATGTTAAGTTTGAATAAAGTTCCTGTATTCTGTTTCAACGAAGTATTATTCATTTGGAATCCTAGATCGTCCTTGTTCATATTATACAATTCAAGATAGAATCCCCGGCACCACAACAAACACAGTTGTGACCTCTGGCACTCCGACGAATAAAAGTTTATGGGCAACTTCTAACAAAATTTATTCAAGATCTAGGACCAATTTCTAAACACTTCAGAAGGAACTTCATTTTTATTCAACAAAGGACAGATCTACTGTGTTTAAAAAGGTCAGTTGGTTATCGATAATTTTTTTTTTACAAAGATTTTCGTTAGAGTTACCGTCTAACTCACGAAATCTATTATTATATGTAATTGGCTAGAGGAATAAGACCAATATACATAATAACTGGCAAAATAAAAAAGACCAGTAAATCAAATAACTGGCAAAATAAAAAAGACCAGTAAATCAAATAAACTGGCATTATAAAAAAGACCAGTAAATCAAATAACTGGCATTATAAAGAAGACCAGTAAATAAATATTTCGTCTGGCAAAAGGAAATACAAGACCAGATATTAACCAACTGCCTAACCAGTAGGAAGTACTCGGCTCAAATGATCTATATTAAAGCATACGACTCCAGTAAATAAAATTTTACTGTCAAGTAAATAGCAAGTTGAGGCATCAAGAACTTTGTTACTATATTATTATTGTATCTGAGATAGATCTACAATCCAGATATTGAATATTTTTGCTCCAAAAAAAGAAAATAATATAAAAATCAAAAATGGCTTCCAGTTCCAGTTCTAGAACACAACGACTCTTCGAATTGATTGAATTAGCCAAAGAGAAGCAAATTCCTAAGCCAAACCAGTGGGCAAAACGCCAAGAAGAAAAAGAATTCGAAGAAAAGAAGCGACAAGAAGATAGAGAAGCAGAAGAGAAAAAGAGAGAAATAGAAGAAAAACGTTTACAAATCGAAGAGAAAAAATGCAAGACGCCGAAAAACAAAGGCAACATGAAAAAGAAAAGATGGAGCATGAAAAACAATGCAAAGAAGAAAGCATTCCAAATCAAGGACACTCGAATGTATTTGACAAATACAGGTTAATGAACAAAATATCGGCATTCAACTAAAACATTGACAATATGGACTCATACCTCATAAGATTTGAAGAAATAGCTACAATATCTGGTCTACCAGAAGCACAGTGGTCGAGCTCACTCCTCAGCCTCTTGACTGGCAAAGCTGTCGACATTTGCTCCCAACTGTCCATCAACGAACGCAACACTTACTCCGATATTAAAGAAGCTCTACTGCGCCAGTATGGAGCAACCTCAGCAAATTATAGAAAGAAATTTTACAATGAAAGGCCGCAGCAAAACGATGATCCTCAAATTTCTGTAGCTAATATGTCAATGTGGTTTGACAGATGGATATCTCTGGCCAAAGTAGAAGAAAGTTACCAAGCTCTTCGACAACATATTACTATTGACAACGTCACACATGCTCACTCAGAAGATATTCAATCATACATTATTAAGAGAAATCCTACTGATATCCAGACATTAACCAAAATCATCAGACAATACAAGACAGCCTATCCAAACAAGTCAGTCAAACCATCAGTTAAAGAAAATTTGGTTTGCTTTGCTCAAGACAAAAATACCAAATATAAGCAAGATGACAAAATCAAATGCAACAAATGTCACAAACGAGGGCATTTCACTTCTCAATGCCGCAGCAGAACCACAGAATGTTCCTATTGTCACCAAACTCATGAATGTTGGAAAAAACAGTCAGTCTCCAGAAATCAAAATGTTGATAGGCCCACTTCACCAACTCAAAGATACGGCAACAAAGAACAATATTATGTCAACAAATCACCTGGTAATTATAGACCAGATAACAAACCTCGATACAGAAGTCATTCACAAGACTCCAGACCACAATATGTACCAAGCAGAAGCTCATATAACAGAAGTTATCACAATGAGCATTCAACTATGACAGTCAATGCAAAGTCAAATGGTCTCAAGTTTTATCCAGGCTTTGTAGGAGACAAGAAGGTGGAAGTTTTACCCGACACCGGAAGCACGTCCACATTAGTACGTGAACGCTTCGTACACCCAAACCGTTTCACAGGCAACCATGTACAAGCCACTGCCTTCAACGAAACTGTCAGCAACTTACCTGAAGCCATCATATATGTCACTACACCATTCTTCAGTGGTCAAACAAAAGCCTTAGTAACACGCAACTTACCAGTGGACCTAATCATTGGAAACATAGAAGGAGTTAAAGAGTGCACTCCTCAAGAGCTCATTGAATGGACAAAGGCCATAGAGCAAGGTCAAAAATGTTTTGCAGTGACTACCAGATCTATGTCCAGACAACAAGAACATTTGGCACCTGAACAAGTTAGCCAAAATAATCACATGGCTACCACAGATACTCAGTTATGCAGAATGTAACAGAACCAGTTACCAGTTCACTAGCCAGCAACAATCAAGAGTTCGAAATCCAACATGGACACCCCCATTCACGTCAAGCCCATCCCTACCGGTCATAAGTCCACCTCCAATTCCCGAATGTCCATCGTTGAATTTTGAATAGCAAGACTACATGCCCAGAGTCTCTAACAATGATACAAGAACTTCAAATGACCAAACTGAAATCCATCAAAACAAGTCATATTTCACACATGATGAATTCAAAGAAGAACAGAAACGAGATCCAACATTGCAAATACTTTATCGGAAGGCTCAAGCAAACAAACAACCGAATTCACCAAGCAAACCATATTTCCAAGATGGCCTCCTAATGAAGAACAAATAATAGTGCCACAGAAATATAGGAAAGAAATAATGGCAACAGGACATAACATTCCACACGCCAGCCATATGGGTGTAGTCAAAACCAAAGCCAGAATCCTCAAAGAATTTTATTTGCCAAGTATCATTAAAGACGTCAAGAAATACGTGAAGTCATGTCATATATGTCAAGTCAAAGGACCTAAGAACAACAAATTACAGCCAGAAACCATAGATACGTCCTGACATTGATTGACGCATGTACAAGATGGACAGAGGCAGTACCTCTAGTCAACATAACAGCGCTTGACATCACCAGAGCTTTGTCAGAGATATTTTCCAGAATTAGTTTCCCAGAAGTTATCCTCTCTGACAGCGGCACACAATTCACAGCTGACATTACCAAAGACTTCATGAACATGTACCACATCAAGATGAAGTTCACAACGCCCTATCATCCCCAAAGCAACGTGCTTTGCGAACGATTCAACGGTACTTTGAAGAGGTTCATTTCAAAAATTGCACACGGCAATCCGCAGAACTGGGACTTATTGCTACCAGCGGCTCTGTTTGCATACAGAGAAAGTCCTCAAGAAACCACAGGATCCTCTCCTTTCGAGATGGCTTATGGCGCCAACCCACGAGGACCTATGGCAATCCTCAAAGAATCTATCATCCGCCAAAATTCAACCTCATCAGAAACAAAGACTGCGTTTCAACATGTACAAGATACCAGAAACATAGTCATATCTGCATGTGAAAAAGCCAATGAAGCCACAGCCATAGCAAACTCAAATACCAGAATGAGAGTCAACAGAAACAGAACACTTAAACAATTTGAACCAGGAGATCAAGTATGTCTGTTACTACCAGACAAAAGCAACAGACTATTCATAAAATGGCAAGGTCCATTCTCCATACTCAGAAAGATAACAGATGTTGACTATGAGATAGACATCCACAACAAAAAGAAAATATATCATGTCAACATGTTACAAAAATACAACACGACAACAGAAGTTACCACAAGTACAGAACAAAATGAAAGAGCTATATCATGTCTTGCAGTCATACCAGAAGAAGATAAAAATGACACGACTGAAGTTGATGATATCAATATGCCACAGACAAAAAATAAACAAACTGAATTGAATTTTGGCAAGACATCAAACTCAATTCAATGCCACCGCAAAGACAAAAAGAACTGATTAACATTCTCAAAGAACATTCAGAAATATTTACAGATATTCCAGGCAAAACTTCAATTTCTGAACACAATATCATACTTACTGATTCCAAGCCTACAAAAGCAAGACCTTATCCGTTACCAGTACACTACAGAGATTTCCTTCAACAAGAAATTAATCAGCTCTTAGAACAAGGAATTATAGAACATTCAAACTCTCCATATGCTGCACCAATAGTTCTTGTCAAACGGAAGCAAACGACAACTCCAAGAATGTGTGTCGACTTCAGACAGTTGAATAAAATAACTCAACTCGACTCATATCCCATGCCGAATCCTGAAAGTCTTATGACCAAATTTTCAGAGGCAAGATTATTCACCAAAATAGACCTGTCCAGAGGTTATTACTAGATACCAGTCAAACAAGAATGCAAACAACTTACAGCATTCATCACAGCTTTTGGACTATTCCACTTCAATTTCATGCCTTTCGGTCTAGTCAACGCCAGCAGCACCTTTAATAGAGCCATTCACAGTATACTAGGCAATCGTTCTGACACAGTATCATACATAGATGACATTTGCATATTCCATAAAACATGGAATGAACAGATCAAAGGCCTACAAGAAGTTTTCAGCATATTGAAACAACATGGTTTTACCATAAAGCCTAGCAAGGTAGAACTAGCCATGTCAGAAGTATCCTTCCTAGGTTATCGAGTCAGCTACAATTCTCTCAGACCACAAGATAACATTATTCAACGCATACTAGACATCAAAGTTTCCACCAGTAAAAAGCAAGTGAGAAGCATTTTGGGTCTGTGTAATTTTTACAGACATTTCATACCAGGTTACACAGCACTCATATCTCCATTGATCGAACTCACGAAGAAAGGACAGCCAACGAAGATTCCATGGTCTGCAAAGCTACATACCACGGTTGAGAACATCAAAGCTGCATTTTCTAGAGACACTATTCTCAAACTTCCAAATCCAGACCAGCAATTTTACCTCGCCACAGATGCTTCATCCTCAGCCATAGGGGCATGCCTAATGCAGAAATATCAGGACACTTTGCATCCAGTATTTTTCATCAGCAGGAAGTTGTCACCAGCTGAAACCAGATACTCAACTATAGAACGTGAATGTCTAGCCATTGTATGGGCCATAGCCAAGTTCTCCAGATATCTACTAGGTGCTCATTTTACACTCCTAACTGATCATGCACCACTAGCATTCCTGAACTCAAAGAAGATAGCGAACAGTCGTTTAACTCGTTGGAGTCTACAACTCACAGACTACCAGTTCGAGGTCAAGACAATTCCTGGACGTGAGAATGTGGGAAGCGTGGTCGAGAGGCTAAGTGCGGCTTGAGCTTGGCTTGCTTGGCTACCTAGAAGGGGGCTCGAGGTTCGACACCCGACTCGGGCAGAGTTGTGTTTACTGAGCGCCCAAAGGCAGCACGGGAAACCAACTCCTAGATACCCCCTCCACCCACTGGTTCACAAATGAGATTGGACCAAAGCGCTCTGAGCATCCTATAAGCATGAAAGTAGCGCTATATAAAAGCTATAATAATAATAATATATCAATATAAGAAATAAAAAAATGAGTAATTAAAACCAACACAAAAATTGATAGAATTCTTTTTATATTACTTGCTCTCTCTCCCTCTCTTTCTCTCTCTCTCTCTTTCTTTATCTCTCTCTTTCTCTCTCTCTCTCTCTCTCTCTGTCTAAAAAATACAAGATACATTAAAATAGAAACATGTGTAAACTCTTGTAAACTCTTATTAATTATGTCTGAGTTATCATCGGCATTCAAAAAGAAAATGTTTAAAAACATTCATTCAATAGTTACGTTGGATTACGTTATAGGATTCTATTCAATTTTATAGTTGTCTTAACTCCAAGATTCTAGAACATTTTTCTTGCATGTTCCTTATCATTGCGTCCTATAATTTCAAGGAAGATAATCCACAGTTTTCTATTGGTTGCTATGTAAACTAAGAAATTACTGGAACACTGCAGTATGTTAACAAACTCCGAAAACGAAACGAGAAAGTAGGTCAAAGTAGGTGTGTGCATATTGAAACCTATCGTGGCAGAAAGTGATATCAATGTATTCACTGTATGTGCCAGGGTAAAAATAAGACAGGAGACCAGCAAAGTTCGAGTAGTTTGGGGCGACCACTGGTGCTTCTGTTTCCCTGCTGTTAGTTTACTTCGGGTCATCATTGTCAACTTTATTTTGATGGCTATAAGTAGGCAACCAATGGTGATGAAACAAATTGGTACCCAGGAAAGAAATGTTTCTAAAACATATAATGTTAATATATAAATAAGGTTGAAATTTTTCATTAGCAGATCCGTCGCCCTGGGAAAAGAAACGTATTTTTCTTTCGAAACTTGAAAGTAAACGAGTCGATTAAAAAACATAGTGAATAAAAAATATGGCAACCAAAAGAGAAATGCGACAGCACAGCTTGCTAGCACTGATTTGGTTGTAACAATCTTTTTAAAAGTTACAGGAAAATAGACGGCTAGCATTCTCTCTACAGTGATGATCATAGGAATAATGGCATTAACGCTGTGTCCCCAAGAACCAATAAATAAACAGATTTCTTGAGATACGTAAAGAAACATATTGAGTTGAGCATTGTATTCCCATGTACAATAACCTGGTTTAAATTTGTTAGGTCCAAAAAACCTCAAAATCTCACCAAAACTCAAATCATTAATCAAATTCATACTGTCAGCCAAAGTAAGAGCTAAAAGGAGTAAGTTTGAAGATTTTCCAAGTCCAGATTTCTTCAATATAGCCATACACAAGATGTTCATTGCTTGACCAAACAAGGCTAATATTGGATTAACAAAACATAAGAAGACTTTATAGAGTTGGATGTACTGGTCCTCTTGCGACTCAGAAAGACAAAACAGAATGAAGTCATTATTTAAATATGTATTTATCATCGTTGAATTGAACATTTCCATTTTAGAGCTTTTCTTTCGTTTATACTAAAGTCCCTTTGTGTCTGTGAGTGAAGGATAGGTTCTACTAGTTCTTATTGCACTTATTCTTTAAAAATGTTGGCTTGACTTTCTTGGCAAATTGGTTTAGAATGATTGCCTATTTAATTTCACAGTGGGTCTCACTTGTTCTTGTAAGTAAAAGAAATTATAGTTGTTGATTCATGCAATGACGTTCAAATTAATCTCAAATTAAGTCTCCTTGCTGGATTTAATAATAAAATTAGTTTTGTGATTTTATTGTTAGAGATGGAAGGGCACAAATTAGTTTCATATTATTTTTTAAACTCCAGACATCAACGTAAACGACATTATCATTTTAATTTTCTAGGAAACATTGATTTCCTTAGAAAATTGTCAGTAATTTTTTTTTTTGCTTTTGCAAGTGTCAAATTTTGTTTTACAAGTAGATTTATTTTGTGTGTATTTATGAGCTTGTAAAAAGAAAGTATTGATATTTTTTGTAATGCTTAAAATATCGACCCTAACGATAATGCAAGTAAGTGAAAGAATTTTAAAAATGGAAAAACGATTAGTTATTTTCAAGAGTTATTTTCAAGAGAGTAAAATTTCGAAATTTGGCTTACCAAAACAAACAAAAAGGAAATTGCAGTTTATTTTTTTAAGGTTATACTATTAAAGAGTTTTGGACCAAGGGCAATGTTGCCTTAAATTGCATATTGGCTATCCAATTTAAATGTCAAGGAAATGCACGACAGAAGACTATCCGTAAGGCAAAATGTTTTTTCTGAAGTACAAGTAGCAAAAAGAAATATCCATTGAGTCAGACTTGTAGTTTAAATATCTAAATTCTAAAGTATGTTTCATCAAGTAAATATGTATAATGTAGGTCTGTTTTTTTCTTAAGCGGTCCCCGAAAGGAGGAAAAGACGCTATTAGTTTTGTGTGGAATGTCAGGGTGAAGAATGGCGAGAATGAAATGTTACTTTGATATTTTGGTACGTTTTTTTTATATCCCCTTGTTTTGAATGTGAATAGTATTGCACGTGTTGTGAACTGAATGATTTGGTCTTCGTTGAATGTGCGAGAGAGTGTGTTAGGTGAGCAAGGTCTTGCTCCAGTCCCAGGAAGGTTGGACGTTTACTTTCCGGACTGGTGTTTGTATTATTTCTTAAGAGTGATTCATTCGAGTGCTTTAATTGACATTAAATTGTTATTAATATTTATGAAGATAAGTAGTTATAGTTGATGTGTATTAAGTATTAAGTGTACGTATTTAAGTTATACAAACATTAATGAATTATAATTGAGTAACCAATAAGTATCAAGCGAGTATTATTTAATAATCAAGAAACCCCCTAGTGAGCAACAGAAATACAAGAACAAGAGCCAAGCATAAAAGTGAACTATTGACATCTCATATTTAAAATCTGTACCCTGACATGGAATGTCTGTCCGTCCGTCCCGTTTAGATCTCGTAAACTAGAAAAGATCGTGAAAATCCGGCATAATGATATTTTAGATTATTCAAACTTCTGATGCAATGGCTACTTTTTTGTTTCAGAAAGCAAAAAATCTAATTTTTAAAATCACTTATGCAAGCAGTTTTTTTCATAAAAATACACTACTTTTACAGCTATTCACTATTATTATTAGTAACAAACATTGGATGCTCTTTGTTAGGGGATAAAAATGTACCATATTTTAAAACATTTATGCCAAACGGTTCTATTGTCAATTTCGTCTAGAACAAGACTTAATAGAAAAAAAATGATTTCGATAAAACTATCGATAGTTTGCCAGCTAGAAACCACATGAGATTCACTTGTATTGTCTTTTAACAATATCGATTCTTTGCAAAAAAGCAATACTTAAAAAAAGAAAAAAACTTTATTTTTAAATTAGAAATTTTCACTGTGTTTTAAAGGACATAACGAGAAACTGCTGCGCAAGGCAATCAAATACCCTAGCTACGCCACTGATTAATTTAAAGACGCATTTAATTAGAAGGACTTTTAACGCGACATTTAGAGAAGTAACAGCTAGTGTGGTTGAGATAAATTTTATAGATGTAAGCTGGAGGCACTTAAGGCCTTATTCAGCTTAACATTTAATTTAATACCAGTAGCCAGATGGTGACGCTACTGGGTGGGTTCAGTCTGTGACACCCCAGTCTGCGACCGAGGGACAAGATTTGTCTGAGCGACCAGATTGAACTAAACTAAGACACCTAAATGCAACTAAAGCTAACTAAAGCTAAAGGAAAACAAGAACGAAACTTTACTTTAGTTAAATAAATGAAATGAAACTTTATTTACATTAAAATAAATCAAGAATAAATATATACACTAAAACCTAAATAACTACTAATAAACCAACTAAATCCAAATTAATACTAATCCAACTAAAACCTAATCAACACAAAACCTAAATAACTAATAACTTTCTAACCACAAATTACTACGCTAACCACCCTAATCTAACAATCCTAGTATAACACAAACAAATCAAACTAACTATCTAGACCACAGCTATTAAACTTAATTTGACTTAGACTAGACCTAGACCTACACTAACACCAAACAATAAACTAGTCTAGATGTCTAGATCTACAATATCCTACAACAAACATATATTAGATTACTAAAACTAATTAAAACACTTTGGACCTTACTACTCACCAAGAATAGTAAAAACAATAAAAAAAATAATAAAAAACCAAGACTAAACAGTAACAAAGTAGCACTAGATCTAAATTATTTCTAAATCAGCAGTTAAGACAGCAATACTAAACTATAGCAGCGATAATACAGCGGGAGTTACAGCTGGGGAAATAGCAGGTAATAATTGCTTGTAACAAATTACAAAAAATTATAAATACAAAAATAAAATAGAATCATAGATTCAAGATCTATTTGTCTAGATATTCGTTTCAGGCCAGGGCGCCGCCATTTTAAATAGGTATCTACATGCTTGTCAACTCTGATGACAAATTAATCCTCCAAGTAGAGAATAAAAACTACTTAAAA
>JADKLZ010079391.1:9179430-9194481 GCA_021533235.1 Biomphalaria straminea
ACGCTATGATCCTATCACTTTCTCAATACGCTATGATCCTATCACTTGTCTGTACCAGTTGGAAAGTACGGGGTATCTGGATGATCTCTTTTTAAATCTTCTCAGGCTTCTCAAGACAACGCGGTTAAACCTATACCAGCTGGAGAGTCTGTGAACATAAAAGATTTGTGTAGTTATCTATTGTTTTGATTTCATGTTTGTTTTCACTTAGCCTCAGACGACTATCCATAAAAGGGGACTAATTGTTTATACACCATTTCGGTCAAGTACAAAGTCTTTCCCTTGTTTCAGACTCCAAAGAAAATAATTAATTACCAAAAGTTAAACACCTAATTGGTTAATTTTAACAATTGATCTTTGTTTTGTCAGGTAAAAGAAATGATTGATCCGAGATTTGGTGTGTGTGTGTGGGGGGGGGGGGGAGATAAGGTGTAGAAACCTTTGGTCAGACTGACAGACAGACATTGTGAATTCATATAACATTTGTTTCGTATTTTATTGTACGACTTTTAAATACAAATATGCAAATTTTATAAACCCAAAATAAATTTATTTGGTTTAGAAATATAAATCAATCATTGTACAAATTTGTTGCTACAGTAACACCAGTATAACTACACCTCTTATAAGGCCATCCTAAGTGAAGTGTAATAATTCTTTCTCATAATTTAGTAAATACACATTAGAGACCAAAAAAAAAAAAATCCGCTGCCGAGGACAGACGCAGACGGCGAAAAGCGAATCTAAATCGAGCACCTGCGGACAATGGTTATGCTTGCCCTCGATATGACAAAATATGAAGTTCACAGTTGGGGCTGTGCAGCCATGGGAAATACTGCATTCCTCACTCAACTTCGGACTCAAAGACAAGCCTCATTATTATTATTATTATTATTATATGCAAAAACGAAAGACATTACAATAGTCCGATAGGCTACACCACCATCTGACCCAGATTATTGAATTATATGTAATATAAATTTCTTCATCTAATTTGTTTTTATTATTAAAATAAAATATACAAAATTGTTCGAATTATATAAAAAAGAGTCGCATCTCAAATATGGGCACGAAGACCCTCCCCAAAGCTGATGAAGAGACCAAAGAAGGTGCTGAGGGAACGATGAACTCCCCCTTCTCGATAGGCGTAAGGAAATGTCAGCTCAGAAAGGCTTCCAGGCCGGATGTTATCAGCCCCCGAAATACTCGAGCATGTAGGGGGAAAAGGAAGGGTGGTGCTCTTGGCATTTGTAAATAGGATCTACTAGTTTGGGCTTAGCAACGCTCCACAACCAAAATAAAAGAATATATGCTCCACTGCTGAGGGACATAGGCCCATCTCACTCACATCTTGTGTGGGAAAGATGACTGACAAAATGGTAAATGAGCGTCTGGTTTGGTACCTTGGGAGTGCCCGTCTTATAGCTCCAGAACAGACTGGTTTCAGGGCTGGAGTGTCCGCAATAGACCAAATGATTAAGTATGGCGGCCTGGTTTGCTTCATAAGATATGAGCCGGATATATTACAAGATAAAGATTTAAGACTACGTCTAAGATGGTGAGAAGAAGCCCCCCTCCCCCGACTCCATAAAAAAGCGTAACATAGAGCTCCTCAACCCAAATTAAATATTGATAAATAGATAGACATTTGTAAAATCAGCTATGTCACATAGAAAGATCAAGAACAGACTGACAGACAGAATCGATCTGTGCTCTCACCTGGCCAGACATCCTCCATTAGTGACCTCCTGGTGATGTCAAGGATAAGGCACGGATTATCTCCTAGGACATCATTCATCAGGCTCACAAGTTCCCCCCCCCCCCATTTTTTTTCCAGTGTTTACCAGAGCTAGTGATCACCTAGCTAGATTCCAGCAGCTCTCAGTCTAGAAGTTCCCCCTCCCCCCAAGCCAGGACACGTCTTTCGACTCCCTACCCAAAACCCCTAAATACCCCGGAACAAAAGAACAAGTAATCTCAAATCAAAGGCGGAACCATTTTTTAACAAGTCGTTATAGGGTGGAGGGTGGATATCAAAAAACGGATTCAACGGTTTCCCTAGAAATTTAACGCGATGTATATTGATAAGAAAAAAATAAGAAGTTCCTTGGTCACAGATTATAATTTTTTTCATTTATTTTCATTTTCATTTTTTTTTCTTTCACTTCCTTATTTCACTTCTCCTTCTCTTTAACTTCTTTTTTCACTTCTCTTTCACTTTCAGGTCTCTTTTTCACTTCTCTTTCTCTTTCAATTCTCTTTTCAATTATCTTTCTCTTTCAGTTCTCTTTTCACTTTCACTTCTCTTTCTCTTTCTTTCTTACTTCTCTTTTTCACTCTCACTTCTCTCTTTCAATGTCTGTTTCAGTATTACTTCAACGTCTTTATTCTCTCTTGTTCCTTTTCTTTTTCACTCTCTCAATCACTCTTTCACTAAGTTTCACTTCTCTTTTCACCCCCTCTTCTTTCTTTCCTTCTCTCGTTTATACACTCTCAACTTTCAACAAGAGCGCGTGACTTCGGAAAGGTCAACACCAATCACATCTCCCTGGGAGGCAGTTTTCTCCCCTGGTCTACCTAATGGTCATTCTAAGTCCACAGTGTCAAGTCCTCTGGGGTAGGTTGACCCACTTGAGCGTGACTTCCACGTAACACTTTTTTTTTTTGGGAGGGGGGGTCGAAGCTAGAGAACTAAGAATGTACTAAAACTATTTCGCCAAAAATATTTCTAGCCCATAAATCCTTGACATGGAGGCGTGGTGGCTGAGCGCTTGGCTACAGAACCGTGGTCCCCGGATTTGAATCCCGGTGAAGACTGGAACTTAAATTTCGGGATATGTGGGCGCCTCTGAGTCCAACCAGTTCTAATGGGTACCTACCAATAATAAAAAATAAAGGTGGTTAGTGGTGGTGCTGGTCACATGACCCCCTATAGATAGCAGGGTCTGAAAGGAGACCTTTACTTTATAAATCCTCCATAAACGGGAATAGTGTTTATATATTGCTTACCGACAGCCGAATCAAATGTTCTCAACAAAAGAATTGTATAACAACAATACTTGTGGTGGTCCGCTGGAAGCTATGTTAGCTTTCATTCTTAGGAAGCATGGTCGAGAGGCTAAGTGCGGCTTGAGCTTGGCTTGCTTGGCTACCTAGAAGGGGGCTCGAGGTTCGACACCCGACTCGGGCAGAGTTGTGTTTACTAAGCGCCCAAAGGCAGCACGGGAAACCAACTCCTAGATACCCCCTCCCCCCCACTGGTCCACAAATGAGATTGGACCAAAGCGCTCTGAGCATGCTGTAAGCATCAAAGTAGCGCTATATAAAAGCTATAATAATAATAATATCCGATTCCCCGGGCGGACGAGACGCCACGGGAGCTGGAATGAGGAGAAAAGTAAACAAAAGTAAAGTTTCCCTTTTCAGACCTTGCGATCTATGGGGCATCTGTTTCTGTGGCCCACGGTTTACAAGGGTGTCATGTGGCCAGCACAACGACCAACCGCCTTTACTTTTACCCAACTAATGTCAAGTACCCATTAGAGTTGCGTGGACTCAGAGGTGCCCAAAGATCCCTAAATTTTAAAATCCCATTCTTCACCAGGATTCGAACCACGGATCCCCGGTTTGGAAGCCAAGCGCTTTACTGCTAAGCCCTTGCGCCTCCGAAATGTTGATAACACCCTCCACATAGAGATCTCACAAAGATGGAGATGTTTCTTTTTAATTCGATTTATTTGCTCTGTGGGTGTGTGTGTGTGATTGATGTGTGGGTGTTTTTTTGTGTATGTGTGTTTGTTTGAAAAGTGCTCTTGTGTGTGTGTGTGTAGCTTTTCCATGAAGAAAATGTTCAGAAAGACACCACACACATTTCAAGAGGCGCCAGTTCCTCCATGAAATTTCCATTGTTTAAAGATTAGCTAAGAGGGCACCACACTTTCCTTCTTTTTAGTGCTTCTACCCTCTCTCTCTCTCTCTCTCTCTCTCTCTCTCTCTCTCTCTCTTCAGTGTCTCTCTTTCCCCCCCCCCAGTGCCACTCTCTTTATATCCCTCTCGGTCTCTGCATTCTCTACCTCATCCATCTTCCTCTCTTTCTCTCTCACCCCTCCTCATCTCTCTTACAGACACTGACCAGACACAATTGGAAGACAGCCCAAGATCAGGGGAGAGCATTCACACTCGTCACATCCATAGCGCCTTGAAAATAAACTCATCATTCCAATTACCTCCTCTCGATGACAAATGGCTCTTCTCGTACCCACACATCCCCCCTCTCTCAGTTCTAATAGTATACCTAAAAAACAAACAAACATACAGTCTCTCTCTATTAGTCTCTCACACCCTTCTTTTAAATATGCTTTGACCCAAAGAAAAGTATTTTTAGCCGCCCCCAGATAGTGGATATATATAGTTCT
Source organism: Biomphalaria straminea (assembly GCA_021533235.1). Lineage (NCBI taxonomy): Eukaryota > Metazoa > Mollusca > Gastropoda > Planorbidae > Biomphalaria > Biomphalaria straminea. The sequence continues at coordinate 9,183,846 of JADKLZ010079391.1, forward strand.
GTTTAGTAAGTCTTTCTGTCCGTCCGTCCCGTTAATATATTTCATTAACTTAAACAGATATTGAAAATCCGATATCACGATATTGTACATCTTTCAAAGATCTGATGCAAATAAAACAAGATTACAAAGAGAGTTTGTGTGATACACAAACTCAGAGGCGGCCCCCGTCGGAGTCGGATCCCTGTCAGATCCGCCTATTCGCAAGATGTTTCGGATGTTCCTTCTAAGTTGAAAATAATTAACTTCTCGCTAGACGACGGAGGATGGCGAGCAGGGTATAAACCTGCCTTATCTTGATGTTTGCGCACTAGACTGTAGTTCGGATTTATCGTTGGTCCCTGGCTCAATTCCTGCATGCTCCCATCCTTAAACTATCGCAATATTTCTGAAAGAACAGTAAAGGTTAAATCATATTTTCAAAAGCCTTTAGTGTTTTTTATCTAACCGTGACGGACAGACCAACCAACAGACAAAACGCACAAAAATATGCTTCTTTCATTCTAATGGGGGCACTTTAATTTTTTTTTTTAAATCTGATTTTTTACAAAGTTTAAGAAATTAGTTTAGAATCATGTCATTGCCGGGCTTTACGCTAGTATCTACATGGTAAGAGCATTTCTTATAGTAACATTTCCTCCCTTACATTTACGTAATTGTTTTAGAATCGGTGTTTTGTTATTAAAAAATCGATTGCATAATTAACTTCATAAATTAAACGATTTGCTTTTAGAAAACTAAAGTAGCCGTTGCACCTAAACTTTTCAAGCCGCTTTTAATGGTGAAAAAATATTTTTCGTATCTCTTCTAGTTTTGGCGCCCTGAGTGTGACAGACGGACAGACGGACATTTTGCACAAACCTAATAGCGGGGGGTCTACTTTTTAGTTCTTTGGGAACGAACAAAAAATAAATTTAAAAAATCAAATATATAGGCAGTTGTTTTTTTCCTCTTAAAAATGTACCATTTTTACAATAAAAAATGATAGAAATGATATAGGGTCTAGCTACTCTTTCATGCATAAATATACTAACGATTTAAAAAAAAATTTGAAGAAAACATTAAATAGTGTATTGACTTTAATGATGTTGTGTCTTTGAAGAGCATTACGTCTTGAGGAGACATGCTTTTCGCGGACGACGTAGCGGTTGTGGCACACTCACAAGAGGAACTTCAGTTACTAATGTCCCGCTTCTCTCAGGCCTGTAAAGAATATGGCTTAACTATTAGCATAAAGAAAACAAATGTTATGGGACCCCCTGCTATAGCACCACCCTCCATCCTCATAGACTATAACAAGCTGGATGCCGTAAATGAATTCTGCTATCTGGGATCCACACTTTAAGACGACCTTTCTCCAGATGAGGAGATAAAAAAAAACGTATAGGGAATCCTGCATCGACCTTTGCTAGACTCAGGTCAAGAGTTTGAGAAAACCAGAAGCTAACTACAGCGACCAAAATGGAAGTCTACAATGCATGCGTTATGAGCACGCTGCTGTATGGCAGTGAATCATGGACCACCTACTCAGAGCAAGAGCGAAGACTTATCTCATTCCATTTGCGATGTCTTCGTAAGATCTTGAAAACCACATGGAAAGAAAAAGTGCAATACAGAGATCCTTGCACGAACAGGTATTCCCAGCATCTTTACAGCCCTCAGACAACGCCGCCTGCGCTGGCTTGGACATGTTCGCCGGATGGAGGACAATCGCATACCGAAAGTCATCCTCTACGGACAACTTGCGACTGGCTCAAGAAAAACTGGCCGCCCCCACCTCCGTTACATAGATGTAATAAAATGTGACCTCAAATCAGTGAACATCAATACTGACCAGTGGGAAGACATAGCTCTAGACCGCACCAGATGGAGAGAGACAGTGACCAAGAAGGCGAAAGAGCATGAGCCTCAGCTCTGGAAGAAAAGCGGACAACGCGGAAAATGGCCAACTCCTCTACCACTGTAGCGAAGACCACCTTTACCTGCGATACTTGTGGACGGGAGTGTCTCTCCAAAATAGGGCTCCACAGCCACACGAGGAAGTGTGCGAGATGAACCATAGTCGTTCTACGACTGAAGGAGGTCAATGATGATGATGATGATGACGTCTTGATGAAGCACGATAAAGCTAAGTTGAATTCTAATATCTGGTGTGACGTCAAACCAGTTTGTAGAGATAAATTCATGTGAAGGCTTCTAGCTAATTATTCCAGTACTTTATGGAATAACTAGTCAGGAATCGGGGAACAGTTTCAAAGGAACACAGTTTTAGTAAACACTGCCATAAGAAATCATCTCGCTCATGTCGTCATGTCATGTCGTCGTTACTAGTCATGTTTATTCTTTTCCTTTCCCGGATTCGAACCAGGGCTCTAGACTAGGTAGACTTTAATTTGCTAGACCACCTAGTTTCCATTCTTTCAAATAATATCAAGATAATATCAAGATTTTTGATGGACCATTTCTTGAACTAATTTGTTAAAACCTGGGGCTTTAGGTGCGTATGACCTTGTGCAGGTAATGGGATTGGACAGTAAAGAGAATTTCAAAAAGCCAAATGAAAGAAATATAGGGACAGAGAAAAAGTTGGATTGAGAGAGAGAGAAAGAGAGAGAAAGAGAGAGAAAGTTCAAAGAGAGAGAGAGAGGATAAGAAAGGGAGGCAGGCAGAGAGGGGAGGCGATTCAAAGATAAAAGGGAAGAGTCTTAGGTTGCGCACTTATAAATGCGACACTGTCTCCGGTATTGATTTCACACCAATCCATATTGACGCCATGTCTATCAAGTCAAATAGCTTCCGGTGTCGCCCTGTAGGATTATTTCCCCTTCGTCTCCTTGCAACTCTTCTTGCAGATTGGTCCAGTGTTGACCAAATAACAGCTACATGGTGAGTAGGCTGCTCGGCAATGCTATGCATGTTGTTTTTGTTTTATCAGCGTATATGTACAACAACGATCTTTTTAAAATTTAAATTTACTTGATAATATTTTCAATAAAAAAACGTTGCTTAATCATTTCAATAATGAAAGTTACAATTTTATAGTGTGTATGATAGCTGTGATTGCCATTGATTCAGTGTTAGACGAATGAAAAAGTAAAAAACCACACAAAAAGGCCCCCACTCCCCTGAGTCCACCCAATTCTCAGGGGCACCTAACCTTAGTTGGGGGAAAGTAAAGGCCATATGTCGTTGTTCTGGCAACATGGCACCCCGCTTGTTAAACGTTGGCCAAAGATACGGCTGACCTTAACATCATATGCCATGAAAGAGGAAAATGTAACAACTCCTATTGGCGTAGTATCTTGTGTATCCCTCATTTAAGTAATAAGTTCTGTTCAGTATCCATACCTGATCAGGTGTTTGACCTAGATGAACTGAGGGTCGTCCAAGTAAGAAAGTGAGAGAATTTATATTTTCTAGTCTGAGGTCTACTGAGATAAAGAAAAAAACATCAATAATAACAACATCAATAACAGCATTAATAAGAACATCATCAACCACATCATCATAAACAATATTATCAATAACAACAGAAACATTATCAACAACATTATCAACAACAACATTTTCAACAACATCAACATCAATAACAACAGCAACAACATTATCAACGACAACATTAGCAACAACATCAACAACAAATACATCATCAACAACAACATTAACAACAAAGTCAGTAGAGCATCATCAGCAACATCATTTTCAACAAAAACATTTTTAACAACATCAACAACATTATTAAACAGCAACATAATCAACAACAAGGTTAACAAGAACATCAACAAGAGCATCATCAACAATAATATCATCAACAGCAACATTAACAGCAACATTAACAACATCATTAACAACAGCATTAACAACAGCATTAACAACAGCATTAACAACAACATTAACAGCAACATCCATAACAGCATTAACAACAACATTAACAACAACTTTAACACCAACATTAACAGCAACATTAATAGCAACATTAACAACAGCATTAACAACAACATTAACAACAACATAATAGAAAAGAACAATAACAAATAGAAACAACAACAACATCAAGAGGTGACCATCAAATCAAAGAGATACAGATACCAAACACTTGTTTGGGTGGAGATAGTTCTATGTTTTTATTTCCTGCTCTTCCCAGTGTTCTGAAGCGTCAGCCTATGGCTAGTTCTATGTGGGGCCCTAATGGCGAATAGGGGACGTTACCGGGTCCGAAATAGCGCAGAAGCAAAAGGGAAGTAATAATAAATGGCGACACCGGAAGCTATTTTACTTGATGGACATGGTGTCAACACGGAATGCTGGGGAATCGATACCGGGGACTGTGTCACGTTGAAAGGTGCTCGACCTTAGGCTGTTTTTTTTTTAATTTCTATAGCTTCTGCTTTTTTTTTTACCAACCTCTCTTTCTCTCTCTTTCTCTCTCGTCCTCTCTCTCATTCTCTCTCTCTCTCTTTCTCTCGTTCTCTTTCTCTCTCTTTCTCTCGATCTCTTTCTCTCTCTTTCTCTCGTTCTCTTTCTCTCTCTTTCTCTCGTTCTCTTTCTCTCTCTTTCTCTCTCTTTCTCTCGTTCTCTTTCTCTTCTTTCTCTCAATTATACACACACTTTTTAATTATTACTTTAATTAATTGTTCTTTATAAAATGAGTAATAATTAAATTTTAAAATCCACTTATTACAGTTTATCTATAGTTCAATTTTGCACAATGCAATCTTCAGTAAATTACAATGTTTTTTTCTTTCCTAGATTTCCAAGTTTGAAGGGGTATGCTTTGCACCTGAGGATTTGGGAAAACCTTAGATTCCAGCAGATCTACAGAAAATGGATTTCTTCACATTGTGGAATCAGAGGAAACGAAAGGGCAGACAGTTTTGCGAAGAGTGCAAAAGTGAGGATTAGTGAATAGATCAAGTCCAAGTGGTACGATAGCTGGGGTTATTTTAGCTCGAGACCAGAACTCAGAAAACTTCTCAAATGCCCAAATAGGAAAGACGAGAAAGGAACAGGCAATTTTTGCAGCATTCCGCACTGGACTCTGTCCGATAGGAGACTACTTCATTAGCAGGGCCGGTCTTAGCCCACTGCCACCTATGCGGTCGCAGTGGGCCCCGCGCTTTCATAGGCCCCGCGCTAATTCTAGGTGTAATTATTAAATTGCGAAATATATAGAAAAATTCCTGGAAATCTCCTGAATTTATTAAAATCTCCTGAAAACTCACAAAAATCTCTTGAAAAATAGACAAAATTGTCATTTGTGAGTTTTAATCATTCCGGAAAACGTCAATCCTTCGCGTGATATAAGAAAAAAATGCGTTGACAGCTTTCATCTTATAAAATGTAATAATCGGGCGAGTTTAAGTTCCTATACTTTATTTACTTTTATAGTCACTGGCATATAAATATGCCATACGTTACAAGGTTCGTAAAGTAAAGTTAATTTGATCGCAATTTTGTGATCTTTGTGAATCAAAGATGATTTAAATTTAAAGTCGAAATTATTTTCTGATACATGTTAATTTTCACTTATATTCTTTTTCCTCGTTCCTCGACTAGGCCCCGCGCAGTTAGTTTCGCATAGGGCTCCGCCATTGCTAGGACCGGCCCTGTTCATTAGTATTCGAGACAACCACGGGTATGGGAATATATATATATATATTGCCGAATTTAGTTTGTTTTATTGTCACCTGCAAAAGTTATTAAGTATGAAGGTGTACGTAATTTTCAAATAAAACTCTCACCAAGTAATTGACGTAATGCCGAAATGTAGCACTCGATAAAGTCTCGATACTTCTCGGCGAAGGCTGAAAGCAACTGATAAGTCGCTGAGAGAGAGAGCGAGAGAGAGAGAGAGAGAGAGAGAGAGAGAGATCGTAATTGAATGCTTGGTATGGTAAAAATCCAAACTAATCGATTACCTTATCTGAACTATTGAAGTGCCGCATGAACAGAAGCAGACAAGATGGCGACCAGAAAGAAGGCAAATAAAGTTCCAAAATATGGAGGTCAGTGAACTAGCAGTAAAGAATTTGTGTGACTATAAAAAGAAACAGTATGAAGATGACATCACATGAGTGGATGCCTTGTAATAGAACAGCTGTTTGAGTTTTATAAGTGAAAGTTACCTCTGGAGATACACGATTGAAATAGAAATCATTTCCTATTTACTCTGAACATTATTCTAAATTATTATTTTTTTTTAGTAAATGGCAATGCCTTAAATATACGACAATACAAAACTGCTTACATCTATAAAATATGTTGATAGGCTTCTAGGGAGAACACAATTATTTTATTAATTTAGGTCATTGGTTAAAATGCATGACTAAATGCATGACGCTCTAATGGGTACAGTGGGGGCAAAAGTGAAGGCGGTTGGTCGTTGTGCTGGCTACATGACACCCTCGTTAACCGTAGGCCACAGAATCAGATGACCTTTACATCATCTGCCCTATAGACCACTAGGTCTGAAAGGGGAACTTTACTTTAAATTTCAAGAGTTAGAGAAATACAGCCTTCGGGCAAGACCCATGATTTTCTAAATGATTTAATTCAAGTTTATAAAACTTTTCTTTTTCTTGTCAACCCCCCCCCCCTCCTTTCAATCGTTCTAAACTTCAGCCCCGTGCGAAGATCTGTATTCCTAACATTATACACTGTGATGTTAATTAAGGCATTGTTTCGTGATGCTCTCATTACTGTCCAACATTTAAAGGTCACCAGGTGGCGCTGCTGTTACTGTCCAACATTTATAGGTCCCCAGGTGGCGCTGCTGTTACTGTCCAACATTTAAAGGTCACCAGGTGGCACTGTTTGTTACTGTCCAACACTTAAAGGTCACCAGGTGGCACTGTTTGTTACTGTCCAACACTTAAAGGTCACCAGGTGGCACTGTTTGTTACTGTCCAACACTTAAAGGTCAACAGGTGGCACTGCCTACTAGCCCACAATTAAGATGACACTGAACTGGCAGTCAGGAAAGACAGCAACGTCTAATGTTAGAATGCAGTAAAAAATAAATTACATGCTGGCACTTCTTATAAGCAAGTCATATTTATGTTAGTCTTCCCGCGACATTTTGACCGTTATTATTTTTTGAAAGTATACAAACAATAATTTAAATTTAGTAAGAGGACTGGAAAATCTTTATATTCAACAGACTACGACGTGGCGTATATCTCATGTATGCCCTATTCATTTAAGAGTTCAGGGTCATTTTGCGCACTGTCTAGTAGTAGTAATACTAGTAGATTTATACATTTGTTGAGCTAGGATATTTTTTCTCGCGAAAAATAAGGACAGGGGGTAGTGGGGTTGGGTGTAACAATTTTACCGAGATTGTATTAATGTGCTTGATAACTCCAATGAAATGAAGAAAGAAACATCTCTGTAATTTCTTTAATTCTACTTCTCCAACTTTCTTATACAAAAGACTTCTTAATTCAAATCTTAATACATTCAAAACTTTACTTATAATACTTCAACTCATATCACTTCAATAAATATCACTTAACTTAATGGACCCACTAATATTACAAAACTTATAACTCAAACTTTTACTAAGAGAAGACTAAGCGAGGACCTATCAATCTACAGAGACCGTTACTAAGCGAGGACCTATCAATCTACAGAGACCGTTACTAAGCGAGGACCTTCGCTCTACAAGAAACACTACTATGCACTACCCCGACTAACTCACTTTCCATTAATTTATACTTTTTTTAATCGTATGTTCCAGAATCATAGAAACTTCTCAGATAGTTATTTTAGTAACTTTGACCTTCTACAAGCTGACGTATGCTATTTTTTTCAATTAACCTCTTACTTGATTGGATACCTAAAATAACTTTTTCACGCTGGACACTAGCACTGTTTTGACCTCGCTTCTAGAACTTTGTCGAAATATGTCACGGAACTCCACTGGTGACATTGGGTAACACTGTTCTATTTCTTTTCTTTATTTTAATCTAAAATTTATTATTTTTTAAGAGCAAAATAATCGCTCTTTAAGTTATATAAATAAGGCATTGACTTTAAACAAATATTCTTGTTTTATATAGAAACATTTATTATTATACACTTTTATCAAATTAAAAAAAAAATTTACGACATTTAATGCCGTCTATAGTTTGTGTAAAGCAATCATCAGATAGCCTTTTCACCTTGTCATCTTCATTTTACAATCTCCCTTCATTTCACTTTCATCTTTTTTATTTATCACTTCCTTTTTTTTGTCACGAAAACTTTTTTACTAGATCGCCGTGAAACAAAACTCGGAAATTAATTCGTTTTTCGTCAAGTTTGTTCCGAGCAACAAGGTCCAAGCAATTAGCGTCAGGGAGTCTTTGAGTCGAAAAGTCCCACAGTTTCTGGAGTGTAAACACACAAGCCAATCAAATTACCAGGCTAAACTAACTCTGGAGCCATTTCCTGTTTTGATTGAACCAATAAACTTCAGAACACAAGTTTTTTGGTCAATGAGTTAGTACTTCATTCAAGTGGGGGGGCTATGTAAAGCTGCTTGAGTCAGTTTCATTCTTCTTTGAGTAGACTGAGGTGTTTGTAAAAGTAGACTGAGTTTGGTGTTTGGAGTTTGTAAACATAGGCTAGATATTTTTGTTTTTGTAACAGACTTTATAAAATCTTTATTAAATCTGTATAAATCACTGGATAGATTTTGTCTTAGAATTGAAAATTCGAAGCTGAATATTTTAAAAAGTATTTGTATCATTTAAAGGAACAGATTGATAAAAGCTGGTTTAATTCGTCTTCGAAAGATATAATTGATCTGTGATTTCAAACGGGGCCCAAAAATTTTGGCCTTTCAAAATCATTGTAAAGTTTTCAGTTCTATCCGTTTAACCATCCCAAACCAGTCCTAACACAACCTTTACCAAACCCAACCAATTTTAACCTAACCCAAACCTATAAAAAGTAGCCCAAAACAAATCTTACCCAAACCTAAATTAATACAAAACCTAACCTAAAACAAATCTAATATAACCCAACCTAAAACTAACCCAAACTCAATGAAAACCCAACTAAAACCCAAACCAAACCCAGATCTAACCCAAACCAAACCCAGATCTTATTCTAAGGCCACCATTCTGACCGTTTCCATTCTATTGGAGGAGGACGATCAAGTTATTTGTGTTCCTGTCAGTCACCATGTGGGTCAAGGTCAAAAGGATCTTAGAGAGATTACGTTCCCAGCATCGACTAGGAAGTTATTAGTCATAGAAATTGTATTACTCCGCAACCATTTCCTGTTAGTCAAATGGCGGAGGGGGGTATCTCCTAGATTTGTGTTTTTTTTAAATTTTGTCTGTCTCATCTCAGAAAATCTTTCCTTTGGTGAAAAAATTTGGTCATAGAGTCACAACTAGGCGTCACAACAAGGCGAAACAACAAGGCGTCACCACAAGGCGTCACCACAAGATGTCACCACAAGACCTCAGAACAAGGCGTTGCCAATTAGCATCACAAGTCGTCACTACAAGGCCTCACCACAAGGCTTCACCACAAGGCCTCACCACAAGGCCTCATCACAAGGCCTCACCACAAGGCCTCATCACAAGGCCTCACAACAAGGCGTCACAACAAAGCCTCATCACAAGGCTTCATCACAATGCCTCACAACAAGGCCTCACAACAAGGCGTCACCACAACGCGTCACACAAGGCTTCACCACAATACCTCACAACAAGGCGTTGCCAATTAGCGTCACAAGGCCTCACCAACAGGCCTCATCACAAGGCCTCACAACAAGGCCTCATCACAAGGTCTCACAACAAGGCCTCATCACAAGGCCTCACAACAAGGCGTCACCACAAGGCGTCACCACATGGGGTCACCACAAATACACAACACGTCACACAAGGCCTCACCACAATACCTCACAACAAGGCGTTGCCAATTAGAGTCACAAGGCCTCGCCAACAGGCGTCTCTACAAGGCCTCAAAACAAAGGCGTCAGAAATCCAACTTGGGTAACTTTTAAACTTCATTGTATAATTAAAAAGGAATTCTGTATTATATAAAGGAAGACAAAATGTAGCCGTACTTTCACCATATTTAATTCACATTTCCAGTTAATAAATACTGCAATTTATGCATGCATCACAATGTCAAAATTTACATACCTAATTTTGTAATTAACAAAATCACTATGAACTATCAGGCCTTTGTAGCTTTTTAGTAGGACATTTTGAACGTTTCACGTACATTTCTAGGTGTTACTTATATATTCAGTTTCTTACGTATACAGATAAATCAAACGAAACGCACATTAAATTTTGATTTCGGTCAATGCATAACAACGTTTCGGAAATCATGTAAGCATGTAAATATGTAAGCTTCTCTTCTTCTCTACTTGCTACTATCTTCCTTTTTATTTTCCGACATACACTTTTAATTTTCTTTAGTAGAAATCTAAGCAGCTTTACAAAACATTACTTCCCTTTCTACACACTTTCTCTCCATCTTTCTATTTCTCTATCTCTCTCTTTCTTTTTCTCTCTCTCTTTCTCTTTCTCTCTTTCTCTCTCTTTCTCTCTCTCTTTCTCTCTCTTGCTTTCTCTCTCTCTCACTCGCTTTCTCTCTCTTTTTCTCTTTCTCTCTCTCTCTTTCTCTCTCTCTT
>JADKLZ010079391.1:9208097-9219158 GCA_021533235.1 Biomphalaria straminea
AGCTAGTTGGACCCAGCCTTTAGTCAGTTAGAGCTTGTTGGACCCAGTCTTCACCGTGATGAGAACCCTCTGTTCGGAAACCCAGTTGGCCACCACGCCCCCTACCCAAAGCACAGAGCTTGTGTTGCTAAAGTGATTACAAGAGTTGTGCACCTTTGTCTGTGTTGGTATTGTCCCTTGCCTTAACATTTCTTGTTCAACAAAATGGCGTTCAAATGAATGGACCTACGGTATATATTGTACAGACCATACCAAATGTTTGTTCAGATTCCTATTAAACTTAAAACGACTGTATGATCTTTTATATTCATATGTTTCGTTTTATTTTGACATGTTTCGAATGTTGCAATAAAATATTATTACACCCAGGACGACGGAAGGCTGCAGGCAGATTTAAAACACGGGATCATCAGGACAACAGTCCAGAGTGCATACCACGTTGCCATCATTGTATTGTGCTAAAATAGCATTATATGGTAAAATGGTATTCTGTTGTACAAAGGTATGCTACAGTCAATGATATGCAATACTAATAGAATGAAGTAACTTTGTATGTCTTAAACTATGAAACATAAATAAGTTTGTCAGTTTCCTTCTTAATGTTTTAAAATGGCTGAGCATCAATACATTGAATTATTCAATTGACTTAAATATGAATCCGAAATTCGAAAGATCAACAATGGGGATGTCTGAGTGTTTCCATGTTCCCATGTCATCAATGGGATGTCTGATGTGTTACAATGTTCCCATGTCAACAATGGGATGTCTGATGTGTTACAATGTTCCCATGTCAACAATGGGGTGTCTGATGTGTTACAATGTTCCCATGTCAACAATGGGATGTCTGAGTGTTACAATGTTGTCATGTCAAAAATGGGATGTCTGAGTGTTACAATGTTCCCATGTCCACAATGGGATGTCGGAGTGTTACAATGTTCCCAGGTCAATAATGAGGTCTTACTGTTACTTGTGTTCCATTGTCAACAAATATCAGCGACATGTCAGTTACGTTTCTTCTCTGTGCGCTCACGATGTGCAGGGCCTTGACCAGACAGAGGCGAGCACTAAAGGCCATCGGATTGAGTTTTGGGGGGAAGCCAGTCGATAACTGGGATATCAATCAGTGGCCTGGCTCAGGGAGACACACGGCTTCCGGTCTCTGTCTGATATGTCTGGCTGTGTCACTGGGACTCGTACTATGTCATTGTCATCTGGCATTACAAGACTCAGGGTAATGGTGGGTACTCGTGCTAGAAGGTAGGGGGCGCCATTATGTTCTTTCATGATGAGCTCAGGGAGCCACCGAGAAGCTTACTAATACTGGTGATATGTTGACTTTAAGGTAGGGAGGGGGAAATGAAAACAATTATGTAAACTTTGTGACCGAGAGAGTTCTCTGATAAAAGCGTTGTTCGGGGTGTGTAAACAAGGAGTTTGGTGCCAGAATGGGAGTCTAGTGAATGCTTCTTATACCTATACAAAACAAGACAGGGGGCAAGAAGAAATGGAGGACTAGAAGAAGACTAGGAGGCGCGGTGGCTGAGCGGTAAAGCGCTTGGCTTCTGAATTCGGGGTCCCGGGTTCAAATCCTGGTGAAGACAGGGATTTTGGGTTAGGGACTTTTTCAGGATCCTTGGGCGCCTCTGAGTCCACCCAGCTCCAATGGGTACCTAATATTAGTTGGGGAAAAGTAAAGGCGGTTGGTCGTTGTGCTGGCCACATGGCACCCTCGTTAACCGTAGGCCACAGAATCAGATGACCTTTACATCATCTGCCCTATAGACCACAAGGTCTGAAAGGGGAACTTTACTTTTACTTTTTACCAGAAATGATAAAGGCTCAGATTAGAGGGATGTCTAGACTAGATAAGGGCCTAGTGTGGGTTAAAGCTTGGACTGGCTTATGGGGCTATACCAAAACTAAGAGTGGGTCCTAGAATAAATTGACTACAGTAGGTTGAGGCCTTAAGTAGGCGGTTGCCTTGACTAGTTTAAGGTCTAGACTAGCTGAAGGCCTAGACTAGTTGAAGGTCTAGACTAGCTGTAGGCCTGGACTAAACTAAGGCCTGGACTAGAAGAAGGCCTATAAATGCCGGATGCCTAGAATGAGTGTAGACTTCTGCTTGTGCTACGTTTTATGTTTGTCTATCTATTTATTCATTGATCTGGTCAGAAAGAGATAAATATATATTGATAAAGAGATAGGAAGACAAGAGATAAATACGGCGAGTGAGAGAAACAAAGGGGAAACATTCACTCCGCTGGTGTGCTAAGAAAGAAACATGGTTTATGTTAGAAAAAGGACAAAAGAGAGAGTGAGAGAGAGAATAGAGAGAGTGAGAGAGAGAGAGAGTTAGTTATAGAGAGGGTGAGTGAGAGAACTGAGAGATGAGTGAGATAGAGAGTTAGTTATACAGAGAGAGTGAGTGAGAGAGAGAGAGTGAGTGAGAGAAAGAGAGTGAGTGAGAGAGAGAGAGTGAGTGAGAGAGAGAGAGTGAGTGAGAGAGAGAGAGAATTTGAGTAATAATGACAGAGCATACTGCACATTATTCCCAAACGGCAGAAAAAAAGAATGGAAATGAGAGAGAGAAAGAACAAGGAGAAGAAGAAGGAGAGAGAGAGAGAGAGAGAGAAATAAAGGAATAGAAAGTGTCAAAATGTTTAAACGTAAACAAAACGTCAGGAAAAGATAATTACACTCTTTATTTTCTGAAAGGACATATCATTACTGTTCTCTCTAAGTCACCATACGTCATTGATTACCTGGTAGCCAAGTGCATGATTGGAAGACTTGTTTAAAGACTACATGGAGAAACAGACATGTATGTATAGAATTATCTTGTAATCTTTATTAAAACTAACCACTTGACTGTTAGAATTATCTATGACGAGAATCTCGCAATTTTCATACTTCCGGTTTAAAAACAAAAAGAATTATGGAAAGTTTTTTTTTTGGCGCTTGGCTAGTATGTTGTGACGTAATCGGAACAAAAGTAAGGCTGTACAACTCATAACATCAGAAACATTTTTTTTCCCAGGACTCATCATTAAGGGCGTCAACATGGGTTTTCTAAAGTTAGCTCAATTCATTTGTGGTTAACTTCTATTACAAATTATCACCATAATTTTTCTTTTGAACCAAATTTTGTTGTTTTTTTTTAATATTTAAAATGCCAGGAAGAAGTATCTGTTCACTTAAGTGTTTCTTATTGGACCTTTATGAGAATCCGAAAATTGTCTCCTTTTACCTGTTACCTATCCCTTAGTCTAGTGGACCGTTGGGGCACCAAGCAAGACATGTAAACCGTCTTTCTCCATTCCTCTCTATCCTTTGCCCTGTTAAGATCTTGTTTCAATGGTAGGTCCGTCCATTATTTTATGTTGTCTTCCCACCGCTTTCTCTGTCTGCCTCTTCTTCTTTTTCCTGGTACTGTTCCCTGGAGGAAGGTCTTTGCGAGCCACGAAGATCTTGTTATATGGCCATAGATTAAAGGTAAATAGCTACTAATTCTAGTCAGCTTCAAAACACACATACATTCACAGAAAATGTCGTTTTGAAGATAGAAAACTTTCTTCCGGACTTCTAACACATTAGTTTTGTTTGTAAGTTTCTAGAAAAATACAATAAAAACTGAAAAGGAATCACTTTTTTACATTTCGACGAACAAAATACTAGTTGTTTTTTTTTTTGTTCTTGTCAAGAGTGAAGAATAACTCACTCAAGGAAAGAGGATTCTCTGCCCCTGGCTAATCTGAAACCTGACTGGTGTTGACAGGAAGTTAAGTCTCTATCTCTGTCGTCTGCCAAATTGTCCAACCAATCATAATAAGAGCGCTGCACCTGGCTCATAATGACCTAAGCCAGAAGCAGACTTCAGAAGAAACAAAAGCCAGTTGGGTGAGCTACCCCTCCCCCCACAGACACACACACAGTAGAGTACTTTCTTTTCATGTGTCTATCGTCTAGAGTCCAGGTACCTGGCATGGTAAAAACGTTTACAACACTCAAGAAAAGAAAGTTTTTTTTTCCCACAAATTTTAAAGAACTTAAGAAAATTTGGGGCACCTTTTTTTTCAAACTTCAGCATTTTGAGACGATTTTGTGTTTCACTTAAAAATTAAAGTGAAGAACTCAGGAAAGACTAGGCCATGAGGAATGCAACTTAGTCAAAAACAGAGATCATGATTGTTTTTATTGATTGTGCTTAATCTCGAACATTTTTTTCTCTTCCTTCGCTCTCTTTTCTCTTATTTCTCTCCCTCCATTCCTCCTTATCGTTATCTGTGTCTCTCCTCTTTTTCACATCCTCTTTCTAAAACATTCTCTCTCTCTGTGTGTGTCTACTAGCCTTTAGTTCACTTTCTTTTACTCTCTCCCTCATTCTGTTCTGCCTCCCTCTGTTTCTCATGCTCTCTCTTTCTCTCTGTTTCCATGTTTTCTCTCTTTTGTCCAATCCCATTCTTTCTCTTTCGTCCACACACACACACACACACTCCCACACAATCTCACACACTCATCTATACAAAATCCTCAGTTGCTTAGAACTAAGCACGCACTCAAGACACATACACACAAAGTTAAGTTTGTAATGAAAGGTAAGCGTTCCTTTTACCCCAACAACCAACGACCCCCCCCCACCTCTCTTTGTCTTTTCATCTCTGAACAGGTGTTGAAGTGCTGGCCATGTCTGTGGTGACAGGTGTCAGATCTTCAGGTTGACCAACCCCCACTTGGAGATGCCCAGCTCCCAAGAAACTGATAGAACAAAGTCAAAATAACAAACAAATAATTAACAGTGGAAGAATTGGTAAAAACCTGTTTGGCTCTGAGTCAAGGATCGATCATTGGGACAATGGGTTTACAAACAGAAAGTAGGCCTAGTCATCTTTCTATGAAGCGCAAAGGAAAACAGAACATAGAACATTTCCATATTAACCTCTATACAGAGAGAGAGAGAGAGAGAGAGAGAGAGAGAGAACGCGAAACAAGGTAATACAAAGGAGAGTGAGAGCGAGAGAGAGAGATAGAGAGAGAAAGAGAGATGGATTAATAGATAGACAGAAAGAGAATTAGAGAAATAGGTAATCAATACAAAAATACTTTTGAAACTATATTGTTGAATATGGTGTTTAGAATATGGTATGTAAAAAAATATAACAAAATTATAGCTTTTATATAGCGATACTTTCATGCTTATAGCATGCCCAGAGCACTATGATTCAATCTCAGTTGTGGACCAGAGGGGGGGGGGGAGGGAGGTATGTGGGAGAAGGTTTTTCCGTGCTACCTTTATGTGCTCAGTAAACACAGCTCTGATCGAGTCGGGTGTCGAACCTCGAGTCCCCTTCATAGGTAGCTAAGCCAAGTTCACTTAGTCTCTCGACCACGCTTCCAGCTTCACATTAGCGGTAATGTTAATTGTACAGTGAAATGTTTTTTAAACTGTAAGACCCACCCGACGACAAACAAAACACAGATTTGGCTGAAATGATGAACTGATCGTTTCAATCACGAAAAGAGCCTTAGCTGTTCCAAGTATATAATCAGTAATAACATTTTTTATTTCTACAATCGCCCCTCGCGGAGGTGTTGCCTTTATAACACCCCCACAAATAACATCACTGATAGGATTCAAATTATTTTTTTATTGTATTCTAATCTATTCCTCCCAATGTTTCAATCAAGCTGTATATCAAGGTCGAAAGGTCACGTTTATATCTGTCTGCGTTGAATGTCTCTGGTTAAAAATGACCTCATGAAAATGTCAGACTAGAATTATTTTTTGTTTAAATCTAGACGCTTGAAGTGAATTGTTGGAGACGCCATGACTAATGGTGGCCTGTGCTTGTAAATAAAAGGGGAATAAGTTGCACGTTTTAATGAGGCCGGGGCTGCAGAAGCCAAGAAACAGCTCCTTGAAACAGGCGAGACATTAACGGAGGTTCTCACACAATGAAAAAAAAGATTTTATAAAGTTCTGGAAGGTTCGACCTTTGGTAATTGGAGGTCCTGGCCAAAATGAATGGGTAGCCCTAAACGAAAGAGAAAAAAAATTAGACCCTAAATATTTCAAACAATTCTAAACCGTTTTGTATCATAAAATCAACAAATAAGTTAAAACCGATTAGCGGAGCTCCATACGCAATATAATATCACAGAAATGTCTTGATCACTAGATTAGAAATTAGCCATAGAGCTATCCATTTGATCCATGCGAGGCCTACACCAATGGACCTCCTTCACCAATCTTAAACAAACAATATTTAGCCACGTCATAATATTGATAAAACAATGAAAAATACGTATCACTTGACAGCTTTTATGGGTTACAGAATTGTAATAGAAGATATAGAAAATCACGTGGCTAAATGTTGTTTGTTAACGTTTGGTGAATGAGGTCCATTGTATGCCACAAGAGGCTGTCTAGTTTGACTGGTAGGTCCTGGTGCGGGTGTAGAGAAATGCAGGTCAATAGAGCGTACAAATTAAGAAACAATCCGAGAGCAGTGCGACCTATTCTGTAGATGTAAAGATAAGGACTCCTGACACTGAAACGAAACCGACCGTGTTGTTTTATAAATCCAGAATGCATATTCACAAAAATTTAAACCACTTTTGAAAAGTTTTGTTTTGCTTAATAACCACGCAAATCAAAATTCTTTTGGTGATCAACATTTATCAGTATGAACTTCAGATTGGTAATGTAAAGTTTTCAGTACTTAATAAAAAAAAACTTGAAAAAAAAAGATAATTTAAATCATATGTTGATATCACCTTGTTAAATTCTATGATTACATAGAATAATAAGTTCAATTAGTTTGTTTAAAAAAGAAATAATGAAAAGCACAGCTGTAAAAAAAAAAAAAGAAATGCGATAAATTTAGTCGACTTATATTTATAAAATGGTATTCTGAAAAAAATCTAACTCACTACAAAAACAAATCTTTTTATTCTGGCATGCTGGAGTCGTCTGTCCTACCTAGGACAGGTGACAACAATGCCGCTTACTTTGCATCATTAACAACCTATTGCTAACCATTTCCCACCATCACCATAGAAACACACACATAAGAGCCCCATGCAGTAAAAGATTCCAGGAATATTTTCAATCATTTTTTTAAAAATAAAAGCGAAGGGAAAGTGTCCTTATGTTTATAACAAGGAGCCCCAATTCTAAAAAAAACTCAGGGCCTTAATTCCGGTCCTGTATGTAATGATAAAATAAAAAAGCTCGGAACATTTCTATGAAAAGATTGTGTCACCAAGATACTAAGGAGACTCGATTAGTTTTTGCCCAAGGTAAACTGTCAGTGTTATAACCATGCTTTATTGATCTCGATCTTGTGAACCTTATCGTTACAACCAATCAATGTCAAAGGATTATCGATCTCAATGTCTGGAATTCCTATGTCAACATTTTCTGTTGCTTTTTTTTCCCGAGGTTAGATCTTCCAGGTGAAATGAAGCCGAGGAAATCATTCGTCCACGTGGAACAATGGCCGCTCCAAATGACCATCGCCGAAAAAACTCTCTAAAAATCTCCCTGCCATCAACAATGTATGGCCAAGTTGCGGGGCGCTAACTTCCTTGAGGTTCGCCCTCTTCTTTCCCTTCTCCTTTTCCCGTCGCTCTCTACCCAAGATTCAGTTGCGCCCCCCCTTTCCCCTTCATTCCCACAATGCTTTTATTAATTCCCATGATGCAAAGCAGGCTTGTCACGTGTCGAGCGAGGCATGATGGGGAATGCTATTGCCAGATTGAGAGAGCTTCATCGAATTTGACCGCCCATTCGAGCGTGCGGGTTTCCGGGAAGGGGAGAGAATCGAATACAAATTTTTAGCTAGAAACATATTTCTTTCGTTTTTTTTTTGTTTAGTCTCCCTTGGAGGTCTCCAACACACACATACACACATACACCACACCACACTCAAAGAGATCTGCAGACTAAACGAAAGTTGTCGACGAGACAGAAACAAAGCTTCTTGACCAGTAGGAGGAAGTCAAAAGAAATGCAAAGAAATGTCACGTTCCATGTACAGAAGATATAAGACATTAGAGAGGAAACAGACATTTGAGAGAAAACAGATATTTGAGAGGAAACAGACATTAGAGAGGAAAAACAGACATTTGAGAGGAAAAACAGACATTTGATAGGAAACAGACGTTAGAGAGGAAACAGACTTTTAAGAGGAAACAGGCATTTGAGAGAAAGCAGACATTTGAGAGGAAACAGACATTTGAGAGATATGAATTCGACAGAAATACAAAACAGATGCGCTATTATTTTGAATATTAAAATTGTAATTTGGGAGTTCTGCGTTTATTTGAGAGGAAGACATTATCTTTAAACAAAAAATTAAGATATACATTTTCTTCATATGTATCGTCTTCCTTGATGTCACTCTCATCATCATCATTGTCATCTGTTTATCAATCTCTTTCTCCTCCATAATCTCATCTTCCTCTTCATTAAATCGTTAGCTTCATCCTTATCCCCTACTTCTTCCAATTATCTTCAATCAGAATGAAAGAAACACTGGAAAAGGTAGACACACTGGTTAACATGGTTAAGTCATTTCTAAAAATAAAAACATGAGAACCAAATCACCTTAAGGAGTATTAATGCACACAGAAATAAGTATCTAGTGACTTCTAGTCGTTTATTCAATTCCTGCTTTCAATGGGGTCCATTCACCAAACGTAAACAAACAACATTTTCTCTATATGTTCTATACAAATTACGCAATCCGTATGTGTGTCACGTGATCCGTATTTTTCACTATTTTATCAATATTATGACGTGGCTAACTTTGTTTATTTACATTTGGTGAATGGACCCCATTCACTCTTTTCTCATTGTCAAAAATCTGAACATTTTTTGGACAATTTTTCTTTCTCCTATCAAATCGAAATTTCGCACTTAAACTTAAACTTGTGCAGCTAAAAAACGCGTTTTATTAAACTTTCAGAAAGACCACTACATTAATCATTGCATTATTTGTTTAAAATTATTTTACTTAACAACCGCTGTTTCGACTATGTATCTCATGGAAATTAATTTTGTTCCTATTAAGGACTAATAATATGTCTTTTGCATATAGTCGCCCTCCCCCCCTTATGCAAAGATAGCAAAATTAGCAATATTTTGTTTCTTATATTATTTGAATATAAAGAAGGAATGGATCAACTTTTGAAATACTACTTGTTTGTTTCCTTTGTTGTCACTTCAATCTAAATGAAATGTTAGTAAAACGAAGGAGGCTGCAGACTTGTGAAAACCGACCTCGCACTGACACATATACGAGGGACTAGAAGTGAAACCATTTTAAATGAATTTAGTCTCCTCCATTAACTGAAGTATGAAGAAGAAGCCTCTGTATAACTGGGTGACTCCCTCTCTTTCCGGACCCAGGATCTGCCCCCTAGGAAGAAGGCGTCCCCTTCATTATGTCCAAACAGTTGTAAGGGTTGACTAACACCGACTTCAAACAGCGCCCCTCCCCCTCCAAAAAAAATTTCTTGGTTAACAAAGGGCCAGCACTCTGGTAGAAAAAAATATCGCTTCCGGAAAGTGGAAACGTCCGCCATTTCTTTTAGTCCTCTGTTCATTCTTTTTTTTTTATTATTTTTGTGAGTCCAAAGATTTTTGTGTTGGGTTGACTAGTCTGCTTATGAATACACTGGCAGAATAATTGCTTATTTGAGTCCGTATGGTTTAAAAGCAAAAAAAAAATGTTTTGTTTCGATATTTGAAATGGTTTTTAAAAGTGAAAATAATAAATACATAAGCATAATCATTGCAAAAAAAAAAATATCAGGACAGAACTTTTTTTTTTTTGTAAGAGATAGAACGACACCAATCATACATATATCCATAGTCTGCTCTACGGACTGCAAGGTATGAATTTAATTTTTTATTTTTAAATTGTATAAGATAGCAGACTTGACCTACTTTAAATTATTCGTAGAGAAAAACAAACTCTTATCTGATTTATCACTAGAAAATCTTAAGCACCATAATTAGATCCAAACTAAATGAGCTTTTGCTAGCTATCTGAACCCTCTAGTTGACTAGGCTCTCTAGCCCTTAAATCTATTTAGCTATCTCACTCTTCTAGCTATCTAAACCCTCTAGCTATCTAAACGCTGTGATTAATTATCTTAATTGTCTAGCTATCTTAAATAGGTATGTTAACCCTCTGGCTATCTAAGCCCTCTAGCTATCTAAGTCCTCTAGCTATCTTACTTTTCTGGCTATCTAAATCCTCTAACAACCTTACGTTTCTAGCTACGTAAACTCTAAACTTTTAAATTGACACATAACAAACTACAGATCACGGTGTTGTGAACATTTTGTTGATCTAATTCACGCCCCGTGTTTACGCAAGACAAAACCTGAACATTAAATGACAGACTAATTGAATAAACTAAGACACATCTCACTGTCAACAAAGTATTGCCAGGACTAAAGTGTTGGGTAGATTAAACCTAAATTAAACCCATCCATCTAACGGTAGAGTGAAGTGCTACGCTACTCTCATGTTGTTGATCTGCGTGACTTGGTTGATTTTTTGTTTGTTTGTTTTAAACACTTAGGAATGGAGGTAATAGTGGGGGGAAATGTTTAACTCTTTCTCTCCTAAATAACGATACCTTCGTTGATTTGACCCCATTAAATTAAATAAATTTTTGGTTATGGAAAGTATAACTTGTGTTATATAAAAAAGCTGGCATTTTCCTATAATTCTATACCAAAAGTAACGTTTTCTGATTACAAACAAAAATATTATTGAAGCTTAATAATAATAGAGTAGAATGTACAGAATGTGAAAAATGAACAATATGTCAGAACGTGGAAAAATAATTACGGAGTTAAAGAGTTAATAGTTGTCACTGAATTACTTTGTTATCTTTTTGCTTTCCTTTCATCATTGTTATAGAAACTCTTTCTTCTCTTATAGACACCCAGGATGTCGTGTGACCATCACACGACCAAACGCCTTTTTTGTTTTCTTATAGAAACAAGTGGCTGAATATAGAAACAAGTGGGTGAATATAGAA
>JADKLZ010079391.1:9238438-9251735 GCA_021533235.1 Biomphalaria straminea
GATAACTGATAAGTGATACCTGATAAGTGATACCTGATACCTGATAAGTGATACCTGACAAGTGATAACTGATAAGTGATACCTGATAAGAGATACCTGATAAGTGATACCTGATAAGTGATACCAGTTAAGTTATACACGATAAGTGATACCTGACAATGATACATGATAAGTGATACCTGATAAATGATATCTGACATGGGATAATGTTGGGTGCACCAGCCTCAGTGTCCATCAAGACAGGGTTCTCTCAAATCAATTGCGTGTTTGTGAAGGTGTCGACGAGTTGTGTGTGTGTGTGTGTGTAGAGTGAACTAGTACACTGCCTAATCATGCCTAATGACAGAAACAATGACAGACACAATGACAAGTGACACAGACAGACGACCGGGCTCATTTCCCTTGCATGTCAAGGCCATTTACTTTGGCAGGCGGTCATGTTTGATTAGTCAATTTTTGTTGTCAGTGAGTCATGTCAGGGCATTGCTGATCTAAATATAGAAATCTATCTATCTATCTATCTATCTATCTATCTATCTATCTATCTATCTATCTATCTATCTATCTCTCTATCTATTTATCCATCCTGTCTTTTCTATTAATTGGTCTTTTTTCATAGATCCCTATTAACGATTACGAGTCAAATCTTGGTATTCTTAGAGAGTTTGTCACACACCAAAAGAAATGACTTTAAAAGCTGTTGTCAGTTCAAGAGTCTGATGTCACCAAAAAAAAAAAATCTCAAGTCATTGATAGAAAACTGAAATTCCGTATCACGTATATTTCTTCTGAAGGTCTGTACTGTGCGGAAGTTTTAAAGAACTGACATATGACTAATCTCTAATTCTTTCATCGTCTAAATTAAGCTTCCTTTTTCATTCAAATGTAGCGGTCACATCATTTCTAATTTCTACTGCTGGTCAGCCATTAAAGTTAGAAGTTTTTTTTTTTTTTATGTTATTTTCTTTCTTTGAAGAGTTTTTGGATGACCTGAAATATGTTCCAGTTTTTTTTACAAGGTCAAGTACCCTCACCTTAAAGAATGATTTCATCACATAAATAGGTTTCAGGTTGTCTTCCCGCTTCAGAAATACACACACACACACACGACCTGTTTCTGTGTTCTCTTAAGTCAGTGGCTTATTTATAATTAAGGACTATCTCCAAAAGTTGTGTTTAAAATTACAAATAGATATGAACATTTCAACAGACAAGAAAAAAAGAAACAGAATGAGTAGACTACTAGATTTTGAATAAAGTTTCAAATTATGTCACCAAAAATCTCGATGGTATAGAGCAGGGGTGGGCAAATTACGGACCGCGGGCCACATGCGGTCCGCCGAAGTGTTTTATGCGGCCCGCGAAAGCCTAAATAAATCATTGTAAATATCTATCGACATTATTGAAACTTTTGATTCTTATCATTTGTAATGAAGAGGCTAAAGAAACTTTGTCTCCAAATGTCTTTCTAAAGAGTTTTGAAAAAAAAAAGATTATATTTAATAGCAATACTATTTCAATTCAGTAAAAGACATAAGTCCTGACCAGTATTTATTCAATGCTATGGAGAACTGTGTTGAAAGAGTTGGGTTGGCTTGTACAAGAAGGCAAGGGTAACAAAAACTTCCCTTTCAGACCTTGTGGTCTATAGGGCAGATGATGTAAAGGTCATCTGATTCTGTGGCCCAAGGTTAACGAGGGTGTCATGTGGCCAGCACAACGACCAACCGCCTTTACTTTTCCCCAACTAATGTCAGGTACCCATTAGAGCTGGGTGGACTCAAGGGCGCCCGAAAATCCCGAAATAAAAATCCCAGCCTTCACCAGGATTTGAACCCGGGACCTCCAGTACGGAAGCCAAGCGCTTTACCAATCAGCCACCGGTAACAACTGATGGAGTTTTGACTGAGAAAAACACCTTTTTTAATACAATAAAGAAGATATCCCAACCATAAAGTAGTAACTGGAAAGTTTACACATAGCTACATTAAATTTAGGAAATTAATGGGTAAACTATATATAATTTCATTATAATCAGGGGCCGTCTCTAGGCATAGTCAAAGTATATTGCTGCTAAGGTCCATGATTGTCAAATGGCTCGCACAGGAACCACAGTTTGATATTACAGAAAAGGAATAGCGAAACTCAATGTTATTGTTCGAAGTACACTCAGTCTTTAAAAAATGGCAAAATTTTATTTGTTTCCTTTATTTTTAGCGGCCCCCGAAAGGGGAAAAGACGCTATTAGTTTTGTGTGGCCTGTCTGTCCGTCTGTCTGTCTGTCTGTCTGTCTGTCTGTCTGTCTGTCCGTCTGTCCGTCCGTCCCGTTTAGTGCTCAGAAAGTAGAAGAGAAAATGAAAATCTGACATCACGATAATATAGAGCATTCAAAGTTCTGATGCAACGGCTACTTTTTTTTTTTCTAAAAGCTCAAAATCTAATTTTTGAAAATATTTTATGCAAACAGTATTTAAAGAGAAAAAACCTAATTAGTATGCAATATAAATGAAACCTTCTTTAAGACAATTAATAATCTAATATACTGCACATGTTTACACATTTTTTTTTGTTCCAACATACGAGTAACATACCAGTATTTACTCGTAAAGTAATCAACTCATAAAACAAGTGTGGCAATTGCCTTGAACATCGGCTCTACAAGGCTAACGTTGAGAGATCAAAGCACGGAAGATGTATATTAGTTTTGTGTGGCCTGTCTGTCCGTCTGTCAGTCTGTCTGTCCGTCCGTTGAGAGATCAAAGCGGATCTGACAGGGATCCGACTCCGACGGGGGCCGCCTTTGAGTTTGTGTATCACACAAACTCTCTTTGTAATCTTGTTTATATTCTTATTTTATTAGGGGCCACCAAATTCACTTCGCCTATGGCCTCCAATTATCCAAGGCCGGTCCCGTCTGGCAGTTCCGAAGAGTATGTGAAGATTCGGAATTGAAACATTCTGATGTTCGGTAACACTGGCCAATCATTAGATCAATATGGAATCTAAAGGAAGAAATTGTTAGGTTCCTTGATGGACATTGACTCTGACCTTTTCCTATATATGAAGAGTTGAAGAAAGACTTTGTGCTTATCATCGGAAGCATTTTAATTTGTGATTTGTACATGAAATGTATGTGCATCTTAGATCTTTTCAAACAAAGCACTTGGAGAGAGAGCATAAAGAAGGGGTCTTTGATTGCAGATGCCATACACAACAGAAGCAGAAAGAAGGGTGAAAGTGCAACGGCGCCTGGTTACTACATATGCCCAACCTGCGATCGCAGCTGTGTATCAAGGATACATTAACGAACATTCTAGATTTAGTGCTTCGACTGATGTCACACCAAGCGAAATCTTCGGCAGTTGGTTTCAGATAAACTTCCTACATCCCATGAATTATAGTAAGTACTACATTCACTGGTTTTTAATAAATGTGCATTATTCTTCATTGAATTTTTTAAAGAATCTTTTCTATTATGTCTCCCGCGGTATGAGTGTCGGAAATAAAAATGGCCTCAGGCCGATTAAGGTTTGGCATTACTGTTTTATCCAATAAATATAGATCTAATTGAACATTATTACATTTTAAAGTTTTTGTTGTTACTTTATTTCATAACATCGATCTG
Organism: Biomphalaria straminea; assembly: GCA_021533235.1. Taxonomy (NCBI): domain Eukaryota; kingdom Metazoa; phylum Mollusca; class Gastropoda; family Planorbidae; genus Biomphalaria; species Biomphalaria straminea. The sequence continues at coordinate 9,242,064 of JADKLZ010079391.1, forward strand.
AACAAGAGCCCGAACTTAAGATCTGACAGAACCGAACCCAAACTTTACTCGTCATCGAACCGAACCAAACTCGAACCATAATCAGATAGAACCGAATCCAAACTTTAGAAGTTGGGCTATGCTGCTCTAATTGACATAGTCTTGGGCTATGATCGCAAGAATGTTTGTCAGTTCTTTGAAGGAACAGGTGACACCAGTTCGTATATAAATAGATCTTAGTTTCATATTTTGGAGAGGTGTTTGTAGAAATATTGAGAATAAAAAGTTGAAATTGTTGCGAGTTAATTGTTACTGTTAATGATTAAAATACAGAACTGATTGTCTTTCATCGTTAAATTCTGTTTCTTTTTTTGTCATTTTGTTTGGGAAACCAGTTGTCTCCTCCTGACATCCCAGTGTCTCGTGCAATGTCTTATTTTCACGTCTCACACTGTTAGCGCAGGAAACACATTGGAACTGGGCTATCTATCACTGGCACTGGAGTATCTGTCACTGGCACTTGACATTTCAGGCCACGCGCGCGAGTGTGTGCCCTGGCTAAATCTTGACACGTCACGACACGGACAGAGACGACATTGTGTGAAAACAAATCTATGACCAGCGCGATTCCTATTGTCTCCAGGATTCGGTCCCCTAGGGGTGCGCCGTGGTCAGAGGCGAACTTGGTACTTCTTTGGAGAGATCCACTCACGCTTAGAACACGTATGTAATTCTTGCTCTTGGACGCATTGTAATTTATATTATATAGTCGTATGCAACAGATTTGAGGACATCTAGCAGAGTGTTGTGTGCTTCTTGATACAATTGTGGTTTCTAAAATTAGCATATTTTTGTGTTGTTTTTTTAAATAATGATTTAGCTAGCCTATATGACTGGTTAGTCCCTTTTACTTCCTATCCTTGTATCTTATACTTTCCAATACCACTCACACCCTGTATTTGTGCACTTTAAAAAGCTCACCAACTCGTCAGATGTAGAAACCTTGCCTTTATTAAGGGCGACTAAAAGAATCTGCTTTCTTCAGGGGCGAATAAAAAAAAAATCTGCTTTCTTCATATCTACACTAGATTCTATACCTTTCGTCAAGGGTGACAGGTCAGGGTTACAGCCTTTCTTTAAGCTCGCAACTTAATAAAAAAAAAAAAGAGAATCGTCTTTGGGATACGGTTCTCCTTTACACGTGAGTCATCCTAGTCTGCATGGCTGCAAACAAATAATTAGTGCCTCTACGCTGTCCACATCAGTGCGCAGAAGAACATGTTTTTTTGTCAGGTCATCGTATCATTATGGAGATCGAACACCTTTGGTTGAGGAGACCAAGACAGACACATCTCAGTGTCACAAGCCTGGATGAATGACGTCATCAACTTTATCTCAAGGTGCAATAAGAAGTTGTTGTCTGATAGGAGAGTAGTCTTGTGCTGCCGGGGACTCTATCTTGAATTAATACAATAATAAACAGAGACGATCTAGGAATCAAAATGAATAGTTCTTTGTTGAATTACAACACTGGAAACTTTAATTCAAATTTAACTTAAGTACAGCTTATGTACAAGATATAATTCAATGAAATAGAATGTAGAACTTAGGCATCTTTCTTAAAATATACAGAGCAATTAGAAACGCATTTGTTTACAAGCTCAGATAATACATCGACTCTACTCTACAAAAGTTAGGCTCCGACTGAATTAATTTCAGTTCTCTGGGCGGAAGTTGTCGGCAAACTCGTTTTGAATTCATTCTCTCAACCAACCAAATCAATGCATCCAGCACACGTGTGACCAGAGCTCAGTTTCCTGGAATAACTATAAATAACTATTCCTTTGTCAGCCGAGAGGATCGACCTTGACCTGTGCAAACTAACAAATAAATAAGTTGTTTATGTGACAGTCAGAACAAAACTCGATATTTCCTATGTAGCACTCATATACCATAATACCATAATAAAACTCGAAATTTCCTATCTAGCACCCATATCTCAGAACAAAACTCGAGATCTTCTATATAGCACCCAAATGTGACCCATTTCCCAGAACAAAACTCGAGATTTCCTATATAGCACCCAAATGTGACCCATTTCTCAGAACAAAAACTCGAGATTTCCTATATAGCACCCAAATGTGACCCATTTCCCAGAACAAAACTCGAACTTTCCTATATAGCACCCAAATGTGACCCATTTCTCAGAACAAAAACTCGAGATTTCCCTTTATAGCACCCAAATGTGACCCATTTCTCAGAACAAAAACTCGAGATTTCCTATATAGCACCCAAATGTGACCCATTTCTCAGAACAAAAACTCGAGATTTCCCTTTATAGCACCCAAATGTGACCCATTTCCCAGAACAAAAACTCGAGATTTCCCTTTATAGCACCCAAATGTGACCCATTTCCCAGAACAAAAACTCGAGATTTCCTATATAGCACCCTTATATCATAACAAAATTTGAGAAGACACTTCCAATAGAGCAGCCACGTCAAAAAGGTTCTAGAAACCACTGCTGAATATAATGTGAGTATTGTTTACTTTGATGAGTAGTCATAGGAAGAAACAACAAACTTCTGATCCTATAAGGAAAGATCAAAATATCTCAAGTAATAGCCCCGCATCTTTCAACCCAGACATACGCTGATACTTTTAAGCCTATTTTATTCTTGTGATTTTTTTGTTCTAGGACTTCAAAATATCTCCGCGTTCAGACTAGACGCCTGCCACTCATCATAGCGTCTTGTATATTACCCACAATTCTCTAAGCGGCGAAAGAAAAAAAAAAGCGTGGTCGGGTCGATAATGGCGGGAAAGACAGAGAGTGCCAACGGCGATATTCGGGGATGGGGAAAGGGGTAAATTCTGATTGATTTGGCTGCTTACAACTGGTAGAGTGACACGCCCATGGATTAGATTTGACAAAGTGGGAGATTTGATTATTTATGGGGTGGGGATACATTTAAATGTGTTGTGTTGTTGTTTTTTTCAATGCGCCATGTTTGTTTTAGCCGCTTGACGTGCTTGGACAGAATAGAGCCAAGAAGAGCCTAGTCACGTGATAACAAAACATGTTTCAAGTATACAGCATACTGAACCAGAATTCAAATCTCTCTCTCTCTCTCTCTCTCTCTCTCTCTCTCTCTCTCTGAAATATATTATATATACATATATATAATTAACCAGGGTTCTCCTAAATATTCTGATATTTCAAAAAAACTGAATAAGAATTTAAACTATTTTTACCTCCTCGCTTAAATCAACTCTGTCTTTCTGTCTGTCTGTCTGTCTGCTGTCTGTCTGTCTATCTGGACAAAATATTTACACTTGATTTCTCCCACTTCTCATTCTCGGATCCAATGATTAATTGCCATTGACGACAGACGACTCTTGTAAAACATTAACTAATTAGTTCATCAATCAGACGTATGTAACTTCTATTTGATATGGAAAATGTTGAAAACTAAAGAGAGATAAACCTTTTGATAATGAGAGGCATGGCAGCGATTGATTGGAGTCCTACTCCCAAAGCGCAAATGGTACACATGCAAGCAAGATAGTAGCATAACAGTGGCAAGACCAACAAGGTAACTTACACAGTTGCGTATGCATTTATTGCATTCGAAATAATAGCTGCGATGTCATACATATACTGTCCGATGTTTGATTTTTAAAAGGTATTTGTACAAAGCTTAAATCAACTCTCTCTCTGCCTGATAATAAGTGTGCACCCATTCTCAGGTCAAGCTGAAACTTCGCCCAGTTATTCATTGACTAAGACATGAATCAATGAACACAAAAAGTAACCGATTGTACAATTAATTACTGGCAATTCATTATTTTATTAAATAGCAGCAAGGGATACTAATACTTTTGGGACACATATTTGAGACAAAAAGAAAAATCCTTGCAGACGACAGACACCAGATTGAGGAAATAAAACTTGACTACATCCCTGACGATTTCTCCATCCCTGACGATTTCTCCGCCTGCGCGGTTTGTGATAAAGATATTTGTTGACATTAAATTTAAATCTTTTTCTGTAAGTTCATGTCAACATCGACATTACATTTATTATTAGTGAAGCGATCACTGAAATTAGAGTTTATGGTTCTACATACTTCGTCCTCAGAGATAGCACATTTGAAAGAAAAAAAAAACTTAACAAGAAGCTTTTCTAAGGGGAATAACTCCACATTTACAGCTACGTATCTCAATTTTGTAAAAGAATTACTTCCTTTTTCTAATAACATTGTAAATTCATGAATTCTTATTTAGTTGACATAAGCTTTATTCTCTAGAAAAATAAAACCAATCTGAAAAATAGTAATATAAAAGTACAACAACAAAACAAAACAATCTCAATAGAAACAATAAGAATTATATTATACGAAACCAACGAAAAGAAACAACAACAACAACAACACCAATAATAATAAATATCAGGTGGCCGAGCCTAGCTCGGTTGAATAATTTATACTAAGAAAGGTAATATACTACTGCTACTGGTGCTACAGCCTATGGAAGGATATGGCCTGCTTTTACACAACCTCCATTCAGATATCTCCAGATATCCATATTCAGATTTTCTTTTCGCGTCTGCGTCTGTCCTCGGCAGCAAATTTTCTGTTGGGCCTTTGTATAGAGGGAATTCTTTAAGTCCGACAGTTACGCTTGATAGAGCAGTATCCTGTATGAGAGACGAATCTCAGACAAACTCATGCCAAAGGCGGTCTTTTTTTTTTGGGTGAGCTAATAAAGTGGTCGGCGTAACACCGAAATGCTTAAAAGACCAGCTTAGGCGCCAACTGGCCTTAGCTGACAATTGACATAGAAGAGAGCACCTGGTTGCATGCGGCCTCAGAACGAGACAGCTGGAGATCACCAGCAAAAAAAAATAACAAAGTAAACGGTATCTACACCGCCCTACGCAATTGAGGTGTAAACAAATTACTAAGTTCTTAAAACGCAATAACTAATCATACATCGGTACATTTAATTTTATTACTTTCCTTCCATAGTTCTATAATAAATCAATCTTCAATAAGATGGTGCGCAAGTGTTTAATTAGGTCTATTGACTCGTTCTTGTTTGCATTGTACTATGGTAAGCCTAGTGACGTAAGCAGCGTTTTTCCCGTTTACGTCATGGAAAACTCTCATTCATAAATTCTCCATTTCATTCATAAAACCTTCAAACCAAAATAAATTTTTCGATAATGAGACATTTTTCAAACCGATATAACGGTCAAACTCGAGTTTTCCCGATATGGCCAATGAATTCAGAATTTTTTTCTCACTTTTTTCACGCAGATGCCTTGAAATTTTAAAGAAAATCGTTAGAGCCGTTTTCGAAATAAAATGTATATATATATATATATAAATATATATATATACAAGAATTGCTCACTTAAGAGTATAGGATTATTATTATGTTAGAAAAGAACGAGTATTCATTCTCTGGCGCAGCCGGTGTTCCATTTCACTAAAGGGAGACGAAATTCATCGTATTCCCTTTATCAGTTTCCACTGACGAATTTTCTGGTGATGTGGCAGGTCTGCAGCAGTACCGCCCTCTGACAGGCAACGAGAATGTTCCTAGGAATGCCAAGAGCCTTTAAGGTATATGTGAGGTCAGTTGTTATTATCCCCTCGGTTGATATGACAATTGGGTATATTGTTATTTTAGATAACTTCCATAGACGCTTAATCTCCAAGCCTAGGTTCCATACTTTCGTTGTTTTTCCAGCTCAGTTTTTCTTAAATTATGAGATAGTGGTACGGCAATGTCAATAATGATTATTATTATTATTATTATTATTATAAAAGCTCCACCCTGGCAGTATTAGAGAATGAATATTAAATCGTTTTTCACACTAAAGACAATGAAGGAGGCGATGTGGCTGAGCCATAAAGCGCTTGGTTTTCGAACCGTGGGTCACGGGTTCGAATCCTGGTGGTTTTTTTTAAATTAATTCGGAATTTTTTGGCGCATCACAGTCCACCAATAGGGGCCTGACACTAATTGGGGATTGGTCGTTGTGCTGGTCAACCATGGACCACAGAAACACTATATATAGATCGTAAGGTCTGAAAGAGGAACCTTTTCACAATGACAAGAACTATAACTAAATTAAACATAAGCACAAGTTTATGCCTCTAACAGAACGTATCACATGCAGTATGTCTGACTGTGAGAAACCTGAATGAGTTTCAGTTCTCTGAGTGTCGGAGTGAACTCATTAGGTAGACATATCAAATTACGTTTAGTTAGAGAACTCTTATCAAATTACAGCCGATGTAGCATTGGTGAAAGCTTTGTACGTAAAAAAATGGCCTAAATATAACAACAACAAAAAAAATCTGGCAAAACTCAATGGTGATGATTCATAGGGTACAATGCAATACCATACACACACGCTCGTTCATATGTGAACATGTAACTAAATGAAATCTCTGTAAAGTTAGTGAGAAACATAGAAAAATATAGAAAAAAAAATCCAAGTAATACCCAGCATGGCGTCACTTTGTCATTTCCTGTCTAGCAGAAGATGTTGGCATTATTTCCTTTTCCAGGTTTTCTAAAAGAAAGAAGAGCAATAACTCTTTGCTTAACACTCTTGTTCAATAACACATGAAGTTAAGTCCCCTTTTATGTAATTATTTCGGAGCGTTAGTTGTTTCCATTGTATACACATACTAGCCATATGTTACCCGCGCCCGCGGGTCTTAATTTGCGTATCACTGTCATGTAGTCACTAAGAGTGTTTTGTAAACAAATGAAATGATAATGTTATAAGTAAAACGAATGCGGAATGCGTAAATGTAAAAATAGTATAATGTAGCTATAAAATTAGCTAATCGACATAAATTTAAATTCATTTTTGCAAATAAAAACATTTGCTTGTAGACCTACATATACTTGAATAATATTGGAAATGAAAAGACTTTATTTTTGTACCAGTTTATCTATATAAATATAACAAATGTCCTGATGTAGACAGCTAAATTAAAGAATGCATTTTTTAATTATTATTATGTATAATATGCAAGTTAATAAGTAGATCTAGACTTTCTTTAGTAAAAGTATATTTAATCGTATATTTAAGAGAGTAAAATATTGAACTCTCAATGAGTTAAATCCAAAAATAACGCATTTATTAGTCAAAAGCCAACAATGTTTTTATTTTATTTAGAGGTGAAAGGTCGTGACCTCAATACGCGTTGCCTTGATGAATACTGTGGGCGTGTTAGCCGTGTAGGCACAAAAAAACAATACAATAGATCTATATTTTAAAAGCAAATCCAACGCGTGAATGTAATTGTTTATGTAACATTGTTAGTTTAATTTGGTATAGCTCTAGAATCTAAACAATTTGAATGCCACAGCAATCTAGTCAATAAATTAAAACTTTGAGCCTATTATAATAAAAGACTATTAACACTGTGAACTCGACCTAGATAAATAAGCATCATTTGATGTAGACACATTAGCCGTATTTCATACGTTATCAAGTCTAAATACGCATAAGTAAATCTGAAAATAAAAAAGTAAATTGAAAATAAAGACTTAAAAGTAAACCGAATCAGTAGTTGTAGGCTTAAATGCTTTAAAAAATACAATGAAAAGTAAATTGTATTATGTAAGTAGTTTATTACTTTAATAATATGCTTTTATAATGCGCGATATTATAATTATGACCTTTGACGTTCATTTCATTTGTACCACTGCGCGCCACACATGTAGGCCTAATAGTGCCGCAGTTACGGAAAAGTATGTCAAGGCGCTCAAAGCCATTTAGATCTACATTTAGAGCGAACGATTTTACATAAAAAAAGTTTTGTAAACTTAAATTTGAAGGTTAATTTTTATTAACTAATGAAATGAATAGACACTAATATATATGTTCATATGTGAAAGTAAAAAAAAATTGTTTTAGACCTAGGGACGTGACCTCATTTCACGATGTGTTCATTGCGTGACCTTTTTAATTAGATGTACGCTATGAATGAAACTATTAGAATATATCTAAACACGGCTTCGCGAACGAACGCATGAAAAATGCTTTCGAAAAACAAATTTCAATGTTAATTTGATTAAAATATGAAATGAATGGACTATAATAAGTGTGTTCATGTGCTAAAGTATAAAACTATCGTTGCGAAGAGAAGTTCTATCATCTTACAATTTTAGACCTAGGGACGTGACCTCATTTCACGTTCGCTGAATAGAGCGATGTGTAACATTTCGTGAATGTCTAATGAACGAATGTGCGTAAGGATATCTACGCTTGCTGATATAAAGAACGAACTTATGTAAAAAGCCTTTTGAAACACAAATTTGAAGCTTAATTTTGTTAAATAATAAAATCATTAGACTATATTTTGTATTTTCATGCGTCAAAGTAAAAACCTATAAGTGCAAAGTGTATTTCTTAAAATTAGATCTAGATCTAAATCCTTTCGATCTTTTTCTCATGTCTCAACATTTGTAAACAAAGCCTAGATCCATAAAATAGATCTAGTATCGCTGTAATAGAGTTGGTCAACTTTATTTTTTTTTTAGGGTCTTAAGTTTGTTTTAGGGCTACAATACATACACTACGGCCTATGTTAGTACCCAAGGAACATTTCTACCAAGTTTTATCAAGATTGGTCAAACGGTTTTGATTTCCATTCGGCTCATACATACATACATACATACACACATACATACGCCTTACTTTTCCTTTTATATATAAGATAACATTTCAATACATATATTAAGTTTTATGTGATGATCGATAAGAAGACAAGCTAAGCATCTCAAGTATCTTATTTTTTAAAACTATCCTTGACAAGTCCTACTTTAAGCCTACTATCAGTTTACGGAAAGAAATTCAACCTCTCAAAGGTAATAGTGAAAGGATTACCCGACTGAAACTTCCTCCAGCCCTACTTTTGGAAATTACTTTAAAAGATTAAAACGTAAATGGTTGCCTCCCCTCCCTCAGAAAAACTGAATGAGAATCTGAGCAGAGTAGTGATTTGATCCGATAATGGAAATCTGATATTAGAAGTGGTTTGTTAGAAAAATTAGACTATAAGTTTTAGTACCAAAGTTAGAGTAGGTAATATATGGGAATAGTTACATTAAGTTTTAAAAGTGTTTTTTTTTTTAATAAAGATTATTTTGAAGTCCAAGAGACTGTTTCTAAGTAGGACAATTATTACAACTGTGTGCTGGCACATTTATATACACTATAGTCAGAGAGCGTCTTGCAAAGTAACGTCATGATCAAACTTACCCCAGCATTATCATTATACTAAGCCAAATAATTTTGAAATTGAACCGAATAACTGAGAGGTTTAATTGAATAAGTGAGAGATTTGATTGAAAAAGTGAGAGGTTTGATTGAATAACTGAGAGGTTTAATTGAATAAGTGAGAGATTTGATTGAATAAGTGAGAGGTTTAATTGAATAAGTGAGAGATTTGATTGAATAAGTGAGAGATTTAATTGAATAAGTGAGAGATTTGATTGAATAAGTGAGAGATTTGATTGAATAACTGAGAGGTTTAATTGAATAAGTGAGAGATTTGATTGAATACGTGAGAGGTTTAATTGAATAAGTGAGAGATTTGATTGAATAAGTGAGCGGTTTAATTGAATAAGTGAGAGATTTGATTGAATAAGTGAGAGATTT
>JADKLZ010079391.1:9313409-9323422 GCA_021533235.1 Biomphalaria straminea
CACAATGACCTGCTAACTAATGTAATACGTGGACCTCACAATGACCTACTAACTAGTGTCAAAACAAAATACGCAAACTAAAACTCAATGGGCATATCACAAGGTCCTCAGGGCTCGCAAAGACCTTCCTGCAGGGAGCAGTACCAGGAAAAAGAAAAACATGCAGACAGAGGAAACGATGGGAGGACAACATAAAAGAATGGTGAGGCCTGTCATTGAAAGAAATTCTATCCAAGGCAGAAGACAGAGAGGAATGGAGAAAAACGGTCAACAGATCTTGTGTGGTGCCCCTAACGGTTCAACAGACTGAGGGATGGGTAAGGGCGAAGACTAGATGACAATGTTTGCATAATGGTGAGTTTTGTAATGACCAGTAGCCACATTCATCTCGGGCTAAAATGGTTTGTATTGGAGTCAGTATACTTCTGAGGAAAGACATCAAATCCTCATTTCAGAAGAAACTTGTTTAACTTCACAAAGTTGTGGTCAAATGAAAGAAACATAACAATTAGAGTCAAATCAAAAGGAATAGACAATATGTGCATGTGGGTGCATCTATGTGGGGAAATCACTAAAAATGAATTAGTTCGCAATCAATGAAAATAAAACGAGTAGCGGTATAACTAGATATCACAGAAATGAAATGGAATACAAAAAAAAAACCCACAGAACTGTACTAGACATTTAGAAATGATCGAGTCATGAATCTAAAGAATAAGAATTGTATAAATATAAAAAAAAAAAATTTTCTCTAAAAATAGAGATTAAGTAGAGGCGGTCTTAGAAGTATGCGGGTGCCCGGGAAATGTTTTATGCATGGCAAAACCTTAACTCAACCCCAAAATATCAAGGTAAGAGTTTTCATGATAATTTGTATAAATGTTGAAACGGCTTCAACAATGTTAATTAAGAATTATTTGTTTAGAAGATCAACGACATTGTATTTCTATTCTTGACGTAGTCGTACGCATTAAGATGCGTGATAGAGGCCTCACGTAATGGAATGATGTCTGATGGTGGCAAAAAACTCTCTCTCTCGTATGAGACTCGGGGCCTTAGGTGGGCACTGCTATTGACCACCCCCAAAGGCATCCTCTGAAATAGCACGGGATAATATAAGTACTCGTATAGAAATGTAATACATATATTGTAATATATTACATTAAGCAACTCAACGGCAAGGAAAACAATAATAATATTAGATCTCCAAACCCTTGATATTAGATATCAACAACCAACATTACATCAAGTCTTCCTTCCTTCCTTCCTGTGTGCCAACTATTGTCATAACAGTGTTTTAATAGTGCTCAAAGGCGCACTACAATAATGGTGTGGAAACTGAGTTACAACAATATATATATAAAACTTCAGACGTTCGCAAACAGTTGCCTACGCCGGATATTGGAAGTTGCCTGAAAAGATATCTACTGTTAACTTGTGGGAAAGAACCATTCAAAAACCAATAGCCCAGCATATTAAAATACAAAAGTAGAGCTCGCAAAGACCTTTCTCCAGGGAACAGTACCAGGAAAAAGAAGAAGAGGCAGACAGAGAAAGCGGTGGGAGGACAACATAAAAGAATGGACGGGCCTACCATTGAAAGAGGTTCTAAACATGGCAAAGGATAGAGAGGAATGGAAAAAGACGGTCTACAAGTCTTGCTTGGTGCCCCAACGGACCACAGATTAAGTGCAGCTTTCTTCCTCCGCTCCCACGTCATCCCAGTACCCTCAGCTTCGCTAATGAACGGTCTCTTCCAGATTCGCTTGGGCCTGCTTCCTTGCACATTCCAATCAGGTGCCTGCCTAGCAACTTTGGTACTTGGTCTTCGCAGGATGTGTCCTAACCAGCTCTGTTACCTGTCCCTTAACCGAGTTCGGTGGAGAGGTATGTTGCCACCCTATACTGGCCTATACTCCCGTTGAGGTTCACAGGAATAAGTCAATCATATAAAACTGAACGAGTTTCATCTATCCGAATTAAGGAAAAAAAAAAGCCTTTAGAAGCAAAGAAGTAGATAAGATGATATTAATGAACGAGCTTAAAACCTTACCTTCATTGGAAGTACAGAGTTTGTTGATGACGACTGCCCGTGACTGACAGGTGGTGGGTGTGTCGTGTGGCTTAAGGCGTGACTCAAGGAAGTGGGTGGGGGCATGATGTGGTGAGGGGCGGGATTGTGCACTGGGTGAGCAAAGTGGTGGGACAGGTGCGTGTCCTGGAGGAGAGATGCGGGGATCAGTGCGGTCATCATATCGAGCATTTGGAAGTGCTGGACAACTTGGTGTAAAAAAAGAGATGGACTACTTGAGGTGGGCTTGACCTTTCCTTTACGTCGAGTTGACTGCAGACGTGGCCGTCCCTTATGTCAAGATGACCTACAACAGATTTGACCTTCCCCTTTATGTCCAGTTGATGCAAGGCAGAGTACAAATTGTTGTGACCAATGTAAAGGATTAGGCAATATGGACGTGGCTAGACTTTGACAAAACTATTGCAACTGACGTGGCTTTATCCAAGGACTATTCCAGTAGCATTGAATTCACACACAAATCTTAGGATGGCAGAGTGTCTTTCAATATACAAACGACAATTATATCACGTGTGTAAAGCTCAATAAATATAATAAATAGATTTAGGAAGATTGATATATTGAATATGTATATATGTATGTATAGAAATAAATAAATATATATTTATATATAATTTATGACCCCCTTTGATTCGGAGACATTTAAAACAAAGCCAACAAAATCACAGTGATTGGATGTTCTTAATGACGCAATAAGTTGTTGTTGTTTTTTAATTGGAAGCGTCAGTTTGTTTGGAAGATGATCCTGCCACGTCAGAAGATGCAATGACGTAGATGTAGCCGCACGATGACGTAAGTTATCACAGAGAAGTGGCGTGGAGAGAAGAGCGTGACGTCAGACCGGAACTTAGTTGTAAGATGTGTCCATCTGAAAATAGAAATATATTAAATATATCTTTTTTTTTAAAATCCAATTGTAACTATTTTATTAAAGCTACAATAGAACCCAATTTTCTCAGCTAATTTTGAGTTAGATGATTGTCCTTCGTCTCCCATCTTGTCACGTGATCAAATCACATACACACTGACTACCTCCTAACTATCCCTGTTGTTTGAGCGTTTGTTTGTTTTTTTACTTTGTGTTTACTTCAGTAACATTCTAGTAAAACAAAATGAGGACATTAATCAAATAAAAACGGCAGCAAATAATTATTTGAAAAACAACAGTATTACATATATACTTTACTATATATTTCTGATTGACAGAAAGGCCAACTGATTGATTGAGAAATCTCAACTGTCATACGGATTTGAATGTAATTTCGTATTCATGTTCCTTTTACACCATAGGTGCTCTCTAAGAACAGGTTTTCACTGATTCGCAACCTGCTTACAACTATTCGCGAAAAATGCAAACTTTCTATCAAACCTCTCTATCAAACCTTTCTATCAAACCTTTCTATCAAACCTTTCTATCAAACCTTTCTATCAAACCTTTCTATTTTTTAATTCGTTTTTTCTCCAAAAGGACGCAGTCTACATATATAATGAAAAACAAAATTCGCATTTTTAAAGCAATTATTTTCCTTTTCCCTTAGTCTGCTTATATCACTTGATCATTTTGCTTGGTTTTAGGACGCGGTAAATTCACATAATGTACGTAGTATAAACTTTGTAACTTTGTTGTTGAGGGCGGGAGGTGGGTGGTGGCAGTGAATAAATAAAAGTGATACATGAATCTAGTGGGCTAAAATAAAAGTGACACATGAATCTAGTGGGCTAAAATAAAAGTGATACATGAATCTAGTGGGCTAAATTAAAGTGATACATGAATCTAGTGGGCTAAAAAAAAGTGATACATGAATCTAGTGGGCTTAAAAAAAGTGATACATAAATCTAGTGGGCTAAAAAAAAAAGTGATACATGAATCTAGTGGGCTAAATAAAAGTGATACATGAATCTAGTGGGCTAAAATAAAAGTGATACATGAATCTAGTGGGCTTAAAAAAGTGATACATAAATCTAGTGGGCTAAAAAAAAGTGATACATGAATCTAGTGGGCTAAAATGAAAGTGATACATGAATCTAGTGGGCTAAAAAAAAGTGATATATGAATCTAGTGGGCTAAAATAAAAGTGATACATGAATCTAGTGGGCTAAAATAAAAGTGTCAAAGAAGTTTCTTATTAGCTACGAGAGGCTTCTCGTTTGTCGTATTTTTACGTTACAGTTTGTTGTTTTTTTGGTTAAATTTAGCGGTTGAAATTATTTGATGAATACAAACACACAATGTGATGACAACATTACAGAAAATGAATGCTAGTTGATATGGATTTTATTTTGTGAAGTACTTAAGACTGTTTTTTTTTTCTATATGTGTAACTTTTTTTGATACAACATTAGATCCCACACTTTAAGATACCATCTAATATCTATACATCCTATCCTTAAACCTAAACATTACATGCTTAACATAAAGAACACAAACATAACATCAGATTCCAAACCTAAATATCACAACCTATATTTCAAAACCTAAACCACGCATCCTCAACCTGTTCAACATATTCTAAATATCCCATCCGAAACCTAAACAACACATTATCAACCTAAACAACACATACTCAACCTAAACAACACATTTTAAACCTAAATAATAAATCTTGACCCCCAAAATTATATCCGTAAGTCCCGAACTCAGCCTAAACACTAGCCCCAAACATTACATTCACATCTTAATAATCTTAAATATAGCATCTCAAACATCATATCTTTAAACATCAAAACTTGAACATCACATCTTAAACATCACATTTTAAAAATCACGTCTTAAACATTACATATTAAACTTTAAAACTTGAATATCACATCTTAAAAATCACATTTAAAACATCACCATCAAAACATCCTTATCCTAACAAACAATCATCTCATTGGTGATTCACGACATTGGATTTGTCTCGTGTTCAATATTCTTGGTGTGAATGGACCAGATGGTCAAAGTCTGGACATGTAACAGCTGGAGCAGATTCACGACATTCAAATGACCAATCCACAAAACATAAATCGAAAAAAAAAAGGCAATTCCTGGCGCAAGAGTTGACATGAACAGCTCAGGCCTCCGTTAACTCCGCACTAAACTTGCTCATCACTGGCTTCAGCGCTCATGCATGAAACAACATGCTGAGGGATTGGGCAGGGGAGGGGTGGAATAACTCGTGCGAGGTAAAGTGGAAGGCCGTTTTGCCGGGAAATTATTTGGTGGAGGATTGAGCAATTCCAGCATTTCTAAAGTGTGTCATTTATACGATCTGCCCCACACTACGAGTAGTTTTTTGGCAGTGATTTTAAGTCTCGGATCGCTACCCAAATCGGGGCCCATTTTGGAGATCTTCAGGCTTTGTGTGTCGTGTGACATGCCCCTTTATAATATCACTTACCCAGTAGAGGAACACTGGTAGAAGTAAAAAAGTAAAGTTCCCCTATAAGACTTTGCGGATCTATGGAGCAGACAATGTCGGCTGTTTCTAGGTTTTTCGGTGAAGACTGGAATTTTTTAATTTCGGGATTTTCAGGAATCCTTTGAGTCCACCAAACTCTAATGGGTGCCTGACTTAATAGTCGGTAAAAGTAATGGCGGTTGGTCGTTGTGCTGTTCACATGACACCCTACTCCTTAACCGATGGCCAAAGAAACAGATGACATTATGGAGTCCTTAAGACAAATCACTAAGTTCGAAGGTTAAGGCTTTTCCTGGATTAAAAATAAACGAATACGTTTTCGACCACTACGCCCCCCCCCCTTAAAAGTAAGTAAAGTCAAGTCATCTGTTTCTGTGGCCTATTGATAACGAGGTCGTCATGCGACCTGCACAGAGTCCAACCACCTTTAGTTTTCCCCAACTAATGTCAGGTACCCGTTAGATCTGGGTTGGCTTAGATCCCGAAATTAAAAATGACACACTTCATCATGGTACGAACCCGGTACCCACGGTTCAGAAGTCAAGCGCTTAACCGCTAAGCCACAGCGCCTCCTTCTATGAGAGTGGATTGTGGGTATCTCTTTTAAAGTCGATTGTGGATATCACTTTAAGATGGTCTGTGCATACCTCTAAAAGATCGGTCTTCAAATATTAAATATAATTTCGCTTTATTTAAAATGGAGGGTTACAATTGAAGTCTATATTTTATATAAGCTCATACAAAACTCAGATATAAACACACCATAGACAGGGTCGTCCAGAGAAAAGCTGGCTGGAATACATAAAAGAACTGACCGGCCTCTCACTGGATATCCTGCTGACCAGAAACAAATAGAAGGATTTGGTTAGGCGAACTGTTACAGGACGCTTACGACGAGAGTCAAGGGAGAAATTATAATGAGAAAGGTTTCTAAATGCAATGTTAAAACAAAAAAAAAAAAAAAAAAAGATTTCTAGTCTAGTCCACTTATCAAGACTATGTTACAGAAACTTTAAGAAAGAAATGAGCTTTTAAAAAATGAATAAAGATACGATAGAACAGTCAGGACGACAACTGTGACGTGACCTTAACTAAAGTGACGTCAAGTCCAGGTGATCAATCTAAAGTGACGTCAAGTCCACTAACTAAAATTCCGACAAGTCCATTAGCTAGAATGACGTCATGTCCAGGTGTCTTATGTGAAGTGACGCCAAGTCTAGGTGACTTATCTAAAGTCCAGGTGACTTATCTAAAGTCCAGGAGACCTATCTAAAATGATCTCATGTCCAGGTTACCTATCTAAAGTAACGTAAAATCTACGTCACGTATGTAAAGTGACGTCAAGTCAAGGTAACCAATCTAGAGTGACGTCATATCCATGTGAACTATCTTAAGTGACGCCACATTCAGATGACTGAAAAAATGAAAATCTTCGCTCACAAACAGTAGGAGTCAAAACCAAGGATGCAGGAAACTCAAGGGCGGACCCTGAAAAAGTTAGCTTGATGATATTCAGATATACAACTTGCGGTTCGGACATCGGACATGTAGACGAAGAATGAACAGAGTGATACATTGTAAAGGAGGTCTTCTTATAATTTTATAATTTTTCAATGACGTATGAACAGGGGCGTGGGCTAGGAATTTTCCAATTATTTGAGACCCCGCTGAGTGACATCTTTGGGGGCCCCTGAATTTTGCAGAATATTTAATATTTAATAAAGAAAACACTTATTTAGCCCCCCGCCCCCTCAAGTGGGGGCCCGGTGGATATTCAAATTCTCCCCCTCCTCCCCAACCTTGGCTTAACCACTCCGTATGAAGCCATTATTTTTAAATCTTATTGAGCTTAAACTGAGATTCTAGCAACATGCTGAAATATTGGGCTGATTTAGCGTACTAAGCGTAGTAATACTCTTTTTTAAATACACTTGGTGACCCAATTATGTTGTTGTGACAATGACCATGAAATTGTTGCAAAATGTATTTTGTTAGATAGCTAGTTTAGTCTATTAGGTTGTGCACATTCACACATTGACAGAGAAAGCATATTTTATAATGACATAGGGACTGTAGGGTTAGAGGTTAAGATTGACGTATAGAAAATCAGTTACTGCTATACTCTTGAGGGGTTAACATCGCTTTTAGTGACAGACTAGACTGTGGTTCATTCTGTAAATAAATATTCTCTTTCTTTCACCTTGAGCCAACTTGGTCATTTGAGTCTGTGTTCCTGTTGCTATCTTCTCTTTATTTGTGAAGGTGTGCATGCTTCAAGAACTCGCTACTAAAATACAATCTACAAGGTACGCACGCACTAAGTTATATAATGTATCTTATAGAAATGCATCCGTTACTATTTCTAATTGACATCAATGTGACTTGTCCAAGGTGTAGAATCAATTCAACACTGCCATTTATAATTATTGTTTTGAAATACAAGATGCAATGGTTATAAAAATGTGTTTAGAAAAACAAAACGAATCGATATTTTAATTCTACATGGTAATTGAACCTTCTATTCCCAATGCGCATTTAAACATTGTTTGAATGCACCGTTTCACATTGAGATCATTTCAACCATTTTTAATTGCCCAATTATTCCTTTTATGTTGTTTTTTTTTTAAAACAATAAATTAAGTCACAACTTCTTGTAGGAACATGGACAATGACCTCAAAAACTGCTCTAACAATTTTTCTAGAAATGTAACAGTTACTGCATATCGCTGAGAAGAGAATTACAAGCTTATTGGCCACACGGGGAAAACTCTAGTTTGACCGTTATCATTTTTTAAACAAAACTAAAGTACATCTTGATTTTGCTATAAAAAAAAGAATAAAAAACAACATGTAGTCAGCCGTCATTCATCATTCATTCATTCATTGGCCTCCTTCAGTCGTAGAACGACTATGGTTCAGCTCGCACACTCCCTCATGTGACTGTGGGGCCCTATTTTGGAGAGACACTCCCGTCCACAAGTATCACAGGTAAAGGTGGTCTTCGCTACAGTGGTAGAGGAGCTGGTCCTATTCCACGTTGTCCGCTTTTCTTCCAGAGCTGAGGCCCATGCTCTTTTGCTGTCCATAGCTTTCTTGGTCACTGTCTCTCTCCATCTGGTGCGGTCCAGAGCTATGTCTTCCCACTGTATTGATGTTCACTGATTTGAGGTCGCGTTTTATTACATCTATGTAACGGAGGTGGGGGCGACCAGTTTTTTCTTGAGCCAGTCGCAAGTTGTCCGTAGAGGATGACTTTCGGTATGCGATTGTCCTCCATCCGGCGAACATGTCCAAGCCAGCGCAGGCGGCGTTGTCTGAGGGCTGTAAAGATGCTTTGAATACCTGTTCGTGCAAGGATCTCAGTATTGCACACTTTTTCTTTCCATGTGATTTTCAAGATCCTACGAAGGCATCGCAAATGGAACGAGTTCAGTCTTCGCTCTTGCTCTGAGTAGGTGGTCCATGATTCACTGCCATACAGCAGCGTGCTCATAACGCATGCCTTGTAGACTTCCATTTTGGTCGCTGTAGTTAGCTTCTGGTTTTCACAAACTCTTGACCTGAGTCTAGCGAAGGTCGATGCAGCCTTCCCTATACGTTTTTTTATCTCCTCATCTAGAGAAAGGCCGTCTTGAATTGTGGATCCCAGATAGCAGAATTCATTTACTGCATCCAGCCTGTTATCATCTATGAGGATGGAGGGTGGTGCTGTAGCAGGTGGTCCCATAACATTTGTCAGCCGTAGTGTACCGATAACTGAGTTGTTTGTTAACTTTTAAGATGGTTTAAGCTTTCCTTCTATTTTTTTTTGTTTTAGTAAATCCAAAGTGGATTACGTCTAGATTCTAGTACTAGAAGTAGATCTAGATCTAGACTCTAGACTAAATTTTAGTTCTTAAGAGTTTTAAATTAAGAATCTACAGATAGTTATCTATGTCTATATAATAAAAGAACCATTCAATAAGTGCTCTATTATACAATGTTCTCGTGCCTACTAAATAGCATCATACGTAGACGGAGCTGGGAGAACAAAATCACGAGCTAAATACCCAGTTCGGAGTTGAACAAATGTAATAAATATTTTTTTTACATGTAGTAGTAAGCAGCCTAAAGGTAATGCCTTTTTAAAAATGTTTTTAATTTTTACTTTATCACGTGACCTTTGAAAGTATATAGAAAAGCTGCCCGGTTCGAATCCTTGTGAAGACTGGCATTTTTTTATTCCTGGATCCTTGGGAGGTTGGTCGTTGTGCTGGCCATATGACACCTTCGTAAACCGTAGGCCTTGGAAATAGATGACCAACAAGGTCTGAAAGGGAACTTATGTTTTCTACCCCCTATCCAGAAAAAGTGTAATAATTTTTCGGGATATGAATGTATTATAAACTAGATCTAGTGCTCTCAGTGAATGCAAGTGTAGTGCTCTCAGTGAATGCAAGTGTAGTGCTCTCAGTGAATGCAAGTGTAGTGCTCTCAGTGAATGCAAGTGTAGTGCTCTCAGTGAATGCAAGTGTAGTGCT
>JADKLZ010079391.1:9323432-9337217 GCA_021533235.1 Biomphalaria straminea
AGTGCTTTCAGTGAATGCAAGTGTAGTGCTTTCAGTGAATGCAAGTGAAACTGTCGTTACGAAACTAATTATCTCTTCCACAGTTACCTTTCAAATTATAAGCGGAAGTGGTTTTTTTTTTTACGAAGCTTATATCAACTCTGTCTGTCTGTCTGTCTGTCTGGTACAAAAATTTAAATGATATTCCTCCCACACCCCATCTCAGATCAAGTTAAAATTTTGCACCTGACAAAACAAGAATCAATAAAAAGATAACCAGTTAGGTATTAACTATTGGTAATTAATTATTTTATATGGATCGAACAAGGGAAAGAAATTGTACTTGAAAGATGTGATGGTATTAGCTGAGGAGGAGGCATGCACCCTCGAATTCAAATTCAGATGTACAACTTTTTTATGCATTTAAAAAAGCGATCACGGTTACATTCTGTTGTTGTCAGATGAAAGAAATAATTGTGCTAAATGTCTGCTTGACCCTAGATTGGGTGTGGAAGAGATACAATTATTTTTTTACTAGACAGACAGAGTGAATTGATATAAGCTTTGTAAACATATTTCTAATCACAGATTTCTTATTAATTGTCTAGATTTACAAAAAATTTAATTACATGACTGATCCAAATAAAATTGCTATAACCATGGGTTTTGTTGTTTGTTTGTTTTTTAATTATTTTAATTTTTTTCTTGTTTTTACTTAGTGTAAGCCTTCAGATATTCATGTAAAGATTTATATACCCTAGCACAAACCTACTGAAGGACGGCAGGAGATTACGCCAAGTAGTGTTTGAACCAAGGACATTCTTGACGACAGTCCAGAGCTCTAGCTACACAGCCAGTCATCTAACTTTAAAATTATTCCTAAAACTTTAAGCATAAAATTATCCTTTCCTTCCACAACCTCAACAGTAGCTGCATGGTCGGTAGGTGTGCCCTCTTGGCCGTCACTGTCATCTTGATAGTTAACAGTAGCTGCATGGTCGGTAGGTTTGCCCTCTTGGCCGTCACTGTCATCTTGATAGTTAACAGTAGCTGCATGGTCGGTAGGTGTGCCCTCTTGGCCGTCACTGTCATCTTGATAGTTAACAGTAGCTGCATGGTCGGTAGGTGTGCCCTCTTGGCCGTCACTGTCATCTTGATAGTTTCGTGTTTGAAACTTGCCCACCCCAACCAGGGGCGTAGCTAGGAATTTACCATCGTTTGGCGGCTCGGGGGGGGGTTGACTTTTTTTGGGGCCCCAGCATTTTGCGTAATATTATTTTTTTTATGTAAAAAACACTCATGTAATGCCCTCCCTCAATTGTGGGGTTTTTTTTTCAAATTCTCCCCCATCTCCCCTCCACCTAGCTATGCCCCCACCTGCAGGAGGTTTGGGCTTATTATCTTCATTTTCTGGAGGAACACCAAAACAAAACAACTTCCATTATCCCGTGCCCTTCTTGAAATAAAAGATGAGGTCACAAGTCATACATGCAAAGTAAAATCAAACCAAACTTAAGATATGCCAGGGGGGGGGCTTATCGTGGGAGATAACCAAGATAATCTTTCATTATGGTGATGGCTTGCACAGATATCGCACAGAGTGAGATATTGGCGTAGAGAAAGCACAGAGAATGACAACCAAACACACACATAAATGATGGCATAAATCACCTGCCGGAAGAAATGGGCCAATATTTCATATGCCCTGGATAGGTCCGTCCAGCTGTCCGGCTCTGTTTGCCATTAATTCAATCTATGGGATTCTGTCACGGTGTCCGGTCCGTACTAGGAATGGCCGCAGCCGCCAAGAGTAAAACTGACGGAGAACAGATATATCTCTCTCTCTTTCAGTCTCTCTTTCCCTCTCTTTCTCTCTCTCTCTCTCTCTCTCTCGTGTACATATTTGTCTAAAACAGATAGTACCAGAGGGCGCGTGGGTGGCAGAGAGGCGTAGGGCGGACGGGGGTGTGAGAAAAGAAAGGTTGCAGGGGGGCAAAGGTCACGTCGGTCTAAATGAATTTTCGAAGGCAGCCAGAAATCCTTCGTGTTTCTAGCGATTATCGATCGCTTGTCAGAACGAGACCCCCCACACACCCACCCTACAACCAGTGGAAATAGAGATACTGGGAATGAAGCCATTGTCTACCAGTGTTCAAAGGCAATGCAAGATCTCACACAGACGAATCAAAGCCTTAAAGAATAAAGGAAGATTTACAAATTCTAAGCCACTTGCAGGCTGACGCAGTGTCTATAAGTCAGTGGCGTAGCTACCAATGTGCGGGTGCTGCGGGCCGCACAGGGCACCAAGTGGAGAGGGGCCCCAAAATCCCCCAGTGTATATTAATTTCCTATTTCCCTGAGCTTTCAGTAAAAACGACTAATTGTATGGACACGAACAAACATAAACTACTGTATTTTAAACATGAACTAACGATTTATAAACTAGCCTTGTCGCTATTTTGTTTAATTTTTTAAACTATTTTTTCAAACAATGTAAGCTATAGAACAGTTTGAATCTAATTTACAGTGTAAACAGTACAAAAAGCAGGATAATAAACTCCAGACTGAACGACAATGGAGATTGGCCTAATGTCTTCACAGATGATTTTTGCAAACACATTTTCACTCAAGGATCTGAAACAGTTCAGCGAATGGACAGTCAAGTCAGAGAGGTGTATAGACATCAAGAATCAGGAAACGGAAAGGCTAGATAGATTTCAAAGTTTTTTTTTTCCGGCAAATGTCAAACAGCGATAAAGTTCTTAGAAAGTGGACGTGTTATTCGCCAAAAAAAAAAAAAAAAAAGAAACCGTATTTTGCTTCCCCTGCATACTTTTCTCAACAAGATCAAGTACGTAATCTTCATTTAAATCCAAAGATGGATTAATAAGTGGTGGAGGTTATCCCCGAAAATATAAAAACATGAGACTAGTAGAGCTCACATTCAGTCATCGCTTGCTTGGAGTAGGCAACAGTATTGACAACAAGGCCCAAGATTTGATTATACAAGAGACGAAAACCTGGAGAGACTACCTGAAGAGAATCTTGAACATCATTCGTTTTCTCTCAAAAGCAAAATCTAGCACTTCGTGGGCATCGCGAGCGAGCTGAAGAAGTGTTGGAAGCGCAAAATTAAGGCAATTTTCTGGAGTTGATAAAATTACTATCACAGTTGGATCCACTCTTGAGGGAGCATTTGCTTCGAACTAAGCTTTGTTCCAGACTGAATACATACATGTCTCCACAAATACAAAATGAATTTATTACATTATTGGGGGATCACGTTAAAAAACAAATCATAGAACAAGTAAAACAAGCCAAATATTTCTTTTTTTTTTTGACAGTACACCTGACATCTCAAAGCTGGATCAAACTTTCCAAATTTTACGGTACGTTGTGATGGATACTGACGGGGTGCAGGTTCGTGAGTCTTTTATTGACTTCATCGACACAGAGGAGAAGCATGCTGCTGGAATCGCTGAGATGATTCTAAAGAAACTGCTTTCGGATGGCTTAGACATAATGGACTGCAGAGGTCAAGGCTATTAGACATAATGGACTGCAGAGTCAAGGCTATGATAATGCTGCTGTCATGAAAGGTCAAAACTACGGTGTCCTAAAATGTATTCTAGAAGTCAATCCCAAAGAACTATTCATTGGCTGCTCAAACCATTCTCTTAATTTAGCAGGAATTCGAGCTGCCTTCAAGTCTACCTTCAAAAACAAGGATTGTCTATTCGAGACTGCTCACTCAAACTAAAAACATTAGAGACATTTTATGTAGTAATCGAGAGGACATCGCTGAAGCCAGCATTACCTTTGCCGAAAGCGTGTGCTCAGATCTGAGAATCAGTACAGAACCTCAAAAACGTGTTGGCTATAAGAAAAAGATGCCTGATGAGAAAAATGACGACTCTGTAATTACACACAAAGAAGAGCTACGAAGGGAAATTTATTCTACCTTGGACAGTATTGTTCAAGAAATAATCACCCGATTCGAGCAACTTCATGATGTAGCAGATAGATATGAATTTTTGTCGCCTTCCCAGCTATTAAATCCTCAGGTCAAAATCAATCTCGATAGTACTGATAAAAACGAATTTATGTTGCAGCGAAAGAGGCTTCAACGGCTTGTCACAGTTTCATCAGAAGCCTCCGAACTTCCAAATCAAGGACCCGTTGAGCTCTTGAATTTTGTAAAAAAAATATCAGCTAGATGATTCAGTCCCGAATATCGTCATCATGATTCGCATATTTTTGACTATTGTAGTAAGCGTCACTACATGCAAGTTTTTCCAAACTTAAACTGATCAAGAATTACTTGCGATCAACAATGATAAATTTACGACTCACTAATTAGGCCATTTTTTCCATTGAACAAGAGCTGGTGGAAAAAAATAGATTTCGATAAATTATTGATACTTTTGCCAGCAAGAAAGCGCGTAAAATTTGCTTGTAGTATGTTTATGTAAAAGTGATTTTTTTTTAATTAACAATATTTGATTAATGAATACATATTATTTTGAACAAAAAGTAAAGTTTTGCAAAGTTATTATTTAGTTAGTTTTTATTTTATTTTTTTTTTTGGGGGGGGGGGGGGCCACCAAGATGAGGTACCGCACCAGGCATCATATACTCTAGCTACGCCACTGCTATAAGTGGAAGTAGATAAGCTTAAATATGTTTAATGTTGGTCAATGTATCATAGTGACATGGTCTTATATACAAACATATTGAGTTTTCTTTTTAGTTTAGGCACATCGGCACTGACGGGTTTCCTGATCAGCCGTGCAAATCAATAACATAGCAGAGGATATGTCTCTATAAAAATTTGTCTAAATTTAATACATAGACACAAGTTTGATGCCATTATCTTCTCTTTTGAAGTAACGTCTGTAATTTATAAGATAAGATATCACCAACGAGACGTAACAACAATAGAGCCATGTTCGACTATATATGATGATTATTTGAGATTTAGCTGAAACTAAACAAAGAAAAAACATATTTTGAGGCGAGTGAGAATCATTTCATCCGTCCATTGTACAAAAACCTTCACAGGTAGTTTGAGAATTAGCAGCGATGTAAACACTTCTTCAACAGAATCAGTTACTCCTGCATTTATTGAGTGAGAGCTAATGAAGCGTGACTCTGCTCAATTGAAATCTACTGTCTAGTTTGTTAACGCCCAGATAACCTGGTTGAGGATTATTTTGTACAGTGTTGGAATTAGTTTCACAACTTGATATAAGCTCATTATACTATTAGACACCAGGTTTAACAAAACAAGACAAATTATCATTTTATGCACATTCGTCTCACCTGTATTCTCACAACTTTGGCACACGTCAATAACAATAACATTCAGTTATCATATGCAAACAATACACACTACTAATATCTTTTAGTCCAAGGGCTAGGGGTGGCCAAAAAAGTATCTCCTGGGAGGGCGTCAGATATTTAAATATGTTCCTACCTCTAAGAAAATCCCCCCCCCCTACTTGCGTAAGAAAACTAAATGGGCTTAAATGTAGTTTACTGCAAAATTCTTTTTTTTTTTTTGGAAATAGATAATTATGTGCGCTTGTGTATTTAAGTCATTGCGTGACCAGAGAGTGAGTGAGTGAGTGAGTGAGTGAGTGAGTGAGTGAGTGAGTGAGTGTGTGTGTGTGTGTGTATGTGTGTGTGTGTGTGTGTTTTTTTTGGTGTTGAATTCTTAAGATCAACTATATATATGCGATAACTATTTCCATAAAAATGTTTTTGAACAGAATGCAGCCATTGGGGGGGGGGGGGAGATGCACTTCTGGACTTATTGAATCACTCGCACCACGGATCTAGCGGGACGGGAAGTGTGCAATCACGTGACTGCTACGTGTGCTTTCTTATTCCTTGGCGTCTGTCAATGATGGGTACTAGAATTCTGACCCCCTCAAAACTGGGAACATTTGGCTTGTTGGACAAAAAGCTAACCAGTCTATGTGGATGCTATATTGATAGTGTAATTTCGCTAAACATTTTAAACGATTCACTTTTGTTGAAGTTTGATTGAAACAAGACCATTTGAAGATTTGCTAAAGGACTTTTAATAACATGATGACAACTGAAAGAATCTTAAATGGAGCAATTAAAGGAATAAGACAAGAAATAGAAAAAAGAAATTTTTTTATACAAAAACGAAACTTATCTGATGGAAGGAACCGCTAAGCAGTGGCGTCACTAGGGTGGGTGTCGTTTATTGAAGTTTTAATAAGAGAACGTTGTTAGTTGATGTTTTAATGAGAGAACGTTGTTAGTTGATGTTTTAATGAGAGAACGTTGTTAGTTGATGTTTTAATGAGAGAACGTTATTAGTTGATGTTTTAATGAGAGAACGTTGTTAGTTAAATTTAGTTTTGCAAAGCTTCTTTTCACATGACGCCATTGAAACATACATTTGGCAAGAAACAGTTAAAGGTTTAATTTAAAGACTGGTAGAGATTCGTTGACGTCCTTCAAAACGTTGCTGCATTCTAGTATTATAGTTTTAGTATTTCTGTTCACATATCTTGCCCTCAGGCCCAATAAAAAAGAGATTGATGCACTCAGTATTAACTTCTTGCTCTCTATTTAAATAGTGAATCTTAAGAATACTTTCCTGATATTTTCCTATTGTTAAAACTTATTTTTCTTTTGCATTAACATGCTAGTTTGATTTGAGAGTTAAATCTTTCATTAAGTAGCACTTATTCCTCTTATTTTGAAATCAAACAAAATAATTAATCACCAAAACCAAACCATTAACTTAGCTTGATTAGAGATTGGAAAATTGGAGAACAAAAACTTGCACTATGATTTTTCCTTACAGACAGACAGAGAGCTAGAGTGAGTTAAAATAAACTTTGCAATTCCAGACAGGCAGATGCATAAATGTATAGATATATTGTTCCATCAGTTACCAATCTATAACTAACAATTCCTCGGGAAACACCAATCTTCTACATGCCACACACCCCAGAGCCCTAATTTCACAAATCGAAACCCTTAAAAAAACTCTCAGGAACTCACTCCATCCCAATCTATCAACACCCTAATACCTCACTCTTCCTGTACTCCGCTGATACAAACCCTTGTTTATCTCCCTCTTTCAAGCCCTACAACTCTCCTCGACCCATCATCCAACCCTCTCGAACGGCACAGCCCAAAGAGAACGGTGCAACCCAAAACTGTCTATTGTGGTTTGTTAGGTCTGACAGACACCTCCAGACCTCCCCCCTCCCTCTCCAAACACAAGATGTATGTGAGAGACACAGGACAACTCTTCATGTGATCTACATCCTCAGAGAAACGAAAGTAGCGTCAAAAGAAGTGACAAAACATTTCAACTAGTTATCTAGACCCGGCATTGAAAGGAAAGGTTTTACACTTGTTTAAATGAGCTCTTCAAAAAAGGAAAGAAAGAAAATATCAGAAATCCCACAAATTGTTTAGTTCTCTGTTCAGATTTAGATATAATCACTAGTAAAAATAAAGTAGTGTTTTTTTTTGTCACGCAGATATTTCTAAGGGCATTTAGTATAATATCACCTAGGGGCTCTGTGGCATTTTACGTCTCGAGAGACGATCTTTTCCCTTTGTAACTTCAGCCTTCTTTCTGCTTCTGTTGTGTATAGCATATGCAAACCGAGACCCTTCTCCATGTGGATCTATCCAGTGCTACTTTTTCCCAGCTGCTAGTGTCGATTTTAAAAAGCTTCATGTCGCGTTTGCATACATATGTATACCGTAAAAGTGGGCGACCAGCGGCTCTCCTGCCTTCAATAAGATCGCCATAAGTATATCTTGTGGTAGTCTACCTGCTGGCATTCTGCGAACGTGGCCGAGCCATCCAAGGCGTCTGCTGCTGGGGCATCCAGTAAAATAACACCTAGGTCCAAGGGGCATCCAGTAAAAAAAAACACCTATGTCCTAGGGGCATCAAGTAAAATAACACCTAGGTCCCAGGGGCATCAAGTAAAATAATACCTAGGTCTTAGGGGCATCCAGTAAAATAACACATAGGTGCTAGGGGCTCCAGTAGTTTAAACATGGTCCTGCCTCCAGGACTACCTCCCTTTGATTATTAAGGGAAAATATATTGCTGGATTCAGTTTTGGAATTACGCAAATTTTAGTATAATCAAAGTATGTGAATATCAAAAAATAATCATGCAAAATTTCACATTGAGTCGAGAAAAGGTGTCAGAGATAGAACGTGCACAAGCTTTTTACTAGACCGACAAACAGACAAGACAGAGAGAGTTGATATAAGCCTTATGAGGCTCCATATGGCCGATTTTTTTCTTATATTTTGTGAAATTATGTTAAAATTAATTAAAACAAGATTACAAAGAGAGTTTGTGTGATACACAAACTCAGAGGCGGCCCCCGTCGGAGTCGGATCCCTGTCAGATCCGCCTATTCGCAAGGTGTTTCGGATGTTCCTTCTAAGTCCCTGAATCAATTCCTGTGTGCTCCTATCCTTAAACTATCGCAATATTTCTGAAAGAACAGTAAAGGTTAAATCATATTTTCAAAAGCCTTTTGTGTTTTTTTCTAACCGTGACGGACAGACCAACCAACAGACAAAACGCACAAAAATATGCTTGTTTTATTCTAATGGGGGCACTAAACAATTTTTTTTTTTAAAATCTGATTTTTTAAAAAATTTAAGAAATTAGTTTAGAATCATGTCATTTCCGGGCTTAACGCTAGTACACGAAAGCCGCTGCTAAAAGTTCATTTTAAAAAATGTGCATGATATCTACTTGTCCGAAGCATTTCTTATAGTAACATTTCCTCCCTTACATTTACGTAATTGTTTTAGAATTGGTGTTTTGTTATTAAAAAATCGCTTGCATAATAATTTTTATAAATTAAACGGTTTGCTTTTAGAAAACTAAAAGTAGCCGTTGTACCTAAACTTTTCAAGCCGCATTTAATGGTGAAAAAATATTTTTCGTATCTCTTCTAGTTTCGGCGCCCTGAGTGTGACAGACGGACAGACGGACAGACGGACATTTTGCACAAACCTAATAGCGGCTTTTTCCCCTTACGGGGGCCGCTAAAAATTGGAAACCAAATTTTTAAAAGGTGTAGTGTTAAGAGAATATAATGTTAAAAGAATGTAATGTTTAAAGAGTAAATGAATCTTTCTGATAAATAAATAATCATAGATGAATTTCTTTCTTGTAAGATGTAAGAAAATAATCAGTCACGTGACCAGGTGTATCAGAGTAAAAAAAACAGTAACGTTGGTGACAATTTAAAATAAAGGGATGTGAGTTAGACCTGTGTGTCTGTGTTTTTACATGTATGTGTAAGTGTGTGTATGTGCTTGTGTATGTGTGCTTATTGTTTTAATATTGGTGTCTTCTTATTCTTGTATTAGGGGTGACCACATGTTCAAGACGATCATTTTAAGGAGCTAAAGCGAGCTAAAGTTAAACTCTGACATAATTTAACCCTCACTGGTATAGAATGAAATAAAACTGGCAGCTAATAGCTTCTGAAAGAGACGGAGATTCTCACGAAGGGCTAGGGTCATCGTCGAAGACTGGCGCTTTCGGTGAAAAGAGAACATAGATAAACTTCTTACGGATAACGGTCGTGTCTGCGTAAGTTGCGACAAAATATGTAGGTCACAACTGGGTCTGCTTAGTCACGAGAAATACTCCAATCACGCACTCCACCTTAGTCTTCAGTGACCAAAAGAGACAAAGTCTTCTCTTCCAGTACTCTTTGTTTACAAGACTCTGTAGAGAGAACAAAGAAAACCGTTTGGTGTCGTAGTTGTTGATAAATGAATGCATCAATATATCAGTAGAGAGGAATCTTGACAATGACACTTCTGACAGGCCACAAAGACGAACTGCACTAGTAGCCACGGAGCTCCACCGATATAACATTGACATAGCAGCACTAAGCGAGACTCGACTTGCGGATGAAGGTGAACTATGTGAAAGAGGTTCTGGATACACTTTTTTCTGGAGCGGTAGAAGCACTGAAGTACGACGTGAATCTGGAGTCGGCTTTGCCATAAAGACATCATTATTACCTAAACTAGTCGGGCCTCCCAAAGGAATTAGTGACAGACTAATGATTTTAAAGCTGCCTTTACTAAACGGGAAGAAACACATTTCCATTGTTAGCTGTTACGCACCCACCATGACCAACCCAGATGACGTCATAGCAAAGTTCTACGAAGAACTAAACTCCACCATACGTGATATTCCAAAAACAGAAAAGCTACTCATTCTCGGTGACTTCAATGCAAGAGTCGGCTCTGACCATCACATCTGGAAAGGAGTCTTAGGCAAATTTGGGATAGGACAATGCAACAGCAACGGATTATTACTACTCCAGACCTGTGCTGAACACAAGCTGCTCATATCAAACACAATATTCAGTCTTCCAATGAGAAAGCGAACCTCCTGGATGCATCCCCGCTCAAGACACTGGCACCTCATAGATTACGTCATCACCAGACAATCTGACCGTCAGGACATACGTGTCACCAAATCTTGCTGTGGTGCAGAGTGTGGAACAGACCACCGCCTCATCATCACAAAGCTCAACATTCGTATTCAACCTAAGA
Organism: Biomphalaria straminea; assembly: GCA_021533235.1. Lineage (NCBI taxonomy): Eukaryota > Metazoa > Mollusca > Gastropoda > Planorbidae > Biomphalaria > Biomphalaria straminea. The sequence goes on from JADKLZ010079391.1 coordinate 9,334,026, forward strand.
GACGTCCGCAAAAATCTAAACCCCTAAAAAGGCTAAACACTGCCAGCCTAGCGGATGACAAAACTGAAAAGTCGTTCGCAGATGCGATAGAGAACTGCCTCAAGTCCACCTCTCTAATTGAATCGAATGTAGATAAAAGCTGGGAATGTTTCAAAGAAGCTATCCATAGCACAGCATTAAGCATACTCGGACCTATGGAGAGAAAGCATTAGGACTGGTTTGATGAAAACAGTACTGAGATCAGAAAACTGTTACATGAAAAGCACAAGCTCCATAAACTTTATCTGAACAACCCAAACTCCCAGTCCACTAAAGATGCATTCACCAACATCCGCAAAAATGTGCAAAAACAGTTACGCCAAATGCAAGATACCTGGCTTAGCAAGAAAGTGGAAAAAATACAGGAATTTGCCGACAAGCACGACATGAAGAACTTCTTCCATGCCATAAACGAAATCTATGGACCCACAAAGTCAGGCTCATCTCCTCTATTAAATGCTGATGGGACAATCCTATTGACAGATAAGGAAGAAATCCTAAAACGCTGGGCCGAGCACTTCGAAAAGGTTCTCAATACACCTTCCATCATAAATGAAGCGGCCATAGACAGGCTACAGCAAGTACCAATAAATGGAAAAAATGGATGACCCTCCCACGCTAAAGGAAACCGATCTTGCCATTCAACAGCTTGCAAGCGGAAAAGCCCCAGGAGCTGACTCCATTCCCGCAGAGGTCTACAAAAAAGGTGGACTACCCCTGATCGAAAGACTTCATGAGCTATTTTTAATTATGTGGGAAAATGAGTCAATACCACAAGACTTTAAAGATGCCACAATTGTTCATCTATACAAGCGAAAAGGAAACCGCCAAATCTGCGACAACCATAGAGGGATATCTCTTCTTTCTATTGCTGGGAAAATCCTTGCACGCATCCTACTAAATCGGCTCATGCAACACATAGAACATGGTCTACTACCAGAAAGCCAGTGCGGCTTCAGAAAAGAGCGTGGAACCATTGACATGATCTTTGCGGCAAGGCAGCTCCAGGAAAAATGCCAAGAACAAAATGCTGACCTCTTCTCAATATATGTCGACCTAACGAAGGCATTCGACACTGTCAGCAGGGAAGGTCTCTGGAAGATTATGTCAAAGTATGGCTGTCCACGAAAATTCATTACCATGGTGAGACTATTCCACGATGGCATGAAGGCCCGTGTCCAAGAAAGTGGTGAACCATCAGAGCCCTTCGAAGTATCAAACGGGGTAAAACAAGGCTGTGTCCTAGCACCTACACTGTTCAGTATCATGTTCTCCGCTATGCTGACAGATGCATTCACAGATAGAGAAAACAAAGGAATAAATATAACATACAGATTTGATGGTGGCCTATTCAACCCGAGGCGGCTCAAAGCAAAATCAAAAACAAATTCAGCAGTAATCAGAGACTTGCTATTTGCTGACGACTGCGCCCTAAATGCCTGCTCTGAAGACGATCTACAAAGCATCGTCAGTGACTTCTCAAGAGCATGCTCAGACTTTGGCCTTACCATTAACACAAATAAGACTGAAGTCTTATATTTACCTGCTCCTGTGAAAGCCTACTCGGATCCAAGCATCACTATAAATGGACACGATATAAATGCAGTGGACAAATTCACATATCTTGGCAGCACACTCTCCAGAATTGGAAATATTGATAACGAAATCAACCTTCGCATCGCCAAGGCCAGTGCATCCTATGGCAGACTATCAAACAATGTTTGGAACAGACGTGGTATCACCACAAACACTAAGCTAGGGGTCTACCGAGCCGTCATCCTACCTACATTGCTCTATGCCTCAGAAACATGGACAGTATACAGAAGACATGCCAAGAAACTAAATCACTTTCACATGACATGTCTAAGAAAAATACTAAATGTCAAATGGCAAGACAGAATGCCAGATACTGAAGTCCTACAAAGAGCTGGTTTGAAAAGCATCCACACAATCCTGATGCAGTCCCAGCTGCGATGGGCAGGACACGTGTGCAGGATGGAGGACCACCGCATCCCAAAACGTCTCATGTATGGCCAATTAAGAGAAGGCAAGCGCTCGCAAGGTGGTCAAAAAAAGCGCTACAAAGACACCCTCAAAGCTTCTCTAAAGGAGTTCAACATTGACCCAGGCACCTGGGAGACAGAGGCACATGACAGAGTATCATGGCGCCGCGCTGTGAGATCCGGCGCACAGGTTGCTGAGGAAAAAAGAACAACGCTTGCGAAAGAAAAACGCCAGAGAAGGAAAGCAAGGCAAACGACACTAGCTCCAGCTGGAATTACCTGCCCAGAGTGCGGCCGAACATTCCGGGCTCGCATAGGTCTCACCAGCCACATGAGGAGGCACAAAACCCCAGTGCAAAGCCCTCAGCCCACTGGATGACAAAGTGGTCATCATCGAACCACGATGGACGAACTATAGAGAGGAATCAAAGTCTTAAGCCAGAGACGCATAACAATGGACGAAATACACACATTGACACACACACACACACACACGCATACACACAAACACACACGAGTGCCTTGCCACGAACACATAGTGGAACTCTGGAATCTCAAAGACTTCAAAAAAAAATGTTCTCTGAAAGATTGGATTAGACTGGGTGTTAGATATCTGAATCCTGGCGAAGAAAATGAAGAACTTGACAAGAAACACACAAAATAATAATCAGAATAATAAAAAAAAAACTAGAAAGCCAACAGAAAATTTATAATTAAATTTGGCGATGAGCAGGAAAAAAATGGAAAATATGATGAATTTTTTAAAGCAATCTAAGATATCGACTACACAAATGTTTTTTTTTAAAGAGATTCAGAAGCTTCAGAGTTTATGAAATACAGAAGAAGCAAAATGAAGACAAAGTAAAGACAGATATCTGGGATAATTTAAAAACGTAAAGATAGACATCTGGGCTAATAAAGCAAAAGGTATTTGTGCTAATAAAACAAATTATAGCTGTGCTAATAAAACAAATTATAGCTGTGCTAATAAAACAAAAGATAGTTGTGCTAATAAAACAAAAGAGTTCTGGGCTAAGAAAACAAAAGATAGCTGGGCTAAGAAAAGAAAAGATAGCTGGCTAATAAAACAAAATATAGCCGGGCTAATAAAACAAAAGATAGCTGGGCTAATAAAACAAAAGATAGCTGG
>JADKLZ010079391.1:9349716-9360662 GCA_021533235.1 Biomphalaria straminea
CACACTTATCAACACCACACTTATCAACACCACACTTATCAACACCAACATGCTCTCGTCACTTTCAATTATGTAACATCTAATGAACTCACTGCTAATTGGATACATTCAAAGGTCTACGTGTGCAATTATTCTTCATTAAAAAGTTGACGTTTTTTTTTAATATCAGAAGTAAAATATGTGAAGTAGTGAAATAAGTTGCCCTTTCAGACATTGCCATCTACAAGGTAGATGATGTAAAGGCCATCTGTTTCTTTAGCCCACGGTTAACGAGAGTGTTAAGTGGCCAGCACAAAGACAGAGCGCCTTTTCTTTTCCTCAACTAAAGTCAGGTACCCGGTACCTATTAGAGCTGGGTGGACTCAGAGGTGCCCAAAGCTCCCGAAATGTAAAAAAAAAAACAGTCACCAGGATTCGAACCTGGGAACCCTAGAAGCCAAACGATTTACCGCTCAGCCAACTCGCCTCCTCTGAAACCAACTAATGTCAGGTACGGTACTCATTAGAGTTTGGTTGACTCAGAGACAACCTACAAATTCCGATATTAAAATTCCCAGTCTTCGCCAGGATTCGAACCCGGAAACCCTCACGCTGATAGTTGGTGACACAAACATCTAGAAATGTCGATGTCAACAAAGAGTAAAACTGTTTCGCCGACTAAGAAGATTGTCAGCCAATCAAAGACCTCTGGGAGCACTCTAAGATATTACAGGCAAGAGAAGGCTAAGAACAAGAAGGAGTGATGCAGTGAAATCATCTCTACCAGTGAAAGGAGGAGCTTCACACCTTGCAACAAATCGTCTTACACATCTGTCCCCGACGTTTCTCCAGTAACAGCAATGTAATAGTAACCATTTGAACCAAATGTAATTTATTTGTGTACAAGAACCAGATGTAAATTGACTTTTTTTTCTTTTTGTCTTACCCCCCCCCCCTTTCCGCCACCAGTGCAAACAACATCGCAACGTTTTTTTTTTTATTTCGTTGTTGTTTTTTGTGCTAGTGTGAAATGAAAAAAAAAAGGGGTGGGAGTAGTGAGGTCAAACCATGCTACTGGAAAACAGTATCTCTTCCTTTGTGGCTTCCAATCAACCGTTCAACCGATGGCTATTGATTAGTAATTTGTAGCAGATAGAATTATTCCGCTCCGACTAGTCAAGCGAAATAAAGGGAAAGAATACAAGAAGGGGAGAGAAACACGTTTAAATATCCAGTTTTTTTTTTCTTCTGGGAAATGGTTTTTACTTTCATAGCATCTTCGTTTTCATACTTGATTTCTGCACGCTTGATTGAGTAATCTCCAAATGTGTTGATGTATTTCTAGGTGTTTCTGTTCATATTGACCCAGGGCTTCGATTTATTGAATGCTGGAGGTTTAGGTCTGAAAAGTAATCTAGGGCTAGGCTTGTTTGTGTACAAGGATTTACTGCTGATATAAAAAGAAAACATCTTTATCTTTCTGTCTATCTCACTATCTGTCTGTCTGTCTGTCCGTCCGTCTTTCCGTCTGTCCGTCCGTCAGTCTATCTGTCTGTCTGTTTATCTATCTATGTACAGGTAGTACTGAATTAGTTTTACGTTTCATAGAGTTTTAACTATTAATGTTTCTCCGAGTCCACACTAATGGACATAATCTGTCAGAACGAATTAGACTGTACAAGCGTGTTGGTTTATGGAACCTGATCGTCACACGATCCACACAGAGAATTAAGAAAACAAAACAAAAATGTTTTACACTGAATGTCAATAACCAGGCCCCCCCACACCTCATTGTGTTTTTTCAGCTGCTAAAAACATACAATTATGGATCTCATTGGAACTAAATCACATCTAAGACACTTCTTAATCCCATCTAAGACACCTCATAATCCCATCTAAGATATTTTTAATCCCAAGACACTTCATAATCCCATCTAAGACACTTCTTAATCCGATTTTGGACACTTCTTAATCCCATCTAAGACACTTCTTAATCCCATCTTAGTATGATCTAAAAAACATCTTAATCCTTTCTAAGACACTTCTCAATCCCTTCTAAGACATTTCTGTCTTGGTAATTTATTGCATCTAGAACATAGCTCCTGAGTTCATCAAATCAGCTGTACATGTTGCACATTCGTCTCTCTGGAATAATGAACTGAATTCATTGTATTTGTTTGAAAATAAACCTTTTTTTAATGCGGTCTGGGCTGCAGGTCTATAGAAGGGCTGAAATGAAAGCAGCAAACACAATTTGAATATTGCCCAGGAGCAGACGTTAATTGATTTACTTCCGGTCGAAGCCGCCATCGAAGTGTTTTTTTTTTTATTACTATTATTTGTTGTGTTCTTTTATTTTTTTTCAATTCAAATTGAATCAAGGACTTGAAGGGCGGAGTTTGAATGACACGTGACCGGATGCAGAATATGCTGTAATGGCAGGGCTTAGTTTGCAAGAAGTTTAGGGCATTGGATAACATGGCGGACTGGGTTCCTTTACAGTTATCTTTTGGCTTGTGACAAATAATGGCAACACAATTTAGGCGACTCATTGGTCAGGAAACTGTGGTCTATCAACTTTTCAGCGCATTGAAAGCTTAACAAGAAAAAAAAAACATTAAAAATAATTTAAAAAAAAAAAAAAAGATTAGATGGGGCGTAGTTGTATCAATACTTTTGAATCAGTCACGTTATTAAATGTGTAATAGATCTAGACTAACAATAAATCTGTGAGATTAGAAATATTTTGACCAATTGTTTTTTTCTTAGCGCTATTTCATGCTTTTAGCATTCTCAATACGCTATGATCCTATCACTTTCTCAATACGCTATGATCCTATCACTTTCTCAATACGCTATGATCCTATCACTTTCTCAATACGCTATGATCCTTATCTGGACCAGTTGGGAAAATGGGGGGGGGAGAAAGAAAGGGATATCCAGGTGAATTTTACCGTAATCGTTTTTTTTTTAACATTGATAAAAACAAAAAAGCGGGGGTAGAAGGAACTGAAATTGAGCTCATCACTAAAGCCACCTCAAGCCAACCTTCTAACCACTCTGCTAGTGTGCTATGTATGAAAAAAGATTGTATGCTTATCTACTGTTTAGTTCTATCTTACTTTATAGCGGCTACCTATAAAGGGGACTAATAAAGCTTATACCCCATCTCAGTCGAATGCAATTTCTTTCCCTTATTTGAGATATCGATTAATAATAATTAATTACCAATATATAATTAAATGATAGGTTAATTTTTTACTGATTATTTTGTCAGGTAATAGAAATGATTTTGCAAAATTTCAGCTTGATCGGAGATAGGGTGTCGAAGAACCTTTTTACAAACTTTTTAACCGACAGACAGACAGACAGACAGAGTGAGTTGATATAAGCTTTGTAAACAGATTAACTCTATTGAAATGTGGTATTCAACCGCTAATCATTTTATCGATCGGTAGCCATCGAATATTACATCAAAGGTAAAATTGAACTTTTTTTTCCGTTTTTTTAGACTGTTCGTTATAAATATGCTAAATATGCTTGAAAGGCTATAAGCCTCTCTAAAACAACAATGAGCAAAAATCCATGTGGTATATTTAAGAACTAGACATTTCATTTGACATATAATTGTTTGCTTTATCGGTAGACTACAGGTGGATAGAAGATTGCCATCATTTCAAAGTCCACCTGTATCCACCGTTTTTTTTCTCTCTCAATATTATCAGATAATGTTATCAACAAACATTTTGTATTTCAATAATAGAACATTTGCAAACTTTTATCTCTAGGATTCCTCAAAGAAACAGAAAATAACATTTTTAAACAGTTTTTTTTTTTTAAAAAGAGACAAAACAAAATGTGATAAATTATTGGCAGACAAAGGAATGGATGATCTGTCTGGGTTTAATTTAGGTATTTGTGAGATAGAAACAAAAATAGACCTGAAGTTCAGAAAGACAAAAAAATTGAAAAAATGGCGTTAATTGTTGAAAATTTAACAAGAGTCGGGGAAGGGCGGGGGAGGCTAACACTTAACAGTGACGTATTCAGGGTCAATGCTCTTGCGAAAAGGAAAGGCATTTATTCTGTGATAATTTTTTGTTATAAATCTCTTCTAATGGCAAACGTTTAAGAGGATGAATGGAGTTTTTTTAGAATAAAAAATAAATTAATTGAAATTCCACACTGGATCACACAGAGTCCTCGTTGTGTTGACATATAGGAGAATCAGGGAAAGGTTCGTTAAGTTTTTAACGCTAGGTCGCAATGACAGTATATTTGTTTAGTAATTGTCATTTTTGTTTTCTGTAAGTGGAGGTACACAAGTGAACAAACTTGATAGCTTTGACTTTAATTGGCTTGGAATGTTTGGCGCATAGATGCATGGAATTTGTATTGATACTAGCGCGTACCTGTGAGAAGGTCAAATGAGTATCTGGTTTTTTGTTTTTTTTTTTCGTTGGTCATCATCATCACCATCAAACTCCATTTGAGTGACGGATTGAGAGGCGCAAATCCTCTCTTGCAAAAGCCCTGGACAGAAACTCTGCTGTCTTGCGTAGTGGATACACGTCAACATACAGGTTGACAATTTTTGGTTTCCCAGAACTGTCGAGACGGAGATCAGCAAGTTGGTTGGTTGGTAAAAATGTTCGTCCCAGCTTGAAGCGGGCGTTAGCTGTCCATTGGAATCCTAGGATCCCTTCCACCGACGAAAGTGGCCCCTGGCGCCCAGCTCTACGTCAATTGAGCATTTGGGCTTATAACCGGTGACTGCCACTTCCCGTGTTTGGCCGACGCCAAAAGGCGAAGCTGGAGTGTCCTCTCCAGTTTTCTCTTTGGGGTTAAGGCTTTGAATAAGTGAGATAAAAGCCTGGGCATTGTTTATGGTCGGAACGATGTCGCCCACACAGCAATTCCCCCTCTCTCCGAGCAGCTGATGTGACTCAAGGAACGGAATATCCGATACAGTTTGGGATCAGTAACGCCGCAGGCTCTGCCAGGCTGTAGCACAGTGTGTTACAATCTGCCTAAGGGTCACCAGCTCCTGATTTTTTCACAGGTTTGTCTCCGGAAATCTTTCCCATATTTGGGCATAGCCGCAGGGGAGCGGAGGTTTGGAGTTTCCTTCTCCTAGATGGGTAGCCAGCAATGTGTTAGGAGCCCCTCCTGCCCGAAGCATACTAGTTTAGGCGCCAGTTGCTCGCCTTTGCCCCATTCGGTTCGGTGGTAACGTTAAAATGATTGGCATTTAAAAATCAAATACGCGTGGGTTATTGAATGGCTGGAATAGTGAACAAAAACTGTGTAATGCCTGGATGAGTGTCACCTTTCTTTTTAAATCATTTTTTGGACGAGTTAACTAGATAACTTTAAAAACTCTAGGGCAGTGAGGGGAAAACTACATCCCGTGAGACTAATCTGGCCCATGAATTACATTTATCTGGCCCCCTCATGTTTTGCCTAATAATTAAATAACGATGTATGTCACTGTTCTCGGGTGTCAACGTTACATGGAGACACAGCTTACACTTGAAGAAGTTACTTTTGTGGGTTTTTTTTTAGATCGGATTGTATTTCTGTGTTCAGCACATTTGTGTTACTATATTTAGCATATTTGTATTTCTATATTTAGCATATTTGTATTTCTATATTTAGCATATTTGTATTTCTATATTTAGCACATGTGTATTTCTATATTTAGCACATTTGTATTTTTATATTTAGCACATTTGTATTTCTATATTTAGCACATTTGTATTTCTATATTTAACATATTTGTATTTCTATCTTTAACGGATTTGTAATTCTGTATTTAGCACATTTGTACTTCTGTATTTAACATTAAGAATTTCTATATTTAGCACATTTGTTTTTCAATGTTAAGCGCTTTTGTATTTCTATATTCAGCACTTTTGTATTTCTATTTCTAAAACATTTGTACTTCAATGTTTAGCACATCTGTTTGTTATGCTAAGAGGGCGCGGTGGCTGAGCGGTAAAGCGCTTGGCTTCCGTACTGGAGGTCCCGGGTTCAAATCCTGGTGAAGGCTGAGATTTTTATTTCGGGATTTTCGGGCGCCCTTGAGTTCACCCAGCTCTAATGGGTACCTGACATTAGTTGGGGAAAAGTAAAGGCGGTTGGTCGTTGTGCTGGCCACATGACACCCTCGTTAACCGTGGGCCACAGAATCAGATGACCTTTACATCATCTGCCCTATAGACCACAAGGTCTGCAAGGGGAACTTTACTTTTGTTATGCTAGGCCTACAACTGTTTAGCGCCAGACCAGTTCCTATTCAAGCACTCTATTTACTTTTTTACTACTTCTAGCGCCCCCCCCCCAACTCAGCACTTAAAATTGTCCATTCGAACACGTCAGCATTGTCCTTCCTGCTTTCATCCTCACATAAAGCCTGCCAACTTTGATACCTTTATGCCAGATGTCCAGTTTCCCGATAATCTCTCCTAATTCTTTCAACGCACAATGCAAACGCTGTCAATATAGACTCCAAATATGAGCTCATTCAGACATGAATCCAGATCAATGGGAACTGAATATTAACTCAGGGTTTCTTCTTGTGCATTTTCTCTTCAATTCGTTTCGTTTTTTTTTTCTCTGTTTTGTGTTCAATCCGTCCATTTATAAAGGGGCCATAATTGCTTTCCAACGCTGGAATTTAGAGGATATTTTATGATACAGGAAGTGGTCTTAATGTAGTTGAACACTGATCGCCCTCACCCTTCCCTGTCCTTGGGCGTTTGAAAATATAAAAAAGTTTAGCTATTTATAATTTCAAGATCCTTAACTCGTGGCTGTGGACTTATCGGAAATACCCAGTAATGATAAGGCTCGTTTTGTTAGCGTGAAAACAGTGCAATGGTTGAGACTATTGATCTCTGTTACATTAACTGCAGGCTAATTTCCTTTGATCGTTTGGTCGGAATGACACTTCCTGGGAACTGGGCGGACTTTATAGTCTGCACATTAATAGCTGAAAGTTGTGATCGTAATTGATCTAGTTCGATGCATGATTCTATCAGGTAGCAGGCTCCATAAATACATGTAATACATGATGAGGGTAAATGTCCAATGGCATGACATGATGGATATGGATGGCATGCAGCATAAGGCTGTCACAAGTCACTCTGGTTTTGATGAGAATGTCGTGCTAAGGGATGCTTACAAAACAAACTATTAGTCTAGCCCATTAGGTAGATGTTTAAGAGGGTGTATCAAAACAGGACATTTGAATATGTTCCTAGATAGACTCAGGAATGAAAAGTTGGAGGAATGAAATAATTCTATAGACTGACATATTTTAATGACAGACATATAATCTAATAGTAGTCTTGAAATGACGAGACGCTTATAGTAAGACTTTAAGATACCGGCACAAGTTGTTGGGTGTTAAAGCAGTACGTGATTAGGGTTAGTGTTTCCGTTAGGTTTAGGGTTAAGTTTAGTGTAAGAGTTTAGTGTAAGACATATGTCTAAGATTATTTCTAGGATTAGGGTTATGGTTAGGCTTAAGGTGGGGGCTATTGACTAGTGAGAGTTAGGGTTAAGGTTAGAGTTAGGTTTATGAAATAAGTCCTGGCTTAGAAGAACTGTTGTTATATATATATATATATATATATATATATATTATTCTTCCACTTTGTATGTCTTGTTGTTGCCAGAGGACTCAAGTATTCCTATGATGTGCCGGTGGTGACTTTAAGAAACCCCCGTTTGCGCTCTCCCCCCTTCAGGTATTAGTTGTCGGTCGCCTCTGTTAGCCATTTTTAAGGGCCACCTCTGATGGATTTTTTTTTTTAATTCCGACATTACCTTATTGCCTTTTCTCAGAAAGACAAAGATTAAGCCATGATTAAGGCACTTTTCTTAATCCATATGCGAGAAAGAAATTCGTGCAAGCACTCTCTCTTTCAGAATGCCATTAAAGCATGGAATTGGTTGCCTGAATGATCCGAAAACATCCACGACTTGAGCAAGATTGATGCTAGACTGCTACATTATAAATGTCAGTGACTTGACACTATTGTCTCTCTGACACTTCTCACCAATCAGCTCTTTGACTTGTGTAACAGCAGACGCCACCTAGGAATGAGCTAGGAATAGACTATTTCCGGTTCAACAAATTGTTGCTTTATGTTCCAGAACAGGCTGTAAGTCACACTGCTCCAGAAAGAGGTCGTTGTCATTCAAACTATTAAAAAAAAACAAAGAAAAAAAATTTCCCATTCGTCTTCCATTTCAACTTGTAGAAACGCGGTGTAGTTTTTTTTTATTGGCACCTGACGAGCTCGTTTCTACGTTTTTCCCGCCTTTTTATTTTCGTTGTGTTCCTCATTTACACAAGACTTGAAAACAATGTTATAAATAGAATTATTTTCCTCTCTCTCCTTCCCTCTCTCCTCTTCTCTCACCCCCTCTCTCTAATACACATTCACACACAAAGGAAAAAGAAAGAGTGAGAAAGAGAGAGGGAGGGAGAAAGAGGGAGAGAGAGAGAAAAAAAGAGAGAGGGGGAGATAGAGAGAGGGAGGGAGAAAAATAGAGAGAGAGGGAGAAAAAGAGAGGGGAGAGAGAAAGAGAGAGAAAAAGAGTAAAAGAGAGAGAGGGAGAGATAGAGACTCTGATTGTACTATGTTTTGGATGTATTTACGATAACTTCTGTTCAACTTGTGTCAGTTAATGTATTTTTCCCTCTCTCTGACATGATGAATGCAGCAAGAACTATCTGCATTGTCATAATCCCGGGTTACTGCATAGCCTCGTACCAATTGATTACACAGAGGGTTGACTGTGTCTTCTATTCTGGGCCAATCAAAACACTATCACCGGCACTGATCAAAGGGCGCGTAATCTCTCCGTCTCCGCAGTTTATAGTCAGAGTTGTTTCCCCCCCTCAAGTTCAGATAGTGTGAACATATATTTATTTCATTATCATTGATACCGGGGGGGGGGGGGGGGGGGGATTCCTCAAAACAGTTCGCACCGTGGAGGGGGGGGGGTCAAAATGGTTGGGGAGCCGGAGGGTTTATGTAAGATTGACGTAACCTATGACGTCACTAAGTGGCAAAATTACTGACCTATATCACGTGACACAGCATTGACATTGTAAAAATCTATTGTCCTTATGGTGAGAAGGTCGAAACCACAGTTGGTGAAGGAGGCCCGATACTGACTTAATCCTGTGTACTCCCAGGGGAGCATAGGGCCACAACCACACCTCTCCACCGAACTCGGTTCTGAGCAGCTTTCTTCATCTGCTCCCATGTCATTCCAGTACCCTCAGCTTCACTGATGACTGACCTCTTCCAGGTTTGCTTGGGTCTGCCCACTTTCCTCTTTCCTTGTGAATTCCAGTCAAGAGCCTGCCTTGCAACATTGGTAGCTGGTTTCCGCAGGGTGTGTCCTATCCAGCTCCATTTTCGTTTGGTAATGTCTTGTGCTATGGGCTTTTGTTTAGTTTTTTTTCCACAAATCGGTAGTGGTTATCTTTTCTTGCCACCTAATTCCTAATATCCGGCGTAGGCATCTGTTAACAAAAGTTTGGAGCTTTTCCATATTTCTTTTAGTGACTCTCCAAGTTGCTGAACCGTAAAGGAGAACAGACTTAACGTTAGTGTTATAGATTCTTATCTTGTTATGTAGAGGCCCGGTAGCCGAGCGGTAAAGCACTTGGATTCTGAACCAGAGGTCCCTGTTTCGAATCCTGATGAAGACGTATATTTTATTTCGGGATCTTTGAGTCCATTAAGCTCTAAACCAAGCTTCTGAACCAAGGGTCCCGGGTTCGAATCCTGGTGAAGACGGTTTTTATTTCAGGATCCTTGTGTGCCTCTGAGTCTACAAAGCTCTAATGGGTACCTGAGATTATTTGGGGAAATGTAAAGGTGTTTGGTCGTTGTGCTGGCCACATGACACCCTCGTTAACGTAAGCCACAGAAACAGACGACCTTAAGTAACCGGTTATTTGACAATGATATTTTTTTTACACTTCAGAAAATAACTTCATTTCTCTACTTAAAATATGAACTACGGTGTGGGTAGCTTTACCACTGAGTCATTTTGTGGTCTCTTTTTGGTAAATATTACCATCGATCCTTCAATCTCTAGGCGTAGTTTAACAATCTTTTATTTGCGGCTCAAACACGTTTTAAGAATGCCTCCATATTAGTTTTGTAATGCCGGTTTATGTTGACTTATTATCATGTTCAACTGTTCAACAAAAAAAGTAAAGATAGATTCTATTGTCATGGTAGATTCTACATTCAGAGTCCCATTTCATAAGCACACAAATTGTTAAAGATCATTCTGCCAATCCATCAGAGAAAAAGTGAAGGCCAAACATTGGTAAAGATACATGTTTTAAAACTTTCTTTTTTTTTTTGTTTGGAAGGGGGATTTCTACACTTTGTGTCGACGTTTCGACGGGCCGGATAGCATAATGTCGCGGGCCGGATCTGGCCCGCGGGTCGTATTTTGGGCATCACTGATCTAGGCGATAAGCCACCAGATATATAGGCACCGGATATTTAGGCACCAGGAAATTTAGGCATCCGGAAAATTAAGCACCCGGAAAATTAGGCACCCAGAAATTTAGGCACCGAATAGTTATCACTTTTTGACAAGGCGGAAAAGTAGGCAACGGAAAATTAGGCACTCTTTAATATCGACCCTAATTTGAACACAATTAAAAGACATCAAAGCAGATACTGCTAATTATATAGGCTCGAGATACACACCAATACCAAATACATATGTAACTCGCCATACATGCGGACATACTTATAGTGATGGCTAGAAACTCAGCTACTGCTAACCTTAACACACAAAGAAGAAGCACAAGATGGTAGATTTAAAACTAGGCGTCAGTTTAAAAGAAAATGGTTTTAAAAAGGCTTTAAATATTGTGATGTCTTCCATATTGTGATGTCTTCCATATTGTGATGTCT
>JADKLZ010079391.1:9417024-9432522 GCA_021533235.1 Biomphalaria straminea
TCAAACTGAAGGATCCTATCTTGTTTCTAAGTCAAACTGAAGGATCCAATCTTGTTTCCACAGGTATAAAGACTTCAAGAATAGAATGTGTTCATCCTCTTTATTCCGAGCTTTGTGTCTGTGGACTTTGGTCAGCCTCGTTGTCGTGGCTCCCATAGAATCAGACAAAGGTAACTTATAATAGAAGAAGATAGTTGTTTTTCAATCAATCAAACATTCACTCAATCTATCAGTTAATAAATCTACTTATCTATCATTCTGTCTATATATCTTGTTTTTTGTTTTGTTTTGTTTTTTTTGTTGTTGTTGTTATAAGGCTAAAAGGACAGAAATCGTTAAGTTCATAAAATATGGTTGCCATAAGATAGTTGCCTTTGAAATGTCAATAAATTGCACGTCTGTATACGAAATGTTGATATTCTATTTACAAAATGTAATTTAGAACTGATGTTTTAATTTTATCTATAAAGTCAGAAAGTGTTTATATTGTGTTTAGAAATGTTATCTATAAAGTCACAAAGTGTTTATATTGTGTTAGAAATGTTATCTAGAAAGTCACAAAGTGTTTATGTTGGGTTTGTATGTTCACAGAAAACAATCCCGACGGGACACAAGAAGCCATGATGTTTTTCTTTAACAGACCTCGTAAGAACAACCTTTATATTTCTATTACAATTCCTCCAATTAGCTTGCAAACTTCTAGGCTCTAACTTCGTGAGTCATACATATTATATGAGTATTTCGAAAACGGCTCTCCTAAAATAAATTTTGACAGTTTATGTTTAGTTTATATGTATATGCTTAGGAACAAAAATTGCTAGTTAATATGGCCACATGGTGAAAATTATGGTTTAAACCTTATAATATAAATATTAAATAAACAAGACTACAAAGAGAGTTTGTGTGATACACAAACTTAGAGGCGGCCCCCGTCGGAGTCGGATCCCTGTCAGATCCGCCTATTCGCAAGATGTTCCTTCTAAGTTGAAAATAGGCCTAATTAACTTCTCGCTGGACGACGGAGGATGGCGAGCAGGGTATAAACCTACTGTGAAGAACCAAGTTTATTCATTAATATAACATTTTATTCAATTGAACATATGTACAGTTATTATTATACACAGCAACTCTCTTGTTTACAACACACTCTACTCGGTTGTTTTCCTCTCTCTCTCATAACATACACGTCACTTCCGCAAGTCCCCCAACTCCCAGTTCTCCAACACCTGACCGTGTGTCACGGTTGACCACACACAGCAACCGTGTCACAACAGTCCTCCCAGGGCAGAGAAAAATTTTGATCGTATCAAAATTTCACGATCCCTATAGTTTGAGTGTACATTCATACTGTTTTACATTGACAAGAAAAAAATGACATGTTATACAATGGCATCTTCAATTATGAGACGACTGATAATGCCTATAGCTACTAATGAATCTTCAATATGTTATTGAAATGAATATTTCTAATGAACTATCGCAGAAATACAAACTCTGCTTATGTCCTGTTCTATTTTAAAACTTGTATAACAAAATCCACACATTTAATTTTTTTTTTGTAACGACAATGTTTTGAATGGAACATTGGAAGGTGAAAAATACCCAATTAGTTAATACTTTGTTACATCATATACATCTTCCAAACTAAGGGAATTGTTTACTTTGTGTTTCTTACATACTAATTCCTAGTCTATAACTACGACTATAATCAATGTTACAAACAAAAAAAAAAGCTATATTATAGTTAAAATTTCACATATCTGAATGAAATAAAAAAAGAATTTCAGAAGTGTAATCTTACTTCCGTCTTGAGAATCTAAATTTTAAAGTTATCATACAAGATATTAGTTATTTTGTCATTAGCTGATTAATGAATGAACCTTAGTCCAGCGGTCCATAGACACATCTTGCCAACACGTCAGCTATCACGTTGATAGGTCCCCGAATGGCTTGAACTGTAAAGCTGTCAATAGCTAGAGCTTCACGCTCTATTGTTGAGTATTTTTGTTCAGCTGTGTTGCGTCACACTTCTGTATTAAAGTGCCTCCCACTGCTGTGGAGGATGCGTCTGTTGCCAAGTAGAAAGGGGTCCTGGTGTCTGAAAGCTGTAGTACTATGTCGTCTGAGAAGGCACTTTTAATGCTTTGTAGGTATTCCTATAGTCTTGAGCTCCACATGATCTTGTTTGGCATGCCTTTTTTTTTTCAGTTCAATTAGAGGTTGTGTAATACTTGTGAAATTAGCCAGGGACCGTCTATAGTAATTACATAAACCTAAGATGATTCGGACTTGTCCCTTTGTTGTAGGTACTGTTACGTTGAGTATTTTGCTTCTGTTGTCTTGTAGTGGTCTGATAGTATTTTGCTGTATTGTGTGGCCCTTTTGGTTCTGTCATCATGACTCTCTGACTGTCTTGCGTGTCTTGGTTAGCGTTCGTTGAAAGGGTAAATGGTCTGGGCATGTACAGCTTCAGCATATTGATGTGAAGTACTTTATCTTGGCCTCTGATGTTTATGCTATAGTCGACCTTCGAGATCATTTTAGTGACTTGGAATGGGCCCTGCCATTTTATAAATAGCTGGTTGTTTTTGTCAGGCAGCAGAACCATGACATTATCACCAACTTGTAGTGTTCTCAACTTTCGTCCTTGATTTAGCTTTCTCAATAGTTCTGGTTTCTCTTTGTTTGCTTGCTTTTGGACAGTTTTGCATGCTTCGATTATATTTTGTCTTGTTTTGATGACAAGATCGTATCCTGTCAGTACATAGTGTTCTATGTTTCTATTAACTAGAAAGTCTCTGTATAGTGACATGGGTCCTCTAACAGGTGAGCCGTAGGTCATCTCGAATGTCGAGAAGCCCGTTGTTGTGTGTGGTACTTCTCTGTAGGCGAACAGTATAGGGTTGATCAGCTTGTCCCAGTCTGTTGGGTTGTCCTGTGTTACTTTGGTCAGCATTGTTTTCAGAGTTGAGTTCAGGCGTTCGCACATTACATTTGTTTGAGGTTGGGCTCGAGTGGTAAATTGTTGTTTAATATTCAGAGTCTTGCAAAACTGCGCGAATTCATTTGATTTGAATTGAGTGCCTTCATCGCTCAATATTATCCGAGGGTAACCTGTTCTTGAAAATATTGTTGTTAGTGCGTCTTCCACATCTTCAGAAGAAATTCTTTTCAATGGTATTGCTTCTGGGAACCGTGTACACATGTCTACAACAGTCAATATGTAGCGATGGCTTCTTCCGGATATTACTGGCATTGGTCCCATAATATCTACAGCTATCTTCTCAAATGGCATTTCACTTAAGTCTGTTGTTTGTATTGGGGCTTGCATATATGTTCCCTTTGCTCCATGTATTTGGCAGTTATGGCAAGATTTTATATAGGCCTTGACTTCTTGCGTAATTCTAGGCCAAAAAAATTCGTTCAAGATTCTATTCAATGTTCTCTTTACTCCCATGTGTCCGGCAAACGGGGTGTCATGTGCAAGCTTTAATATTGTTTCTCTATATTTCTTTGGGATTAGCAATTGTTGTGTCTTGCCTGCTTTCAGATGAATTTCTCTCACATAGACACCATCGTCGCCTATCTTGATTAACCCTCGTCTTGGTGGAGCGACACTATCTATGAGTTTCATTAGATCTGGATCATTTTTCTGTTCAGTGACAAATTGTTCTCTTTTAATCTGTAGTTGGTCTTGACTTTCTGTTGAGATTTCATTCGGTTCGTTTAATTGATTATGGTTTCTCATATGGCTATTTCCTTTTTCAGTATTTTCATTTTCATTGTTTGTATTTAGCACTTCTTCTGCTTTCTTCTGAGCTCTTGTAGTAACCATGTAACATTTCTGTGTGTATTTTTCTTTCCACTCGTTTAGTTCTTCTACTGTGCAAGGTTTAGAGCCCTTGATGCCCCCAATGATAAGACCAATGTTGTCAGGCTTATTATTTAGTACTAAAGCCTCATGCCAACCACTGATGAAGGGTGTGTGTATGTTGATACGTGCTACCAGGTGTGTAGTTACTTGGCCAGTGTAACCAACACAGTCTTGTCTTCTTCCGGTGTACTCATGTGGGTTGACATATTCTTTTGCGACTAAAATTCCTGTTGCGCCTGTATCGTACAGTACGTTGGTCATCTGTTCCCCCACGAAGCCTGGGTATACCTGCAGTTTATCAGCGTCTTTGGCAGCAAACGCTCGGTCTCTTGGTCTGTTGTTCCCAACTTTATTGCGTCGGTTGTAGAAGCAAGTCTCTGTAGTGTGGTTTGTTCTACCACATATTTCACATTGGAAACGAACTCTTTGCTGATTTCGTCTATATTCTTGTTCCTTGTAGCTATATGTTGTTCTCCTTTCTCCATCTTTCTCTCTTCTTTCTGTATATGTTGGGCTTTGATAACTATAGGTTGGGCTCATTTCCTTATCTTTCTCTCTTCTTTCCGTATATGTTGGGCTTCGGTTAGCGTTCTCTCTTCTATATAGAGGGCTTGGTGTCCGCATTCTAACGGTGTTGCTCACCATAAAAGCGGATGCCGCGGTTGGGTTCTCTCTAGCTAACACTTCTCTTGGGTGTGCAGCCTTATACTGTCTTAGTTGTGCTATGAGGCTGCTGATGGACTTTGGCTCTCGCTCCGTTACGTATGTTTTCACATTGTTATTGTAAGCTTCCATCACAGCGTCCATTATGATGTGTTCTCTGAGGGTTTCATATTTGTGATCCACTTTTGACAGGTCTACCCATCGATCGAAGTAAATTGACATGTTGGTGACGAATATTTGTGGATCGTCGTTCGCTAGAGGTGTCGACTCTTTCAATTTCCTTCTGTATTCGTAACTTGTGGAGCCAAATTGTCTTAGTAAAGGCTCTTTCACGGCCACGTAGTCTTTTCTTTCCTCTTCTCGCATTTGTATGCAGATATTCATGGCTCTCCCTTTCAATCGCCCCATGAGGCTTCTTGCCCATTCTGACTGAGGGAGGTTGCAGGCTGTTGCTATGTCCTCAAACCTCAGTAGGTATGAGTCAATGCACTCGTTCTGGCTTTCGTCGAATGGAGACATTCTGTCTAGTTGTTTGTATTTGTCAAAGTGTTCTTTTTTTTCATTTTGTTGTTCTTTGTCTTTCTTTTCTTTAAGTTCTAGTTCTAGTTGTAAGATTTTCTTCTTTCTACTATCTTCTTCTTTCTTTCTAGTTTCTTCCATATTTAGCCTCCTCTCTTCTCTTTCTTCCTCTTGTGTTATTTTTAGTGTAATGAACTTTTCAAGTTCTTCTCCTTGCAGGCCATTTTCCTTGCCCGCTTGTCTAAATATTTGGTACATCGACATTTTCACTTACTTGTGTTTCGTCGTATCTCGTCGGGGTCGCCAGTTGTGAAGAACCAAGTTTATTCATTAATATAACATTTTATTCAATCGAACATATGTACAGTTATTATTATACACAGCAACTCTCTTGTTTACAACACACTCTACTCGGTTGTTTTCCTCTCTCTCTCATAACATACACGTCACTTCCGCAAGTCCCCCAACTCCCAGTTCTCCAACACCTGACCGTGTGTCACGGTTGACCACACACAGCAACCGTGTCACAACACCTACCTTATCTTGATGTTTGCGCACTACACTTTAGTTCGGATTTATCTAGGTCCCTGGCTTAATTCCTGTATGCTCCCATCCTTAAACTATCGCAATATTTCTGAAAGAACAGTAAAGGTTAAATCATATTTTCAAATGCCTTTAGTGTTTTTTTTTAACCGTGACGGACAGACCAACCAACAGACAAAACGCACAAAAATATGCTTCTTTCATCCTAATGGGGGCACTAAACAATTATTTTTTTTAAATCTGTTTTTTTTTTTAAATTTTAGAAATTAGTTTAGAATCATGTCATTGCCGGGCTTTGCGCTAGTATACGAAAGTCGCTGCTAAAAGTTCATTTTAAAAAAAAATGCGTGATATCCACATGTCTACAGCATTTCTTATAGTAACATTTCCTCCCTTACATTTACGTAATTGTTTCAGAATTGGTGTTTTGTTATTAAAATCGCTTGCATAATTAATTTTATAAATTAAACGGTTTGCTTTTAGAAAACTAAAAGTAGCCGTTGCAACTGAACTTTTCAAGCCGCATTTAATGGTGAAAAAATATTTTTCGTATCTCTTCTAGTTTTGGCGCCCTGAGTGTGACAGACGGACAGACGGACATTTTGCACAAACCTTATACCCCCTTAGGGGGCCGCTAATAAATAAATAAATATTATCATCTTCAAATGAAATTTAACTATGTTAAACACACTTTCTTCGGATATTCCCGCACTCGACTCAGATGTTTCTTTGTACTCATGAAAGAGTTGATACACAGACGTCTATGACTGTAATAGAAGAACTCGATTATGAAGAACACACTAGAAAGACTCCTTGCAATTTCGAAGTACTATGATTAATACATTAAATATTCTAAAGGAGAAATCGATTTTTTTATGTATGTTACCTGTTTAAACTTTTTTTTCTCTTGATGTTTCACTAGATTTACTTGATATTTGCCAGCGGTACAGCGCAATTTGGTAAATAAGAATGGAGACAAAGTTAAAAAATCTCAAAATCAATTACATTTAGGAAAGATGGCATATGACTTATAGGTTTTAGCGGAGAAAAAAAAATGAAATGAGCAGCCTCTTTCTTCCTCCTGTCACTCTAAAGTTCTAAACGCATCGCAGCATTTCTCTGTTCGTGTTTCCTATTTGATTAATAAAGCCCTGACTACCCTCATCATCACATAAACCATTCTCTGAAACTCTGAGTCCTTTTAATTTTACTGGAGTGAGTCAATGACATAAATCGACATGGAAATGAGTTTGGCTCCTCCTAAAATGTTTGTTTGTCTCTCCTTAGCTCCTACTTTCAAGATGTTCTCTGTTGGGGGTGTGACTTCCTGCTTACAGTCTTGCATTCAACCAGGAAAGAGGTACACAACCATCAATTATATTCAAACTAACTTAAACACTAGAGTAGATATATATATATATATATATGTTGTTAAATATAATCTTATATTCATTTTGTTTTAGTTTTGAACGTTCACTAATTGTACCAATAAGAAACAACAATAAACTTAAAAAAATTACTTTAAAAAAACAAACAAAAAGTTTATATTAAAAGTCCTTGTATTTATTACTTTGGACATTTATATAAATAAATTCGTATTACATCTAGTATAACAATATACAATTAAATATAAAATAGGGAACGACCTGCATTCCAACTTGTGGGCTAAAGCTTTCTGAGGCTTCTCAAGCCAACACGGTAACCACTCCGCTAGCGAACTCTGCTTTGTGTTCACTGCCTGAGATGGCAGTCTAATATAAAGGGGACTATATCAGCTTATACCAAAACTACAGTCAAGTACTATTTCTTTCCCTTGTTTGAGAAGTAATTTATTTCCAATAGTCAATTAGCTAATTGGTTGATTTTTTTTAAATTGGTTCTTGTGTTGTCATGTTCAAGAAATAATTGTGCAAAATGTCTGCTTGATACGAGATAAGGTGTCGGGAAAATAACGTATACAAACTTTTGGCCAGACAGACAGACAGACAGAGTGATTTGATAGAAAAATAAATAACGTATACAAACTTTTGGCCAGACAGACAGACAGACAGAGTGATTTGATAGAGGTTTTGAAAAAAAAAAACAATTGTTGTTGTTCTATCTGACTGGAAAGTGGTGATAAACCCGGTGAAGTCTAAGATTTTGAGCGTCAAGATTTTTAAGATTCTAATTCTAAGAGTCACCAAATTTGTGATTGTCGGAAGAGTTGAGTCAATGACTCTAGAAACTCTATTCCTAGGAAACTCTCTTCGTAGACCTGTTAGTTCTGTCAAAGATGGATCCTAGCAAATGCAACTTTGTTGCACTTCTGTTTTCAGAGGCCTCTCAAGACTCTCGGGGTAGATACCCGGTCGAAGGCTGAGCACCTCGGGGAAGACGCACAGGTTCCTACTCTGTAGTATAACGGACATACAAGCGATTGCTATAAAAGGTCTCTTGAGGAACAGTGTGTGGATCCATAAAGGACTGTTAGGGGATAGTGCAATAAGCATGGTTCTTAGGTACCTCAATCGGGGTACCTGTTTTGGTTTCCTATTGACCTCAATATCTCATCTAATGGTCATTTCCATCTGAGCGCCATTTTAAACCGAGTAACGTTACATTAGTTTGAAAAAATTATTGGCATTGTTCAAAACCTGTCTGCTTTCTTCCCCTGCCGTCGTGAGGCAGTTGTGAGCTAAGAGAAAGTTCTTCATTTCTGAACATCCGAAACTTATTGACCGGACAAACTAATAACAACGATGTAGAATTTTATATATAGCAATTCAATTGTTTATTGATCAAGCAACATTTCCGTAGCATGTACTCTGGGACAGACATTCTTATGTTTAAATTTGATCTGCTCTCTTTTGTTGAAACTAGAGATCAGGCGGGGAACAAAAACAAGTCACGCTCTAAACACATTGTTGTCACGTTTGGCTATTAATAGAGAACCTATATTTAAAAAAAATATTACAAAACAAGAAACTCGATAAGAGATTGTTTTTGTATACGCAAAGAAACATGAAATAACGAAACAGTGTGTACTATAGACATACATATAACCGCGTAACATTCTGAAGACTTACTCTAGGAATGCCACCTCGACACGTAGTTACAATGGAGCGGGTGTCTTCTGATTTGTTTTCCGTCGTAGATAAGACATCTGTGTTGACAAAAATCATTCACATATGGCAGGGTTATTCACGTGAGCTTGATTGACACTTTTCGTTGACAGCAATCTGCTTTGTTTAGCACCCCTTGTGTCATAGCATAGAGATAGAATTAGCTTAAATGTTGTTTTTCTTGTTGGTTTAAATTTTAAAACGTTCAGTTTGTAGGAAAGCTGTTGCCATGTGACATTTGGTGTTAGATTTACAAGATGGTATTTAACTAAAACCTGTTATATTGGCACCGCGATATCTGAGCTGACTTGAAGTATTCATATATTTATATGGAGTTCATGTATTAATGGCTTTTTCTTTTTCAAGTTTCTAATGAGCTCTTTAGTTTTTTGAGACATTTATTTCCTGGATCAAAATTGAACATAAACAAACGGAGTTACAAGAATTGCTAATTTCTTGATGAATGAAGTAAAGGTGTTTCCCTTTCATTGCAGTGCCTCTGAAATCCACATTTGCAGCAGAAATTGTTTGGCAAGTTCAGGGACCAATTGATTGGTAAGGTGATAGATAGATAGATAGATAGATAGATAGATAGATAGATAGATAGATAGATAGATAGATAGATAGATAGATAGATAGATAGATAGATAGATAGATAGATAGATAGATGGATGGATGGATAGACGATTTATAAAATTCCTTATGGTTTCTATTAGGTTCTGCCAACCTCAGTGTTAAGAAGAATCTAAACAGAATCTCATGTATAAACATCAGAAGTGGAGGCCTCAGTATAATATCTTGAGTTCAGTTTCTGTTAGATCTAATACTATACTACCAGGAACCGATGAACTCTTTAAAGTTTATTATATATTTTAAATGCTGTCTTTAGTTGTTAAAAATGTTAGTCATGTAAACTAATGTACATATACAACTTTCAAATTGAAATGTCCATATGGCTGGTGAAACGTTGTTATCTACGATTAACTAGGGTGGGCTGTGGCCCTCACAATGATTTTCCATCAGGTGAGATTATGTACCAGTTTGAAATCATGTGATCTCAGGTAACAAGCTAGTTAAAACTCGAGTGTCCTACCACCGGAATTCAAATCCAAGTACTATGGCTTGACAGCTCAGCTCATAGCAACTCGACCACCTACAGCACGCATGTCATATTATTATATTTAATATTGTATGAAAGTTGAAAATTCGGCCATTGTTTTTACAGTAAATGTTATTTAAAATTGCCCTAGGCAACGAACATTTACATCCTTACTATGTGTTAAAACTTGTGTTCCAATAATATCTTTCTATTGTGTATATAGCACATTTCGTGCTATTTACGTCAATAATGAGCCTACTGCAATCTCATTACTCGAGTAATGAGTTTTTTTTGGTTGGCAAAGCTTCTCTCAAATTGTCAAATGTCTTTGCTCTAAACTGAAAAGAATATTTTGGCTCCAATATTTTTCTTAATGTAAGTAGTGAATCTATGTAAAATTAGTAATATATCCTTGAATAGATATCTAGGTAGCGTATCCTTGTAAAGGTATCTAAAATTTATCTGTAATTGTAATACCTCCGGCTATGTATCTTGACTTAAATGGAATCACAAATTCAATCGTTGTCTATAGTTGACTAGAATGGAAAGATAAAAGGGAAATAGCGCTTTAAAATAATTTCGAATAAAGTTTTTACAAAATTGTCTCCCTTTTTTTGTAGAAAAAACATCTCTCTTATCGTAAGAGATAACCTAATTTCTTGTAGGATTTTGTTAGAGAAAAATATCTGAAAGTCCAACCAGTTCAGTGCATTTGGTGTATAATATAAAAAGATATGATTTTTCAATTTGTCTATTCTTGTTTGTTTATTTTTTACAGATATATATTTTTTGTGTGCACATTTTTAGCTTTGCATAATCCAAATTTTTTAAAACTCTTACATTTGTAGTACTTTATTGTCAATATAAAGAAAGCATTCAACTTTTTCACTGCATGGCTCCATATGTAAAAACCAATGGACCACTAACTAGCGGTAATAATGGAGATTGGATGCAAGGATCAACTGCCACACATTGAGTTAAAATTGGGGTTATATTTTTATAACTTGCCATTGTGACTGTCATTCTCATATTCAATTACATTTCTTTTTAATTGTTCAGTAATTGTGAGTTGATCGCTAACTTCTCTAAAATCGAAATCTTTCATTGTGTTATTTGGACGGAGGTATTTGGATATTTTCATTCATATTCTAGCTGCACATTTTACTTGAAATTCGAACTATTTTATGATATTATGTACATAAGACTCCGTCACATATACTGGTTTTGTGTGCTAAATAAAATATTTTATTTTAATTTACCAACTTGTGTGAGTTGTCTCTCAATCCTTGAAGGAGAAATCTTTAACCCTAATGTTATTAACAATCAAATTATTGATTGGTTCTTAAGTTCTAATAGTGAACGGTTGAAATAAATTAATTCATTGTCGCACAAGTTTAGAGTTAATGCTGTAAGCACAAGTTTAGAGTAAATGCTGTAAGCACAAGTTCAGAGTTCAGTGGATTAAATTAATATAAAATCGTTACAATCATATTAATCTGCTCTTTGTGTACATATGCTCGTTAAGCAATAGCTTACAGTTACAGAAAGTGGTCAGAAAGAAAGATAAAAAAAACACACACAAAAAAAGATAAAGTGTAAGGGATATAGAGAAATGTGCGGGCGATGTAATGGAGCGCAGAAAAAAAAATGTTATGTGGAAATGTTCGAATGGTCTCTGATTCGGGAAGTTTCTCATCGAACATTAAAATGGAGATCACTTTAAAATAATCACTCAAGAGAGACAATTTATACAGTCAAAGAAAATGTCATTCTCATATTAAAAGATAATGTTGTTCTCTATCTTCACTAACCATGACGTTGTTGTATTTTGATAGAAAAAAATTAAGTCAAGCTCAACAAGAAAGAGACAACATTTTGTTAGGTTTTTGTTTATGTAATAGTGATTTTTCTCTTCTTCCCCATTACGTGTTTCACTTGTAATTAATAGCAATCAAGAATTCATCGTCTCACACCAATCCTAGATTACGGAAAATATACATAAGAATAACTTTTTGGTTATTTATGGAAACGAGCACATCCCGACATTAGCAAAAGAAAAAAAAAGCAGGAGCGCAGCTAGGAATTTTTCATCCTTTTGGGGCCCCTGCATTTTGTGTAATATATAATATTTAATGTAAAAAAAACACTCATTTAGAGCCCCCCCCTTAAGTGGGTGCACTGGGGATTTTCGAATTCTGCTCCCTCCCCCCCCCCCCACGATAGCTACGACACTGAAAAAAAGTTTAAAATAGCTTCTATAGTAGTGAAAATCCGACATTATAGTATTTTAGAACTTCCAAAGTTCTGATGCAACGGCTACCTTTTTCTTTTATGAAAGTGAAAAATAATTTAATTTGAAAAAATCAAGTATGCAAGCAATTATTGTTGTTTTTTTTCATAAAAATACACCATTTTTACAACTACTCACTATTAATAGTAACAAATACGGGAGGCCATTAGTAAGAGTGATGACACTTTATGATATTTGTACATATGAGGAAGGTAGTAAAATGAACAAGTTCAAAGACACTTACTTGTTCAAAGAACCAGGGAACTCAAACAAACACAAACTTAGATTTCTTGTAAACGTTTATAATCCCCTATACTGCCTGACCTGCAAGCTCAGCTCACTAACAGATCAACTATCCCAGACATGGGTGTAGACAACTACTTAAGTATCTTATCTTATATATTACAGACGTTACTTCAAAAAAGAGAGATGATTACATCCTACGCGTGATACATTCAGTCATGCACATTTACCAATGACCTAAACTCTGTCAAGTCACTGGTTTTCCTGGCTAGCTCAGGCAACTATTCCATGCTCTAATAGCGCTAGGGAAGAATGAGCTTTTGTTCAAATTTGTCCTAGCATATGGAACGAAGAATCTGCCTTTGACCTTATAATTGTGTCTTTCTGAGTATTTTATTAAATTTTGTTTTTGTATTTGAAGATTATAGTTCAGTGTTTTATGTATAATTGCTACTTTACTTTTAACTCTTATATCCTGAAGGCTTCCTAATTTAGTGATCTTACTAAAAGTGTTACTCTAGTCACAGCTGCACTGTGGCGACATGCCATTTGTCCTTTCATAATGCACAAATTGTAAGACAAATTTACTAACGGACAATAAAGATTATTATTATTATTATTGTTATAAACCTGGTGGGGGCACAGATGGGGAAATAGTGGTGTGTGTAGTCAGCCGACGCAAATCGCCCCAGGCCAGACGAGCGGTCAAGCGTGACGAGTTACTACGATCAGCCGCGACGCGTCTCAACAAGAAGTTTTGGGAGAGTTCCGCAACGTGAACACAGCTCAGGAGCGCCACGAGAATTATAGTCATCTGACCACCTAGAAATGTCGAGGGGCGTTCTGTCCTGTTCGAGAAGGCCAGCAGGGACCCTATATAAAGAGCGGAGGTGTCGCAGTCAAGAGGGTCCGGGAAAAGGAGTTCACGACAGAGGTTCAGAGCACGGTCGACTACAGCACAGTTCAGCGGTGCGGTTCTGTACGGAGCATTACGACGGTTCAGTGCGGAGTACTGTCCAGTACAGTTGAGACGGCTGGCGTCTTGATCTTGATCTATGATCGAGTCCGGCACATCGAGCCCAAGTGTGTGAAGTCAGTCCTGAACTATTGAACCCAGTGCAAGCCCGGAACAAGACGGAGAGACCAGTCCAACAGTTGATACGGCGATACGGTGTTATCGGAGAGATAAGCGTACAGTCTGTGATACGTGTTGCCAATTGTACTATATTGGCTGTTCTTTATTGACATTAAACTTTTACGTTACTTTGGAGCCCGGAGTTGTCAAGTTCTTTCAGTTGGTGGTGTATGGTGCAGTTTGCATAGAGCCTGGATAGTGAGATTCGTAGCATTATTATTCGTTTGTTATGAATCTCACTGTTCTATTTTGTGTCCGTTCCAGGTTCTTATTGTTTTCTTGAGTTGAGGGGTCCAAAATAATATTCTATTATTGGCCTAACCAAGGTTAAATATTATTTTAGTTTTATGATCTTATTTGATTTATAGAAATTTCTTCTAATAAACCTTATTGCCTTGTTTGATCTTTTGATAATTTTATCAATATGGGGATTCCATGATAGTTTTTAATTTATTATAACACATAGGTACTCCGCCCAGCAGCACTAACACCTATAGTTATGAAATGTTTTGAAAAATATATGCTTAAACAACTAGTAGCAAAAGTCAATAACAGCCTAGAGCCCTAGACCCTCACCAATTTACATATAAAGCAGCTAGAGGAACTGAGGATGCCATTGTATTGTTTTTGGACCAGCTTTATAAGCATCTCGATACACTCAAAACATATGCACGAGTCCTCTTCGTAGATTTCTCCTCGGCTTTCAATACCATACAGCCAAATCTAATGATAACCAAACTGAGTAACTTAAATGTCAGCCCTTACTTACAAGCATGGGTTCTAAACTTTTGAACCCAACGTCCCCAGTACGTTAAAGTCAACAACACCAAATCGTCAACTCGAGTACTATGTACGAGCGTTGCACAAGGTTGTGTACTTTCTCCTGTACTGTACACTAATGACATAAGAAGCAACTATGACTCAGTTAAACTCATTAAATTCGCTGATGCCATAGTCGGTCTTATTTCAGAAGACGAAACTCAGTATGGAAGTTCGATAGATGAGTTTACAAACTGGTGCACTGAGAACTTTCTAGAACTGAATGTCACAAAAACTAAAGAACTTATAATAGATTTCAGAAAGAATAAACAAACTATACGTGAACTACAAATAAACACTACATCCATACAAAAAGTAAAGGCATATAAATATCTAGGCGTTATCATTAATAGCAAACTTTCTTGGGAAGACCACCTTATGTGTATGTTTCTGTTTGTGTTGTCTTTATATGGGTATATGGTCCTTGTAATCACAACAAATTTCCGAAAGGATCAATAAAGTAGTCTTAGTCTTAGTATTTTGCGTTTTTTAGTCTGTGTTACTAGTTTACCATGAATAAGATAAGTGGAATTAATTTGTTTTAGCTTTTTATTACTCTTAATAACTGACATTTTTCGGGGTGGTAAGAAATGCTCCAATTTGATTCCCATTTCTGTAATTCATCTAATTATATTGTAAAATTTCTGTGTCTTGTGTTGTTTTTATTATTCTACATATTATGCAATCGTCTGCAAATAATCTGACTTTTGTTCCTGAACTAATCAATTTGGTAAATTATTAATGTAAATTAGATGGTATGATTGGGTTCGGAAGTGAAAAAACAACTAGCTAATCTTTTCCTTTTGACTTCTCTCCCAGATTTTATTTTCTATTTACCTGGTAATATCTTGACTGATTGGTTAGCGGTTTGTTATTTTGAACGACTAACACAACTAAATCGATGTAGACGTAATACATTCTAGAGAAATCAAGTGAACAAACTGAATAGAACTTTTATTTATAAAAAACACAGATTCAACAGGAAAGTAGAAAATATATATAAAAAAGAAAAGATCATTTAAACAAAATCTAACTCACTTCATCTTTTCATACATCTACATATACAAATCTTTTCTGTCACACTACATATACAAATCTTTTCTGTCTCTCTACATATACACATCTTCTCTGTCTCACTACATATACACAACTTTCTGTCTCTCTACATATACACATCTTTCTGTCTCTCTACATATACACATCTTTTCT
>JADKLZ010079391.1:9483522-9502872 GCA_021533235.1 Biomphalaria straminea
GTATATCTCTAGCATTATTTGAGCACTAGACGTTAAGTTATTAAATAGTGATTTTGATAAAGATAAATCTAATTAGTATTCATGAAACTAAACTGATCCAAGGTCAGATCCATAACATTGTTGAGGTGGGAAGAGATTTGGTGGGGGAGAGGGGGAAGGGTTAAAGAGTTATCTATCTATAATAAAGGCTGGATATATGTAAATATATATATATATATTGTGCTTTGTATATTTATGGACTTAAATTACAAATATTTTCAAACCACATTTAATAACTATAAGGAAGATAAATATTTAAATTCTTTAGTGAGTGTGTGGAAGACCTCTCCCTCTGAAAAATAAAAAAATATGTATCACTGTTGAATATCAATTTCTATGTGTTTGAAGGAGTTTCACAATTGTTTTGTTTAAGAACTATTCAAGTTTGAGTAAAAAGAAGATAGAGAATGATAGTAAGATGGTTGCAGGAGAATGATAGTAAGATGGTTGCAGTTCTAATTTTGAAATGTTTCTGATAAACTTTTGTTCTTGAAATTTTTGAGATTGTGCTGATCTGAAAAAAAAAGGTAGTCTTGGTCTTAAAATTTTAGTTTAAATCTCAACAATAAACTAATTATTTACAAAAAATGTGTCATTTATATACTAATTAAAAAGGTGTCTTAGTATACAGTTTAATAACTAAAAGATTGGGCTACAGAATTATCTAATTTCAATTGAAATAAATTTTGATACTACTATTAGATTTATTCTTGAGTTTTCCTGGTCGTTTATTTTCCTTCATTGCCAAAGATGTTGCGCCATCCAATTCTCAATGAGCACTTTAAGGAAGAGGACTACAATGTTCTGGCCTATTTGCGTGGTATGGAAGCTGAAGAGTTCCAAGGAAAGTCTGCCTCTGGCTACAGAATTCATTTTGTTAGTTCTACATTGTTTATCTTATCTTATAAATTACATACTTCCCTACAAATGAGAAGATAATTATGACCTTTGCATTTCCATGTGTGTTAGTCATGCATGCTATTTAGATACTTATACTCTGCTAGTTCAGGCAACTCTTTCCATGCTGTAATGCTACTGGGGAAGTATAGGAGCACTTGAATGAATTAGTCCTGTTATAATAGATGTTCTCTATCTCAGCATCTCTGCCTGCATGCCTAATCAAATAGCTGATCACCAGGCAACAAGAAATCTAACTGAAAGCTCTCATCATCATTATCTGTCTTTAATGTTCCACTTTGGTTCTAGATTAAAACCCAATGCAACATTCTGTCTTTAATGTCCCACTTTGGTTCTAGATTAAAACCCAATGCAGCAATCTGTCTTTAATGTCCCACTTTGGCTCTAGATTAAAACCCAATGCAACAATCTGTCTTTATTTGTACTAATGAATGAATCTACTTGTAACACTGTATTACACTGAATTACTAATTCCTTAAAGTTAATGCAAGATCTTATAATCTATTTGTCTGTGGGTTTTATTTTAAAAGATATATGCTTCCATTGTCATGAAATATTTCTGTGGTGACCTCATTCTAGATGTTGGTTATGAAAGATTTGCTTCTCCTTTTCCTCAGTATTTTGACCCAAACCCTTATTTCTACAACAAGCATTTATGTAAAGAGGTCAGCTACAGTGGTGAGACCATCAGTGCTAACAACATCTCCATTGTTTGGAAACCACAGGCTGTAAGTTGTGACACAAGTCTTGACAGAAACATTGACTAATAAATCTCTTAATTACAATTTATGAGTAAAGGTCTCCTGTGGCACAATTGAGTGGCTAGAAGGTGGAATTTCTGACTAAACCTTGAATGTCACGTGTTCAAATCCAGGTGCTCATTAGTTCATACTGGAAGCCTGTTCTGTAATCTACCACACAGAAGTAAATTAATGCGTTCTATCATCTGGGGAAGTTAATGTCTTATGACCCTAAAATATTTTTACATGCATTTTGTTTGCATCTCAATTAACAATGAACAAAGGGAGATTTCTCACATCTATGCTACCCTCTATTGGTGCACGGAACTGAAGACCTTTCATTCTGGTATTGTTACTTGCAAGTATCGCTAGTGTAAAATAGTTACAGACCCTAATGCCCTTTCTGTCCTGAAGATACAGTTTACTATTACTGGGATACTTTATACTACAGTGTCAAATTTAAGTGCTTTTTTTCTTTCTAATATAACATGTTCAATGGAAATCAATTTTCAAATGACTTGAAAGTGTTTGAATTTATAAAAATAAAATTTTACTCAATGCCATAGCCAAAAGAAAAAGCTTATTTGAGTAATGGAAGAAAAAATAAATAAAAATAGGATTTTATAAGATTTTATCAACATTCTATGACTTGTATGTGTTGGCAGTTAATGTTTTTTTTTTCTCCACCTCCCATCTCTGACTAGGAAAAGAAAGAGCAGTCTTCATGTTTCTTTGACTGGTATACACAGAGAACAACAGACAAAAAAGATGAAATTGGATTTGCTCTTTGTGATATTTACATCAACCCTCTAGTTAACCTTGAGGTAAGCCAGCTTGTAGTTCAATGAAAATATTTACATCAACCCTCTAGTTAACCTTGAGGTAAGCCAGCTTGTAGTTCAATGAAACAATTTGGCTAAGCTATAATGAGAATTTCCTACATAAGCCTAATACAAGTTGGAAACTAGTTACTTTAAATTGATCAGAGGAACTCAAAAACTCCCTATCAGTAGTATCAAGGTATTTGTTAATGAAGTTTCATATTTTTAGGCAGATATTTCATCTACAGTCTAGTACTCTATTTCCCTGTTTGCTTTTTTTTCTTAAACCTTTTTTTTTTTCTTCTCACCATTTTGTTATCTTTGTATGCATATTTCTTTTTTGCTCTCTATAGTGTCCATGTTAAAGATTGTAATTGTATTGTACAGAAGGAATGTTGATGTTGTCTTGGGTTGTTTGTCCTTTTTTTTTCTTGTCTCTTCTTTAATAACTGATCTCTTCTTTTTAGTTGACTAATGTTGATCTCCTTAGTTACTATCTCTGTTTGCATATGTTGACCAACTTCTCTTTTGTTGCAATCTCTGTTTTCATATGTTGATCAACTACTCTTTTGTTGCAATCTCTGTTTTCATATGTTGATCAACTTCTCTTTTGTTGCAGTCTCTGTTTTCAAATGTTGATCAACTTCTCTTTTGTTGCAATCTCTGTTTTCATATGTTGATTAACTTCTCTTTTGTTCCAATCTCTGTTTTCATATGTTGATCAACTTCTCTTTTGGTTAATGTCTCCATTTGCTCATGTATGGCTTCCTTCAGTCGTGAAGTGACTATGGATCATCTGATGGAAAGTGATGGTCAAAATAATGTCACCAACACATCAGTTCCCTCTTCTTCATGCAACTGATTTATCCAAGGGAATGGCAAGTGACTGTACAGTTTGGGGTCAGTGGCATCCAAGCTCTGCCAGGGTGTAGCACTGGGTGCTGCAAACTGCCTAAGGATCGCTGGCTCCTGATTTTTCTTCAGGGCTGACTCCCGAAGCCTTTCCCATGATTGGGTATTCAGTTTTCCTTCTCCTAGGTGGTTAGCCAACCATGGCTAACGAGCCCCTCCTGGCCAAAGCTTACTGGCTTACTCACCTTCGCCCTTTCTCCCGTTAGTGAAAACAGTTCCACCTGGTTCAATATCTGAGCCACACATGAAGGCCAGGAGTTGGAATGCTCTCAGAGGCTATTAGAAACACATGCCATGAGGTCATGAAGTGCTCCAATCCATGTCTACCTCCAGCATTGACAACCTTGTGAAATCATTGGCTCATGTAGCTAGTGGCTAGAGATTCAATGTTTAGAAATGCATTTTATAAATAGTACATTTTGTGTTCTATTTAAGTGATTTTTTGATGATGTTTATTGTTCTTAACTTAAATTGGAATAGAAAAGGAGGGAGGACATTTAATATTTTTTTATGTATACTGGAATTTAGACAATGTTCTTTGTTAGTACAACCTTGACTAGATTCATGTTAATTATGTAGACAATGGTGACTTGAAAAAGACTTCAAAAATCTAACAGTATGAGATTTAAAGTACTGGTATAATATTTCTATACACTAATGAGTGCATTGCCCTACATAAAATGATCCTTTTGTGCTTTCTTTTAGTTTCCAGCAAAGTATCGAGATAGAGGAGACTTACCACTCAACTTTGTATTTTGTAAAGATGACATCACTAGCCGATTAGTAAGTCTTATATATATCTCCTTCCATTGTTTCTATATAATGAAAGATTATTCTTTGTTAGTGTATTCTTACTGAAAATATTTGTAACCAGGCTAGACTGTGATGCTAATTTGTGATTCATTAAAATGCACTTGTCAACTTGTGAAGTGCTTGGCTTCCAAACCTGTGGTCCTGGTTTCAAATCTCAGTGTAGACTGATTTTGAATTTTAGGATTTTTAGGGCATCTCTGAGTCCACCCAACTCTAATTGGTACCTAACTTTAGTTGGGGAA
Organism: Biomphalaria straminea; assembly: GCA_021533235.1. Lineage (NCBI taxonomy): Eukaryota > Metazoa > Mollusca > Gastropoda > Planorbidae > Biomphalaria > Biomphalaria straminea. Next base: position 9,488,008 of record JADKLZ010079391.1, read on the forward strand.
AGTAAAGCCGGTTGGTCATTCTGCTGGCCACAAAACACCTGCTCATTAACCATGGGCCTAATAAACAGGTGACCTTAACATCATTTGCCCTATATATCTCAAGATCTGTAAGGAGTACTTTTTACTTTTATGATAAGGGACAGTGGATAAATCATGTAGACTTAAATTTGGTTATTTTTTTTATGTTCAGGCTCAAGGCTGGAAGCACCCTGCTGAGTTAGAGATGTACCAGAAAATGATCCAGAATAATGCCACCAAGCTTCTGTACTATGCAATGACTGGGCAACATGACTTGGAAAGGTTGACAGTGACTCGACTCTCTGCTGGTCCCTTGCTGACAGAGATGATCAACAGTGCTGAACAATTTATTGCTGGAAAGTGAGTTCACTAGTACAGCTAACTTTAATTTGCTGGGTCCTAAGATAATATAAAACCTTTTTTTTTTTTCTTTCTTTTCTTGGTGGTTGAATGTTACAGGTTTTTATCTAATTCAGGGGTTACCTGTTCAAATTCAGATGAAGACTAAGATTTTTGGATTTTTAGATGCCCTGAATCCACCCAACTCCATTGAATACCTGACATTAGGGAAAGTAAAGGCAGTTGATGCCCTAAATCCACCCAACTCCATTGAATACCTGACATTAGGGAAAGTAAAGGCAGTTGATGCCCTGAATCCACCCAACTCCATTGAATACCTGACATTAGTTAGGGAAAGTAAAGGCAGTTGATGCCCTGAATCCACCCAACTCCATTGAATACCTGACATTAGTTAGGGAAAGTAAAGGCAGTTGATCATTGTGCTAACCACATGACATCTTCATTAACCTTTGATCAAAGAAACAAGATTTTCATCATCTGCCCTGTGGAGCACAACATCTGAATGGGAAACTTAACTTTTTTTTTTTCACTTAGATTGAGTGTTTTTTGCTGACACACTCGCCAAGAGTGGGAGAACTAACTCACAAATAAACTCTGCACTCCACCCGGAAGAAATGAAGAAATTAATTATAAATAAAATAAATGAGAAATGGACAAGCTCACATCCAAATCACAAGAAAGATGATGCTTACTATAAGCTATCCTGACAAGATCAACGTCTAATCATCCGACTTAGGACCGGACACAACAGAATGCGACAACACATGTACCGGAAGCTCAAAATTGGAACCAGTGACATCTGCCCATGTGGAGTGTCACCAGAGAATGCCGACCACGTCCTCCAACACTGCGCTCTTTACCAAGAGGCCCGTATCAGACACTGGCCCCAAAACACCCCAATAGAAAGAAAACTATATGAGTTCCCTGATTTGGAAACCACTGCGCAGTTCATCTCATATATTGGTGTAGTGATCTGAACCCTCCAACATAACAATGAGAACAAAGAATAAGAGTGTTTTTTGGGGGGGGCTACTGCTTCACAGCCTTCAACAGTTTATATCAGCAACACTTAACTGACTTCCTTAACTCCCCCATACTATCATAGTTTTGGTTAGGCTTGATTCATCAGCTGAAATTTTAATGAGAAAAGAATTGTGCCATGGGAAAAAAAACAGTGATGTAGTCACAGAGTCATTCATCATAGCAATACTTGTTGTCTTATTTTTGTGTCAAACTCCCTGGTTCTTAAGTGAACTATATTTGCTTATAACTTCTAGCAAGCATACATTCAGTATTCTCTTTCTGCCCTTGTGATCTGACCAACGACCAACCGCCTTTACTTTCCCTCAACTAATGTTCAGGTATCATTGGAGTTGAGTTAAATCTGGAGAGTCCTAAAAATTCCAGAGTTTAAAATCCCAGTCTTGAAAATGCTCAATCTTGAGACCAAGAGTTAAGAAGCTTTAACATTCACCCACCTTACCCCACCACAACTTCAAATAATTGAATTGCCTAAAAACTTTTGACCTTTTTTGGGGGGCTTGGTTTGCGTTACTTTTGTTTTCTTATCATTTCAAGTATATTTTGAAGAGTATTCCTTGTGTTTTTGTCTGACAGATCTCAATACAAGATGTGCCTTTACTCAAGTCATGACTCCACATTGATAGCTCTTCTGGAGGCACTAGGCATCTGGGATGGCAACTGGCCACCTTTTGCTTCGGATGTTCGACTGGAATTACACAAGGAACTGGATAGGGATCAATTCTATGTTCGAATCCTCTATCAAGGAAAGGTCTGCTTTAAAAATATCATAAACTCCTGTATATTATAAAATTCATGTGGCTGGCTAATCATGTCAGCAGCCTAAAATTGTAATTATGTTTTATCTTCTATGTCAGGTATTTTTTTGGCAAGCAAACAATTTTAATGACAACTTTAATAAAAATAGTTTGGTTGTTAGACTTTTGAACTGGAGGGTTCCAGATTCAAACCCTGTTGTAGACTGGGATTTTTAATTTCCCTCTGAGTCCATGCAGCTTTAATGGGCACCTGACATTAGTTGGAGCACAGTAAAGGCGATTAGCCATTAAACTAGCCACATAACACCCTTATTAACCATGGGCCACAGAAATAGATGACCTTTACATCCTCTGCCCTATAGACCACATGGTCTGATATTTTGTTAGAGGTTGTCACTAAATGTGCACTAGGAGACAACAGTAGGGGAACTTTATTTTGTTAGAGGTTGTCACTAAATGTGCACTAGGATACAACAGTAGGGGAACTTTATTTTGTTAGAGGTTGTCACTAAATGTGCACTAGGATACAACAAAAAGCATAGCAAAACTCTTTGAGTTTGAATGCTAGTGATTGTTTGGATTTCTTTGTTAGCAGATCCGGACATTGCTGTATGTCTTAATGATGCCAAATATTTATTGGTCAAAGTAAATGTGGATGTGTTCATTGCATGATCAACTTATTTGACTTAATGACAAATAGCTTATTTCATTCATATTTGTTCCATTACTTTTTTAAAAGTGTTGTTTTTGTTAACCAATGTGAACAGGAAAATCCATTAAGATGTACTTACAATAGTAACCATTCTGAAACAAAATGGAGATTGAAATTTCTCGAGCATAAAGAAAATCTGAATTTACTGAATTTTATTGTGGAACAAAAGTTAGTTTATAAATTTAATATATAAAACTTGATATTTGGACACTGTGTTACAAAGTCATGTAATACTTAAGCTGCCTGTTCATCACATCTGTTGATATCTTTACAGGTTCAAAGGATTCGAGGTCAAGAAGAAGACTTTATACACTGGACTGCCTTTAAACGAGCCATTTCTAAGTACATGATCAAAGAAGATGAGTATGCTAAAATATGTGCCTCCAATATACTGGAAAAGATTGCTAAAGGTGATTTTCATTAAATGTCCCAACTTTTGTTTATTTGGAAATTTTTGGTTGTTACAATGTGACTAGATAGATACTACCATAAAGACTTCAAAATCTTTATCTCAGAAAAGTAACTCTTTCTCTCCATTATTATTTTCATTGCTCTGATTGCATTTCTCCATTTTGCTAATTTGTATTTCCCTACCTGTTATGATGAAATTTCAATAACTTTTTTTTGGTTTATTTGCTATTGAATTAAAGGCACACTCTTTTTAGATAAAGCACATTGGTGTTTATAAAACCCAAAATGAAATTTTATTTTGGAATATGGAATCAACAAATAAAAACTAACGCACTATGTGTGCAAGACTCGTTAGAAGTAGATATAAACCAGAACAAAATTAACTCAGAGCATTTGTTATGATAGTTATTTAATGTTGATAAAATTTTATGTCTAACATATACAAATCATATATATTGTCTTGAGCTGATTATCTAATGTCATTACCACAGAGAAAATTAAAATAGAAAAAGTCTTTTTTTCCCCACTCTTAAAAAAACATCTCTGTCACAGTGTTTAGTTCATCAGACGTATTCTTATATTATTAGACATTGTAATCTCTTTATCATCCAATTCTTGTTATTATAAGCTGTTTTCTTATTAGAGTTTTATTTTCTTTAAATTGTAAGTTGCTTTCTCTTAGCATTAGTTGTTTAAATAGTTTCTCTTTAGAAATATTGTTATCAGAAAGAGTTTTTGTATTTTTTTAAATCCAGTCTTTGTGGTAATAAGTTGTAATAAAATATATGAAAAAGAAATTTAAAATATATTTAGATAAAAAATATTTTCAAACTAAGTCAATGTGATACAGAAAGTATAGAGGAAAGAGTGTTCCCTGGAAGAAAAAATAACAACTTTATATATACATTGTATTTGTCTCTCCATTGGATTGGATTCCTAACAGTTTGAAGCTATGCTTGTTTCTTTGTTAAGAGAATGTTCTAGAAACATGTCATACTTTGAGATCAAGATGGAGGCTGTTTGACTTCCATCCTATAGGGTTGAATAGAAACCTTCAATCCTGACTTCTGCTTGTCAGTAATACTGGCAGATGTCCTTGACATTTGGAAAACTTGGTTTCCTCATTTGTCTGCTTCATTTCTAATTTAAAACAAATTTGTAACAGCAGGAATATTTGATCATTGGCTTAACACAGTCAACTGACAATGTTTCTTTATTATTTGGGATATGGCGATATTGAAATGGTTTTACAAAGGAAAACAATTTTTTTTGTTGTCCCTGTTTATGTGAATCGACTGTGTGATAATTGTATTTCTGCTGTGTGTGTTGCTGTATTAATTGTGTGTTTGCCTGTGTTGTGTTTGTGTTCTAGATATTCTGAAGCATGAGGAAAAGGAAGTGGTGACCAAAGAACTCCAGGAGCAAGAAGCCACCCCAGCAGGCATGTAGACAGCCAGAGTAAGTGAACTTTGTAGACAGCATGTAGAATACAAGAGTAAGTGCACTTTGTATAGAAGCATGTAGACTGCCAGTGTAAGTGAACTTTGTTGACAGCATGTAGACAACCAGAGTAAGTGAACTTTGTATAGAAGCATGCAGACTGCTAGAGTAAGTGAACTTTGTATAGAAGCATGTAGACTGCTAGAGTAAGTGCACTTTGTATAGAAGCATGTAGACTGCCAAAGTAATTGAACTTTGTATAGAAGCATGTAGACACTAGACAGCCAGAGAAAGTGAACTTTGTTGACAGCATGTATACAGCCAGAATAAGTGGACCAATATGGGTGCTTCAATAAAATAGTGCATGTACTTGGTGGACCTGTTTGGCTACTTGGTTGAACCAATTTGAAGTTTTAAACAATTTTTTTTTTATTTTGTCAATGATTGAATTTAAAGAAGACACATTAATTTTGAATTTTTGTGTAATCTTAATAAAAAATAGAGTGGAAAATGTTGTGTGCCAGTATGAACTGTATCTGTGGGTCAGACATGTCCAACTAGGATGGGAAGGTGTGGGTCATCTGAAAAATATTCTGTTGACAATTAACCACTGATGACATTTTCACTTCATGAAATTGTTTAATAACCAAATCATTTTCACCTGAACTCCTTCAATAAAGTCTGCAAAACTTTTAATTTTTTTCTTTTCAGATGGACTAAAAGACTGTGGAACATTTGATAGAGTACCTATATTTATAAATTATTAATTTAGATATCATTTTTTAAACTGTATTCATTGACCAAAACTCTATGTGATAAATGTTGGGTTCAATGATTGTATTGTTTAGAATCAAAGACATTTGATATTGTTTTATTTTGAGGGAGAACAATGATCTGAGAGTTGAATTTGTTGTTCAATAAATGATATTCATACATACATTTGTTTTGTCTTGTTTCTTAGCATTCAAAGATGAGGGTAAAGTCTAGTATTGTATTTGTGTTTTCTGTCTGTCTGTCTCTGTCTGTTATGATTTTTTTGTAATGAGAAATCCTTTTTTTTCTATTCCTCTTTGTATTATAATTAATAATACAGTATTAAAGGGTCCTTTTTTTGTAAATTTGATAGAAGTGTGAGATAATCTTGCAATTAAGTGTCGCTAAGATTTACCCACAAAAGTTGCCTGTGAAATTGTATTACAGAAACCTGAGAAATGTCGACACATTTGTGTCATGTACATTTAGTTTTGAACCCTGGGACTTAGTGACAGTCTAGGATATCATGGACTTGTGAACACTTGAATACCTGAACCTGTTGACACATAGTCATGGACTGGATGAATACCTGAGCCTGTTGACACATAGTCATGGACTGGATGAACACTTGAGCCTGTTGACACATAGTCATGGATTGGACACCTGGGGCCTTGTGAACAGTTAACCATGAAATCCTGGGTTCTGTTGAGTCCCTGACACTCACAGCTTTTCATCACCTTGGACTACTTGACAATAAGTCATGAACTCCTGGTACATATTGATATATAGTCATAAACATCATGGAGTTCTGAACATTTGGGACTTGTTGACACTTAGACATGAACATTATGTGAACACTTAGCTTTTAACACCTGGAACTTGTTGACACTTAGACATGAACATTATGTGAACACAGCATTTAACACCTGGAACTTGTTGACACTTAGACATGAACACTGATTTCTATAAATTATAAAAATTATTAAATGGAAAAAAATATTTGTTGGCGCCAAAAATAAACTACACATCTTTTTTTAAAAATAAAATGAACCTCCCATGTCATTAAACCCTAAGCATCTGAGAGTGTACCACAATTAATGGTATCAACCTGGGGCTGCAGTCTATGCAATTATTTCTTGGTGATGAGATACAGCATTTTGTAAATGCATTTCTCTATTTTTTTAAAGTATATTTCACTGATGCTAGTATTCTTGAATTATATTTATGTGTGACATAGGTAATTGCTGTTAAAGTGATGAATCCGACAAGGTTGTCTATCCTGATTGGGATTCTAATAGGGTGGGCTTACCTTTTAAAGGCCACAGATTTTGATCTCACTCCCAAACTGATAGGGTGGGTTTACTTTTTTTTAAGGCCACATATTTTGATGTTACTTCCAAGCTAATAGGAGGCGTTTACTTTTCCACATTCTTTTATACATTTAAAAATGACAAAAGAATCAGGGGTACCACTGAATAGAATATAATCTTTATTGTGGTTTGACTAATTTGACTAACTTATTAACCGCATTTAACTTGAAGTATTCGACAGAACTCATTCATGGGGGGCATGGCTCCGTAATCTTCGTAGCCTCTCTTGAAGAGGTTCACGTCCTGGGCCGAGGGAGTGACGGGCCGCTCCAGCTTGGAGAACTTGTGCAACAGTTTTCTTAGCGTCTCTTTGCTTGGACTCAGCTCCACGCTGGGCGATGAAATGTCTTCAGACTGGGATTCTGAAAGACATGAAGATATAGGACAATATATAAGCCTATCAGCACATTTTATGTTCTTACAATCTTAGAAACAGTATTGGGATTTCTGGGTCTACGTATTAGTCAGACAATCTAAAACTTACAATTACACGGGATCAATGGCCATAAATACTAAAATTGAGATCAGCTTTATTGGTCCAACACCCCCCCCCTCACGTTTGTGACGTCCCAACTAATGTTTTAGCAAGAGTCTTTTCGAAAAACAAGTCGCTAGTTTTGTCTAGACTTTGCATTACTGATAGCCAGTATTTATGGCCACCGAAACTACTGATAAATTTCGTCAGCCGATGCTGGTAATTTCTGTAATTTTTGTAATAATTTCACTTGTGTTAATAATAGAAATAGAACGTTGTTATATACTTTCTATTAGTATCTATTATTATATATAGGTGTTAATGTATATTCATATATATAAGTCCAAGGCAAGAAAGAAAAAAAAAATACTTTAATAAATTTCCATAACTTTTAAAACATGATTCAACAGATTGGTTAATTATTATTATAGCTTTTATATAGCGCTACTTTCATGCTTATAGCATGCTCAGAGCGCTTTGGTCCAATCTCATTTGTGGACCCGTGGGGGGAGAGGGGGTATCTAGAAGTTGGTTTTCCGTGCTGCCTTTAGGCGCTCAGTAAACACAACTCTGCCCGAGTCGGGTGTCGAGCCCCCTTATAGGTAGCCAAGCCAAGCCAAATTCAAGCGCACTTAGCCTCTCGACCACGTTTTCCACATAAATAAACATTTGTTATCTGTGCCATTTAAAAGAATTGTTTTAACCAGAGTCTGCATTTCTTTGTTTTAATGAGTGATTGAAGGTGAAGATTGACTAACCTACGGCGACCAGACACCGAGACATACGAGACACTTCATCATTATAGCGATTCAGTGTTGCACATTTAGGAAGGAATATGAAAGACAACAACATGAAAGAGAAAGCAAGCGGGGAACATGAAAGAGGAAGGGTAGGCCTACAGTTTGGCAGAAGAGAGCACTGAACGAGACGGGTGTGTCTGAAAAAAAAAAGTGAAACCAATTTTCTGAGTTCAGGAAAGAAGGTGACTTAAGAGAGGGTCTAAAAGCAGGAGGTGAGATAGTTTAAGGGAACATAAATTGAAAGTAGCCATTAGGGAACATAACGGAACATGAAAAGATAATATTGAGTAACATACAAAGTAGTCTACCTTGTCTTTGTTGCATCATCCTTGCTAAAAGCTGAATCCATCCCGGTAGTGGAGTTCCCTCTTGCTCATCGTCCATATAAGACAGACCTTCTGAAATAAATGGAGACAATCAGAATATAAGACTGGCCTTCTGAAATACAGGGAGACAATCAGAATATAAGACTGACCTTCTGGAATACAGGGAGACAATCAGAATATAAGACAGGCCTTCTGAAATACAGGGAGACAATCAGAATATAAGACAGGCCTTCTGAAATACAGGGAGACAATCAGAATATAAGACAGACCTTCTGAAATACAGGGAGACAATCAGAATATAAGACAGGTTTTCTGGAGTACAGGGAGATAATCAGAATATAAGACAGGCCTTTTGGAATACAGGGAGACAATCAAAATATAAACATCCACACACAGAATACATAGTCAGTGGTGGTGAATTAGACGTATGCTTCCAAGCTGAAGCTATTTGAGTTTGAGAAAAATTATTTTTCAGTATCTTGTAGTAATTCCTTACACTGACTATTCAAGGAAGCTTGGCAACATATTGTTAATTTCCTTTTTGACGTATTAGGTACAACTATGAAAATGTATACTTCATGACATTCAATTGGTACACATGTTTGCAAATAAATGCAGATTAAAGTAAAAAGTAGGTATTTAGAAACTCGAACAGACACATAATAGAGCAGTGAGATTCATTACTAACGAATATTCACATTTGACTAGAGTAACACCTTTAGTAAAATCATTAAATTTAGAACACCTTCAGAATAGAAGACTCAAAAGTAAAGTAACAATTATACATAAAACACTGAACCATAATCTTCAAATACAAAAACAAATCCTAATAAATTACTCAGAAAGGCACAAAAATAAAGGCATATATATTGTTCCATATGCTAGGACAAATTTGTACAAATGCTCCTTCCCTATTGCCATTAGCCAGCCAGGAAAACTAATGACTTGGCAGAATTGAAGTCATTGGTTAATATGCATGACGCATAGGACTAACCATCTTCTTTTTTGAAGTAACGTCTGTATTTTATAAGATAAGATAAATCAGTTTCCTTTCAAAAAAAATGTTAGCTTTGTAGAATGATGCAAGATAAGCGACGCTGTCGTAACCCGTGTTGCAGACGACTCCTGGATGCCAGAGTGTAAAGACGTGATTTTTAGCGGCCCCCGTAAGGGGAAAAGCCGCTATTAGGTTTGTGCAAAATGTCCGTCTGTCACACTCAGGGCGCCAAAACTAGAAGAGATACGAAAAATATTATTTCACTATTAAATACGGCTTGAAAAGCTTAGGTGCAACGGCTACTTTGAGTTTTCTAAAAGCAAACCGTTTACTTTATAAAATTAATTATGCAAGCGATTTTTTAATAACAAAACACCAGTTTTAAAACAATTACGTAAATGTAAGGGAGGAAATGTTACAATAAGAAATGCTCCAGATCTACGGTTATCACGCACATTTTTTTTAATGAGCTTTTAGCAGCGACTTTCGTGTACTAGCATAAAGCCCGGCCATGACTTGATTCTAAACTAATTTCTTAATTTTTTAAAAAAATCAGATTTTTAAAAAAAATTTGTTTAGTGCCCCCATTAGAATGAAAGAAGCATATTTTTGTGCGTTTTGTCTGTTGGTTGGTCTGTCCGTCACGGTTAGATAAAAAAACCACTAAAGGCTTTTGAAAATATGATTTAACCTTTACAGTTCCTTCAGAAATATTGCAATAGTTTAAGTATCTATGATAGATTGTCCGGATGTTTATGTCTAGATCTACATTGAAATGTTATTATAAACTAAAACTAATCTTCTATTTTTAAATTTAATATTGCATTCATTCTATTGATTATCTGTGATTGTTTTTTAATTTTACGTAAATTTTATCTAAATTACATCCAAATTATTAATAATAATAATTAATAAGATATATATTGAGAGTGCTAAATCAGAAGTTTAGTTTATATAGATCTACATCTCTACAGATCAATGCTGAAATTTTTTTTAAAATTGCTCGTGTAACATATTGTATATATATCAGGCTATTAGTTTGTAACCAGTTTGTGATTAAGTTAGGAGCAACGCCTTGTCGTTCAGTTAGCGTGCTGAACTGATTATCTCGACGCTCCCTGGTTATGTGTCTGTTTGTTTTACGTGTTTCGAATGTTTCTTCAGAGTTAAAGATATTTTACTTCCTAGTCCAAACCTTCCGCAGGAGGGGATGGGAGCATGCAGGAATTGGGCCAGGGACCAACGATAAATCCGAACAACAGTTTAGTGCGCAAACATCAAGATAAGGCAGGTTTATACCCTGCTCGCCTTCCTCCGTCGTCCAGAGAGAAGTTAATTATTTTCAACTTAGATGGAACATCCGAAACATTTTGCAAATAGGCTGATCTGACAGGGATCCGACTCCGAAGGGGGCCGCCTCTGAGTTTGTGTATCACACAAACTCTCTTTTTAATTTTGTTTTTTATAGAGAGTTAGATTTGTTTAAAATCGAAGTTTATTTCGTTTCATCTCAAATTAAATTAGTCTATATTTTAATAGAGTTCTATTTAGTTTTGTTCACAAAGAAACGACCGTCAACAAACCTCATTAAAAAGTGCATTATGACGGGGGCGTTAAGGCTTGACTTTCGAACAGGAGGGCCGGGCGTTCAAATCCCTATGAAGACTGGAATTTCGTATTTCTAGATTTTTGGGGCGTTCATAAGAACTTTAATAGGTAGGCCTACGTGTGTCGGAGGAAGTGACAGAGGGTGGTAGCTGTGCTGGTCACATGACACTCACGTTAACCGTTGGTCTTAGAAACAGATGAGCTTAAATTCATTTGCCCCACGGGTCACGAGGTCTGCAAGGGCTACTTTACTTTTTTTTTAAATTTGGATACTTATGAACCTCAAGTACTTCATTATACACTGTGGAATGAATATAAATACCAGTAGTAGCTAAAGCCAGACAACACTATTTCTGCTGTACATTAACCCTTAGACGACCTGGCATCTTTCAACAGATGTAAATGTATCAAACAAAATCTCGCATTTCCGAGTTTCCCTTTGGGTATACCCCCAGCTCCTAGTGTCACTGCATCAAGCAGCACTCTGTTATGTTTAAACAAGGCACATCAATGGATCACTTTAATGTCACACAGATCTGATCGTTGTGATCAGCCTTTTTAATTGATCCTGGGGACCCCTTTCATCACTGGACCGGGGTGATCGCTCCACCTAAGTACCCTGCGTTATTTGTGCATCCGTCACTGACTTAGATAACACACCTGATATCTACACGATCAATTACCAGGATCTCGTACCACACACACACCTGATTGGCTCGAGTCTAAGAGTTCCCATGATGCACTTCGAACAATTTATTCTAAAATATGATGTTATTTGAATATCTGTCTTATGAAACTCCTCCCCTTAATCCAAACAGTATCTAGGTCATCGTATAGCAGTTCAATTAGTAGCTGAACATTTGAAGTGAAGATGAACTTAGATACAAATGGAAAGATCATTACTGCTTGTACAATTCATCAAAATAATTAAAAGATAAATATTAATGAGAATGACGGCAACCGTAAAGTGGGGAGGGGTGGGAGTTGTGTTTTGTCAGGGGCGTAGCTAGGGGTTCGGGGGCCCGGGGGGACCGACCTCTTTGGGGGCCCCTTGCATTTTGACTTTCGATATATGACATGATATAATGTACGCAAAAAATATATATGACCAAGATCAAATTGATTCAGTATATCAGTAAATTTGACCAAAACAATTAATCATTAAGACTCTTTTAATGAATAATACCGTTGTTTATTAGCAAAATAATGCACAAGTGATAAATCTCGTTTCATATCGCTTCATGTGGTGCATTCTGTTCAGCAAGGACATCTATAACATCATCTACATCAGGGGTGGGCAACCTTTTTCAACCGATGGCCGCATTTATACAATTTGGGGATTAGGCGGGCCGCATATATATCATATGAATGGCAAAGTGAATTTGGTGGTTCCGAAAAAAATAGAAAAATACAAAATAAAGTGAAGAAGCTAAAATTATATAATTTATTAAAGACCTAGTGTACTTCGAACAATAACATTGAGTACAAGTTTCACTATTCCTTCTCTATAATTACTCAGTGCATGTTCCCCAACAATTACGTACCTTGGTAGCTGCTTACATTACCTAAGCCTAAGGACAGCCCTGTGAATCTTTTTAACTTTTTTTATGTGTTTCCTCTTAATTTGCTCGAATTCAATGTAGCTTTGTGTAAAGTTTGCAGTTACTAAATTATGGTTGGGATATTTATTTTGTTTTTACTAAAAAGGTTTTTCTCAGTCAAAGCTCCATCAGTTGTTACCCTTGCCATCATTACAAGCCAACCCAACTCTTTCAACACATTTCTTCATAGCATTGAATAAATAAATACTGGCCTGGGCTTATATTTTGTACTGAATTTATGGAAATACTGCTTTTAAATATGATCTTCGTTTTCTTTAAACTTTTTAGAAGGAAGTTTAGAGACAACGTTTCTTTAAACTCTTCATTCTAAGTGATAAGAATCAAAAGTTTCAATAATTTCTATATATATTTACAATTATTTATTTTTAATATACTTGCATTTCTAATATGTGTAATGTGTGGGCACACTTGATTTAGTTAGGTTTTCGCGGGCCGCATAAAACACTTCGGCGGGCCGCATGTGGCCTGCGGTCCGTAATTTGCCCACCCCTGATCTACATCGATACTTTCTAGTATTTGTGACTTCACTGACATTAAAGCCATGATAAGCCTTTCTTGCGTCATTGTGCTCCTGGGATAGTTTTTTTTAGAATGACGCAATGGTAGTGGCCTGATTTAGTGGTACGGTATTCAGAGGATGTTGCAAAGGTTTGAACCTTTTTGGTGATTGTATTACTAGTTTGTTGGTGAAAAGTGCTCGTGCATCAGTGACATTATTGAAAAAGCGATTTGCCATTTATTTCACTAATAAAAAATATGCTATGATTGTGAAATTTTCTCTGACGAAAAGACGTACATTTGTTGTTGTTTTTATTCATTTTCCCAACTTTGCAATTCACTCTTTTATCACTCTATAACAACGATTTTTTTTATTTAGAAAAGCCTTTTTCCATTTGATTGCGGATAGATGAATAGAGGGGTAAAAAACTCGAGTGTGAAGTTAATTCTGAAATTACAGAATTACAGAAGCCAAACCCGAATAATGGACAATTCTAGCATTGTTAAGAATAACTATTGGATCTGTTATACTCGTTGCTGTAAATTCTGCTTCAAGGTTAATTAGCGTAGCCTTAAAATACTCGCCATTTAAATCTATTATTAGTAAATGTAACAAGATACCTGGAATTCTCTGTATACAGGGGCGGACTTAGCAGCGTGACGGGCCCTGGACCCTAGTCTTGTGCGGGGCCCGGAGCCGTAAGGGTAGACTATATATAAACCGTACCACATCACGCTAACGGGCTATTCCGTCTTACGGCTGTCATTGGCCTCCAACAATAACAATTCTGTATGTCCGCTTTTAACACTGTGGGCCTTATTTTTATTACAAAACAGAATATTACTTAGGTACTGTTTGCCTACTGTTGTATATACTTCGTTGTTATTGTTCTGCATAAAAGATTTTCTTTGAAGTTTAAAAAGTTTAAAAGAAAAATACTCCCATGGCCTCAAGATGTCTATGCACAGAAGCATATAAAACACTTAGGCGAAAATAATCAATACATAGAGGTTATGTTTGTATTCAAACATCGACGTCTAATCGGATTTTATTAGGAAAATGTGTAGTGATCAAGTTTGTTACAATAAAATCTCCAATCGCGGGGCCCCCACAGGCGCTCCACTTGCCACCTCTAAGGCCTCTACTGCTGTATATCATACAGTTTTATTAGTGGCAACAAAGAGAGTAATATTCTTTGTTTTTGCTGCAAGAACATGTTTGATCTCTTTAATCGGCAACAAATCTATTAAAGATTTGTATTTCAAAATGTAAAACTGACTTTAAAAAAACAACAACTTTGATCTCTGTGGGAAAAAAATATTTTAAAATGTCAACAAAGTCAACGTACTGATAGACCTAGATCTAGATTTAGTATTTGATATAAGTATAATCCATAAATGTTGAAAAAAAATACACCCGTTGACACTATTTGTCAATCAAATATATTAATTTATGTATTTTGAAACACCTATTTGGGGCCCCCCCTAGGCGGGGGCCCGGGGGGATTTCAAAAACCTCCCCCCCCTACGCTACGCCACTGTGTTTTGTAAATCAAATGTCTGGGTTAAAATTTCACTAATATTAACAAAAGTTATGAGCTTATTTATTATTTATACTCTCTATGTGCCATGGGTTGCGGATTACCTCAGATCACTGGCGGATCCAGGGGGGGGGG
>JADKLZ010079391.1:9508435-9526012 GCA_021533235.1 Biomphalaria straminea
TGTGTTTTTGACGAATGTTTAAAAAAACTAAACACTGGTGTGTTTTTTATGAATGTTTAAAAAACGTGAACACTTATGTGTTTTTTATGAATGTTTAAAAAACCTAAACACTTATGTGTTTTTTGATGAATGTTGAAAAACGTTAACAATTATGTGCTTTTGATGAATTTAAAAAAAAAAACGTGAACAATTATGTGTTTAGGGTTTTAAAATGTTAATGATCAATAAATGAATAACAGAAACGTTTATAAAATAAGACAATGAGAGCTGTTTTATTTTTAAAGAACCTTACTGTTGATGGAATGTTATATGGTGTTATTTCCAGTTTGTTTCTATTCAAGTATCTACCGTAACACTCAGGTAAAGAGAACGTAACTCTGTTACTGCTCTTGCTCAGAATATAAAAAGTGACGAAAGAAAATAATAAAATAACTCTAAATAGTTAAAGCAAGTCGTATCCTGTAGAGAAATAGAAAGTGTTAAAAAGCGATGTAATTAAATAGGCATACGACCATTGACCAATATCAGCTATTAGTACGGCTATCAAGTCGTGTTTCCATTGAGTGCAGAAGAAAATATGGATTCATTGAAATAGCAAAGCAAGTGCTGACCAGATTGTTTGAAATTGCCAAGCAAGTGCTGACCAGATTGTTTGAAATAGCCAAGCAAGTGCTGACCAGATTGTTTGAAATAGCCAAGCAAGTGCTGATCGATCTTGTGGGTCAGAGACATTACGGCCACCTAGTCACTGTAGTGGAACCGATCCTGTATTTACAAAGCTTATATCAATTCACTCTGTCTGTCTGTCTGGTACAAATTTGTATCACGTGATTTCTCACACTTACCATTTCCGGATCTAGTTGAAACTTTGCATCATTCATTGCTCCTAACAAATCAGGAATTAATTTTTTTTTTAAAAAAGTAACCGATTAGTTAATTGAATAGTGGTAATCCTTTTTTTTTTCATGTCGAAAAAGGGAAATAAATTTTACTGTATTGAGATAAATGGCTGTAAATGTGGTGTTCTCCCCCAACATTTGGTGGTGTTTTTTTTTATTTATAATTTTCTTGTTTACGTATGCATTGTGAGCAGACGTTGAGGCACGGGTTAGGCATGACTGAACAAGTCGGTCATATGGTCAATCAAAACCTGCGTATCTCTAGTGTGATCAGATGGACACAGGTCAACAAACATGATAGATGTGGATTGGAGCGCTGAGTAGAACAAACTGATGACTTTTTTGTTATAATTATGAACGAAATATAAAATGAATGTGCTACAGAAATGTCTGTAGGGGCCAACTAATTATCATCTACTTGTGGATTAGCAATTAACATAGCTAATCCATATTTGTTTTTCAGGGGTGTTTGCATCATGGTCGTGTGAGGGGCGATAACTTTAGCGCCGCTCCTGTCGTCGAGACGAACGCTAGCTAGGCCGAAAAGTAAATAAGATCGATTCGATTCCAATGTAATTTGTTAACGTTAGTGTAAACATAATCGATTATAATCAATCAACATCATCGATTCCAATCCACATTATCGAGCATCGTTTAGTCTTCAGCGAGCAAAGTTGTAGGTCAGTGACTAAAAAACCCCCCAAGAACTTGACTCTGAGTACCATCAAGAACTACCAACGGTCACATTTTATTTGTAGGCCACGTTACTCCCCTCTTTACATCGCATCTGTTAGTTCTGTTTGTTTAGCGGACTTTTTTGTTTTTAAAGGGAGCTAGGAATCTCTGGGGGCATCCCCTAGTTGGTAGTGTTAGTTTGTAATCGTGCAAAATTCATTCACCAAGCGCTTTAAAAGTTATACTGAGAAGAAAGAAGAACTTAATTTTAACAATCTTATATATTAAGCTACAAGAGTTTATACAAAAATTATGAATTTTTCAAAATTTAATACGTAGGCCTAATCCGAGTTTATGCATATAGGCGTACATAAAAAAAAATTTTTAAGTTATTGTGTAATGAGGGTCTACAATTAATGCCCTCACTGTGTATAAGGAACAACGTAGACACAGTCTCAAATTTGACGACAAACCTAACAGTCCTTTAAACAAGACAATCAAAAAAATAAAGTCAGATAATTTATTAGGTGCCCTGACCTGAGACGCCTGACCGGGCTGCCGGTGGGGGAGATCTAGGCCTCAACTAGTTATTATAGCCCTACTCATGATAGGTCAGTGTTCGATTGTTTCCAATATTGCACGGCTCAGGTCAAACTTTGATTCACTTGAGTCAGCTCTACGTGCTGGAAAAAGAAGCAGTCTCGTGTTCTTTGTGTTTGTCTCATACAAGATGACCTCAGATTAGACAGGCAGTGAATGTTACCTGCTCAAGATTTGGACGGAAATTCGAAAATGGTGAGATTTATACATTAGCTGCAACAGGTTTACGAGAGATTATATGGAATTCTATTGTAATGTATACAAAACAAACTGAAAAACAAATCATTTTAAAAAATATTCTAGTTTAGGCTATAAAACTCACAGAAAGAGAATAAAATAGTCGTGCAAAAAAGGCGCGATGTACTTTATCATTATTAGCAGTATTATTATCATATTGCACAGCTTCAAAATTTGACAAAAACAATTCAGCTTGAGTCTATTCTTGAAAAAAAAAATTCCTTGTCTACATCAATGTTCGAATCCGAATCCCTTCAGCCAGATGGACACGTGGTTTATATCAGTCAGCCATATTTAGTTTGTAAAATGTTGGACTGGAAATTAAATCGGACTCGAATGTGTCACATTATCTGCAAGTTCGATTCTTACCTTTTTTTCCCTCGCTAGGTTAAGTAGAACATTTACATTGAGTACAAAAAAAAATATTCCTGTCCACTTTCTTTTCTAAAAACAACTACAAGAAAACAGCAGGTCTCCCAAATGTCAGAAAGTTCAGTGGACATATTTCAGTGGACATATTTCAGTGGACATATTTCAGTGGACATTTTTCATTTGATTAAGTTCAAAAAACCGTAATGAAATATTGTGTATGCACTACAAATAATAAAAAATAAAAACAGTTATTGACGTGTCCTGTTAAAAGTCAATTTTTATCATAGAGTCAGCAACTGCACGCCCATAGTATGACAAAAAGGAGAACAAAGATTTACATTGGAAGACTAAAAAAAAGAGGACCAAGATAGTAGGACAAAAATAGTAGAACAAAATTAGCAGGACAAAAATAGGAGGACAAAATAGGAAGACATGACAAAACTTGGAGGTCAAAAATAGGAGGACAAAAATAGCAGAACAAAAATAGAAGGACAAAATATTAGGTCAAAAATTGGAGGACAAAATAGGAGGATATGACAAAATTAGGAGGATAAAAATGGGAGGACAAAATGGGAGAAAAAAAATAGTAGAGCAAAAATAGAAGGACAAAATTTAAAAAAAAATAGAAGGAAAAAATAGGTAGACATGACAAAACTAGCAGGATAAAAAAGTAAGACAAAATAGGAGGACAAAACTAGACAGAGCAGTAAACTTTAAAAAAAACACCTCGTCTAACAAAGTCTTCGATCAAATGTCAGCAAATGAAAGGCTGATTGAAGCACCTTCACAGTCCGAAAGACTGTTCCATGCAAACATTCCCATGGAACTCGTTGTGCCACATTTATTTTTTTATTTTTATTTTGAGGAAGAAACGTGGCACCTCTAAAAGCGTTGAGTCCATGGAGCGAAGGGCTCTCTGAGGGACATACGGAGTGATCAGATCGCTAAAGTACAACGGCATTTCCTTAATGTAGACGTACTAATGACAAAGTGTGGCCACCTTGTAGTTAAAATGTAGTCGATTCTCGCTTTTACAGAAGGCCTGTGAAGTGTGAGGAGAATCAAGTCTTGTTTTCTGATTCGTGCGGCGTTGTTCTAAATTCGCTGCAGCTTGGCGATTTTGTCATCGGGTCAAGTTCGGGAGAGTAGGAATACAACAGCTAGATTTTTTTTTTTTTGTTCATTTGTTGGCAAATATGGGCGGATCTTGCCTAACCTGCACAGCTGCAGAGCTAGCTTATATTTGGGTCGAAAGACAGTGTTGAGTTAATGAAATCGCTAGTATTGCGAACTACATGGATAAAAGAAACCGAGCAGTTCGTGATAAAAACTACTGATAATGAGATTTTCCTAGTAACAAGTTTCAAATGAACATTCTTGAATCTATGAACACTGCTTATGTTAGTGTTTCAACCACAATCTGTTTAAGACTGGATTCGATTGACTGATACGATTATAGTAAACAACAGAGTAAAAGCGGATATTTTCACACTTTAGGCCAAAGTCTACCGGACGGAAAATACGATCCACAAAAAAAAAAAAAAGCAAACAAAATTTACCCAGCCCAAAACCAAAGACCGACCTCATGATCAGGTCATTGTGTTTATTTGGTTTATGCCAAAGATAAAAATACTTCAATTAAATTTTTTTTTTTGTAGACTAAAAGAATGATTTAGACTTTAATAATCGAATCTGAGACGACACCCTTCAGGATAGAGGCGCGAGCCACTGAGTCATTGAATTACGACTCCATGCTGTTACAACTGTATTATATTAATAGATTGTGTGTTTGTAAAAACATTTGGCAAAGTGCAGTGTTGTTAAAAGACATTTGTGAGGGGGGGGGGGCAGTGAGGAGAAAAATGTATGCCACTCTTAAAAGGAGAAATAAAAAGTTTAAATATTTTAGATGCATTTGGGAAAAGTCTAAGAAATGTAAAAAAAAAAAAAATACCTACATTTAATGCATTATTACGCTAGGTGGAGTAAAGCTAAGAGTATAGGGGAAATATCTTGATTTGTTGGGATTTTTAATCAAAATTACTCGCAAACTATGAATCTTGCTATTGAATAGGAAAGGAGATATCATACTATTGAAAAAGATTTAAATATTTTCAATTTGTCTTTTAATGTGAAGTTCTTTCTCTTGAAGTTCAATGAAAATGTCACAAATATGTATTTCAAAATCTTTTTTTTTTTGCCATACTCTTACGTTTTTCTCAAAATCCCATAATCTCCACCACATTTCTCCATAAACCTTACTCTTCTTTTTCTATTGTATAGTAATGGATTAGAATGTAAAAGGGATGTAAAAAATCAAAATTCAAACAAAAAACATTACAATTTTTAAACATAAGTATGACAGTAGCCAATATTTTGAGGCTTTTCATCATTTTTGTTTTCTAAAAAAATATACTTTTCCAAAATCAGGACTATAATTACCAAAATTGTTATTGGCCAGGTTGATAGGTGTTCACCCTGGACTGTTACTCGGTTGTTTCTATGGTCCAGAGTTCGACCCCCCCCCCCTTTTGTCGTCTCCGTGAAAGATTTGGACTATGATATAAATATCTTGAAATCTGAAGAAACGACGGTAACATGTATATAATTATATAGAATACCTTTAAATTCTACCATTAAATCACTTACCTTGTAGAATTTAGCCTTTCACTCTAATGATAAAAGATGTCTCCAAATGAAAATTTTAATAATATTATACTGCGATTTTAAAATACGTAAATAAGTACTTGAAGACAAAACCTTTGTCAATGATCTAGATCTATTCTAGATTTGTTTTTTTTCGCAAAAAAAAAAAAAATTATTATAAGTGGGAGAAAAAATGGGGGGGCGATTGTTTGACGGTGTTAAGTTTCTCCTAAACCAATCAGGCCACGCAACTTTCGCGATCTCCTGTGACTCGTTGCCTCGGACTCGGCTTTATAGCGCCGGGAAACTCTATGGCAAGGTGGGCGATCTGAGGGAGGTGAGCTTTTTAACGCCCTCACACACACACACATGTTCAAATACAGACTAAAACAGCACGGGGGGACAATCCAATAAATTCACTTGTCAAGTTGGCTACGTCTGCTACTGTGATACTCAGTCACACATCATTGAATTAAAAAAAAACAGGCGAAGATTTCCTTTAGATTTCGTAATAAATCCAGTCATAGGATATTGGTGAGTACTAGTCGACTCAGTGATAAGCTCCTTTTATCTACGTAGGCGGTACCGCTCCTTTCAAGAAGGGGCGTAGTTTGAATTTGAACTAACTGCTGATAAAGTCGAAGGAGTGTATAGTCTTGAAAATAACAAAGACCGGAACTTGATCATTGTCATCATAACGCCAAAACTAAGTTTTTCTTAGTTTTTTATTTATTTAATTTAATTTATTGTTTTTACTTTCTTTTTTTTTTTAAGTAATTACTATGACTGAACTTACGTAACAATCTATATATATAATCCTCTAAGTAAGAGGTCAAACAACAACAACATGCAAGAGGCAAGTAAATAGGGAAGATCCCATGGCGCACGCACGCGGTGTGCATGGAAATTGGTGCATCCCAATCCGCACTTTTTTCATTCACGAAACAAAATAACAGAGACGTAAATAAATATAGACTGGAAAAAGGAAGTAACTTCAAGTGTAACGTGAAAACATGCACATATATCTACTATTGAATTCGGATTTCCAAATTATGAAAAATGTAAAAATTGCTTTATCCTCAGTCTTAGAGATTAAACACAATTTATAAGTATAAAAATAAAGTAGGCCTACACACAATTGCAATGCACACATTTTTGTTTCATAAAACTCTCTTATGAATTTGTGTAGTGAATGGAAGAAAGGTTAAAAAAAGTGGAAGCCGGAAGAGATTGTTTTGTGTGATAAGAACGACTACCAGTCAATACACAGATAGATACTACTCTCAGGTTTGACTTTAGCGAGGGAAATCTGTTATATCATGTTATAAAATGGTTCAATTTAATAATTTATACACCTAAAAATTAGCACGGGAAAGAAAGTGCAGGGCCCACTGCGGTTGCATATGTTGCAGTACCTATAAGGCCTGCCCTGCAAAATAGCGGCGTATGATATGAAAAATTAAAAAATTGCATTGCATGTTTCCAACATGACGAATACAAACTTTTCTTGATTATAGATGTGTTAGTGCTCCTGGGACTAATTTAAATCGACAGGATGGCGCGGGGAATCTGTTGTAAGTAATAAAATGGCTTAATTTAATAATTTTTACACTTTAAATTAGAGCGGGTCCTATAAAATTGCGTGTCCTATGAAATGCGGGCCCCACTGCGGTCGCCGGCCCAGGTAAATAGCGACGTATGCTATGCCGCCGGTCAACTAGTGCAATTGTAAAAAACATTTTTTTTCAAAAAATCTAAAACCGTTTGATAAATGTGTCCAAAAAATGGCAAATAGTAATCTCCCTTACTAAATAGCCTTCCGTGTTTGTTACTATTAATAGTTTATAGTTGTAAAAATTGTATATTTTTATGAAAAAAAAACCTGCATGCATAGTTGATTTTAAAAATTTAATTTTTCGCTTTCAGAAAAGTAAAAAGTAGCAGTTGCATCAGACTTTTGAATGGTCTAAAATAAAAAATATCATGATATCGGATTTTCACTATCTTTTCTAGTTTATGAGATCTAAACGGGACGGACGGACGGATGGACAGACAGACCACCCAAAACTAATAGCGCCTATTCCCCTTTCGGGGGCCGCTAAAAATGTATGACCTATACATGCTAAAACTGAGATTTATACTACCATGAAGTAAGGGTTTAGGAGGGAACAACCTCACATAAAAACGAAGCTTCCGGATTATCATCGGTACAGCTTGGATTAAGATAAAACAGAACCTAATCAATTTTTTTAAGCCTACGTGTTTTTTTTAATGCCTTATTTAATTATGTCTAAAAAGCACAATTGTTTGCAACGTCTCAGCAGAGTCTGTACTTTTTTAGCGGCCCCCGTAAGGGAAAAAGCCGCTAATAGGTTTGTGCAAAATGTCTGTCTGTCCGTCAGTCACTCTCAGGGCGCCAAAACTAGAAGAGATACGAAAAATATTTTTTCACCATTAAATGTGGCTTGGAAAGTTTAGGTGCAACGGCTACTTTTAGTTTTCTAAAAGCAAACCGTTTAATTTATAAAAATAATTATGCAAGCGATTTTTTATTAACAAAACACCAATTCTAAAACAATTACGTAAATGTAAGGGAGGAAATGTTACTATAAGAAATGCTCTGGACATGTAGATATCACGCACATTTTTTAAAACGAACTATTAGCAGCGACTTTCGTGTACTAGCGTAAAGCCCGGAAATGACATGATTCTAAACTAATTTCTTAAACTTTTTTAAAAATCAGATTTAAAAAAAAAATTGTTTAGTGTGTAAGCTTGTCAGGCTCTAGGATGGCTTATTTCCGCTTACGTAAAATTTCCAGTAGCCAGATGGTAACACTACTGGGTGGGTTCAGTCTGTGGCACCCCAGTCTGCGACCGAGAGACAAGATTTGTCTGAGTAACCAGAATAACTAGACTAAACTAACTAACCTAACTAATCTAGCTAGACTAAACGAAAACACCAACGTAACTTTACTTTGAAAATGGATAGAACAAAACAAAACTTTATTTACATAAAAATAATAAGACCTCAATATCTGACACCAAAAATATAAACTACTTTTCTACCTACAAAAAATCAATATAAAAATATGTACGCAAAATATAAAAAACCAAACCTACTGATACTACTAAGTCAACTAAAACCCAAACAACTAAATCAAAACAAAAACCCAACCGAACCAATAATTCGCTAACTTAACACTAACTTACTATACTAAGCAAACCCTAATTCTAATCGAACAGTCCTATTAAATACAACTATAACGCAAACAAATCAAACTAACTATCAAACCAAATTAACTAAACCACTACTACTAAACTAGACCTAAACTAACACTCCACAATAAACTAGTCTAGAAACTCTAGATCTACAATATTCTACAAAACTAATACAATAAACCCTGTCACACTAAATTACTTAAACTAATTAAAATGCCTTAGACCTTACTATATAATTCACTCAGAATTAGTAAAAACAGACTACTGTCACTAAGTTGACTAAGACTAAGCCTAAGCTAAGGCAACATTAACGAATAAATAGATACTAGTAACTACTAAACTAGTTCTAGATCTAGAACCTATCGACTTAAAACAGAAAATAATAAATACAGTAAATCAGCAAAATAGCAGCTAAAGGCTACAGCGTGTTAAAGCAGTAATATTTACAGCGGATGATAATTACAGCAAAAAGTAATTATAGCCTGTAAAATAACAAGAAAATAGAATTTTAGATTCTATTAGATCTAAACATTCATCGCACGCCTGGGCGCCGCCATTTTAAATATCTACATGCTTGTCAACTCTGATAGTAG
Organism: Biomphalaria straminea; assembly: GCA_021533235.1. NCBI lineage: Eukaryota > Metazoa > Mollusca > Gastropoda > Planorbidae > Biomphalaria > Biomphalaria straminea. The sequence goes on from JADKLZ010079391.1 coordinate 9,517,680, forward strand.
ATATTCCATGTAAAAAAAAATAGAAACTAAACTAAAACATAGAACTAGTATATTTACACATAGTAATATTATTATAGATACTAGTAAAAATAAAATAGTTACAAACTTACAGGCCGTCCTGGTACAGAATAAAATATTGATAAACTGATAAAATAATTCTCTAGATCACTAAGACCTCTAGCCACAAAGACAAAGGATCTGACGTACAGACCAATGGACACTGTCCTAAAAGCATTGAAAACAGCAGCTTTTATAGCTCAAGTCCTAACCTATATAAAATAAAATTATAAAAAAGCTCTGGCCTATAAAAATATAAACATCTACAAGAATAGCTCTAGCCTATAAAACAAAAATACATATAAAAAATAGCTCAAGGGTCACACGCTCACAAGTGCCCCCATTTGAAGTAAAGAAAGAACATTGAAATGTTATGATAAGCTAAAACAAATCTTCTATTTTTAAATTTAATATTGCATTCATTGTATTTATTATCTGGGCTTTTTTTATTTTACGTAAATTTTATCTAAATTACATCCAAATTATTAATAATAGGCCCTAATTATTAATAAGATATATATTAAGAGTGCTAAATCAGAAGTTTAGTTTATGTAGATCTACATCTCTACAGATCAATGCTTAAAGAATATTTAAAATCGCTCGTGTGACATATTGTATATATCAGGCTATTAGTTTGTAACCAGTTTGTTATTAAGTTAAGAGCAATGCCTTGTCGTGCGGTTAGCGTGCTGAACTGATTATCTCGACGCTCCCGGGTTATGTGTCTGTTTCTTTTACATGTTTCGAATGTTTCTTCAGAGTTTAAGATAGTTTACTTTAGAGTTCAAACCTTCCTCGGGAGGGGATGGGAGCATGCAGGAATTGAGCCAGGGACCAACGATATATCCGAACTACAGTCTAGTGCGCAAACATCAAGATAAGGCAGGTTTATACCCTGCTCGCCATCCTCCGTCGTCCAGCGAGAAGTTAATTATTTTCAATTTAGAAGCAACATCCTAAACATCTTGCGAATAGGCGGATCTGACAGGGATCCGACTCCGACTGGGGACGCCTCTGTAATCTTGTTTTTTCCTGTAATCGACACGTGTCCTGCTTTCTCTCTTTAAACATCTGGCCCCCCTTTAGGCTTAGCAAAAACAATTGGTAAAAATATTTCTAATCGCATAGATGTATTATATTAGTCCAAGTTAGTCAACAAATGAATAGATGACAGGTCTAAACTAATTTATACAGTTACGCTTAGTATAACCTTTTTTTTTTTTAAATACAAATATAACTTTCGTAACTTTTTTTTACATAAAAAATCTGGCCATTTGCGACTGACACTTATATAATGTTTACTACAGCAACATTCCCTGAAGTCTGCTCTGTTTACTACCGCAAAATAGAAGATAAATTGAAAATCGGACATTGCAATATTTTAGGTCATTTAAAGTTCTGATGCAACGGCTTTTTTTTTTCCTTTCTAAAAGCTCAAAATCTAATTTTTAAAAATATTTTATGCAAGCAGCTTTTTAAGAGAAAAACCTAATTAGTGTGCATTATAAATCAGACCTTATTTAAGATGATTAATAATGTTATGAATTGCACTGTATCTCACGTATATTTGTTCACATAACCATTTACCATCGAAATAACCAACTCAAAAAAAAGCCCAAGGATTTCTATGATGATAAACCTAGTGACGGTCAAGTTTGGACAGTTTTATGAACAATTTTAACGTGAACGGTTGTATAAACTGTAAATATGTTTTATTGGCAATGTAATCTCTTCAATACGAAAAAAAAAGAGGATTCGAATTAGAGAATCAGCCTTCACAGAACAAATAGATCAATTATAAGACTTCAGTCGGTCCAGATTCACATCTAACTTTACATTCAATTTCACCTATCCTTTGATCTGCTGGAAATCTGGGGCACTACATAAGATCTGTCAACCTTCTATCTACATTCTTATTTGTCATTTGTCTTTGATATAATTTCATTCGGATGTTCTTTCTGAAAATATTGAACCTGCCTGGGTGGACCACTTCGGGGGCCGATTTTAAGTTTGTGTTTCCACACAAACTGTCTTTGTAACCTTGTTTATTGTAGTGTAGTTTGTCTTTGCTCTTTAATTTTGTAACATCGGCTTACCTAAGAAAAGACAAAAATTTCGTGTTTTTTTTTTAATCATTATCGCTCCCCAATCGTCTCCGCCATGCTCTTTCTCTTCTGCAGTTACGCTACTGCTTGATGCATCCACACAGGCCCCTTTTTACAATCCACCACTCTGACGCGACCCCCCCCCCCCTTACGCACACATAAAGCAATAGAAGAGTAGAATATAACAGTCCATATTTTCGATAGTCATAGGCGACCCCAGTCCAATCGTCAATCGACCCCCAAAGGGGTCGCGACCCACAGGTTGAGAACACCTGGTCTAAGGCGACCCCTGGAAAATCGTTATCAGACCCCAAGTGGGTCGCGACCGACAGGTTGAGAGCACCAGTGCTAGAGAAAAGGAGTCAATGTGTTTGTCAGATATTTTACTTCTTTGTAAAGTCTTTTATTGTAATTCAGAAATGACATCTGTGTCCTGGAGGCTTACAATCAGGAATAGACTAGCCATATGGGCCGTAAGGACTGCTACCTAAGGGTCACTTTGAATGATAGTTTAAGTATGTCCCGTAAACGATTTTATATGCTCTTTGTGATCCAATAGACTTCGCGTTCATCGAAACTATTTGGGAACCCTGTACATGTTAAGTGTAGATTCTAGAATGGTATTAGTTCAAAGTTCCGGCCCGGCTAAAATAGACTCCTAAAGGATATCCCCAGCCATTATTGCGTTGGAAGAAGAATCTGAACGGTCGATGTGCTTTGTGATGATGATATTGTGGGAAGCGTGGTCGAGAGGCTAAGTGCGGCTTGAGCTTGGCTTGGCTACCTAGAAGGGGGCTCGAGGTTCGACACCCGGGCAGAGTTGTGCTTACTGAGCGCCCAAAGGCAGCACGGAAAACCAACTCCTAGATACCCCATCCCCCACTGGTCCACAAATGAGATTGGACCAAAGCGCTCTGAGCATGCTATAAGCATGAATGTAACGCTATATAAAAGCTATAATAATAATGATATAAGTTTTTTCTAACCTTGTCATTGTCGGACTAAACATTTGATTCAGGCTGGTTTCTGGAGGAAACTGTTAATCTTTGCAATTCTATGTCTCCCCTTGCAATTTCTCATGCGACGTAAGAGGCCAAATCCTTCAGGGTTTGCAACCTTTTTCTGGCTGTTCGAGTCATACCCATCGCCAGAACATATCCTGTATGTTTGACCTTTACGTCCTGTGCATTATTCTTTCAACTGTTGGTGTCAATCTTAGCTTTTGTTGTCTATATGCTAATCCAATACTGCCGGCATATAATACATTTTTGGAGAAAGACGCTATGTACTATAAAGTAGGCTGAAATAGCATCCATAGAAAAATGATGGTTTACAAAGGGTAGGGTATCATCATTTACACTTTACAAGAACATCCCTGTCCGACGATCGCAACAATTTTTTTTTTAAATGTTTGACATGTTTCGGATGCTCCTTCAAAGTTAAATATATCTACTTCCGAGTCTAAATCTCCCGCTGGACGATGGGGGAAGTATCAAAAGACGCTATATACAAATAGTACATAGGCTTAATTATCGATTGGAGATGGTTGATGAAGTGGCAGCATTGCAACTAGTTAGTGGAGATTCCATAAGATCAACTGCAACGCATCTTGATTAACAGGCTACTCAAATCTGGAACAACTACAATGAAATACAAACGTATTTGTCTCCCCCTTCCCTAATATTTGTAAGCATTAAAAACAAGTTTATCGAAAATAATGATATTGTTTAACTCTGCTCCCCGCCACACTGATGGTGCACATCTGAGCACTACTAAACAATGGTGACACGTCAAAATAGCGCGGACAAAATAGCGCCGACAAAATAGCGCGAAATTTCCCGACAAAATAGCGCAAGACACAATAGCGCAGACTTAGCCTATATATGATGTGTATAAAATTACTGTAGAGGTCATTCTACCACGAACAAACAATTCAGTGGAGGGATGGCACCATGCATTTCAACTGTCTATAGACGATCATCACCCTAATGTGTACAAGTTAATGTCTCACTTCCTCAGAGAACAGGACAACATTGAGAACAAGATTCTGATGTACAATGCTGGAGAACGAAGTAAAGCAGCAAGCAAGGCAAAGTACCTCCGACTTAACAGACGACTTGAATCTATATTGCCAATGTATGGAAACTAGCCAGTGATTGAATTTCTACGTGACATTTCCTATAATTTAACTATTTGAAAGTGTGTGTGTGTAAATTTGACAAGTATCTTTGCGTGTTTTCAAAGTACACTTTTATAACATATAATATGAGTGCTATATTTTGAAATTATTCATTTTACCTTATTATGATTTTTTTATGTTTATCTTAAGTGTTTCCTGCAAAATGACTGAAAAATTACGAAAACATTAAACCAAAAAAAAAAAAAATATTGGCACTATTCTTATTTTACGATATCTAAAGTATTTCTTTCAAAATGACTAGAATATATTTTTTCTGCGTTATTTTGTCGGCGCTATTTTGTCCGCGCTATTTTGTCGACGCTATATTGTCCGCGCTATTTTGTCGGCGCTATTTTGTCCGCGCTATTTTGACGGGGTACCCTAAACACTAGTAGTACAAGACATATTTAGACAGGAAGAAGGACTGTTGTGGATCTGGCTTAAGTTATGGAGGTCTAGGCTGTCTTGACTCGAGAGAACGTCCTTTGGGCTATCTAGATCTATGAGCTGTGTTGAGGACCTGGGGCTACTGGGAAGTGTGTCGGTGGTCTGTAGCAAAGGACTGGTGTCACTTGAGATAGCACATTCTGGGACTTGATGGTTGAGGTCCGTACTGTAAATAAATACCTAGTTTATTGTTACCTCCTGCCTTCTCGTTGAGTGCCTACCGTAGGGTTACAACAATATTTATTGTAGATATATATAGTTACAAAACTTCTATTAAACTTATATACTATTGTTTGGACTAGCTACAGACTCTGGTTTATTTTTTTTAAAGCTGTCGTAATATTACAGTTTGCAAAAGTGAATTTCTTTTTCCGTGAGGGTGTCACACCCCTTTGAGTGTCACCCGGTGCGGCCCGCACCCCCCCCCCCCCGTAACCCCACTGATTCAAAGTTCATAGCACACGTCAAGCCAGCCATCAGTTGAAGAAACACGTAGAATTATTATCATATCGTTTTTAAACTCATTTTTGATAGTGTTTTGTGTCACATTACGATACTTAAAAAAATGAAATGTTTTATTACAAATTCTGAAACTTTCTAATGATGGGAGGACAAAATTGACAGAGAGGAATGGAGAAAGACGGTCAACATATCAAGTGGTTCAACAAAGATATATCCGAAGGTACATATTTATTTTCTAAAAGAAATCATAGTTTTGGGGGGGGGGGGTGTTAAATTTAAATAATAATCTGTCCTGAAGGGTCTCAAAGTTTGGTTTAGCGTATAGTGTTATTCCCACTCAAGCAGTTTCAATCTAATAAATGAAGCAAATTGTGCGGTGTAGGCTATATGTAGATATATCTACATAATAATCATCTATCTATATATATTAATAATAATAATTCTTTATGAAACTTGGAATGTATATTTCTTAAATCTTTTTTTTTTCATCCAGTAGGATCAAAGAAAATTAAGCTGCAATCAATCAAATCTGATCAATTAAAAAAAACTCACAAAAAACAAAACTAAAAAGTTTTTTTTTATTTAGTTTTTGTTCCCCTTACAGACCCTACGATCTATAGGGCAGATGATGTGAAGGTCAGATGTTTAAGTGGACCTAAGGTTAACGAGGGTGTCATGTGGCCAGCACAACGACCAATACTTTTCAACAACTAATGATCATCACAGTTGAGCTTGACTCAGACAGGATCGCCATACAAATCCTGAAATTCAAAATCTTCACCAGGATTTAAACTTGAGAGCCTTCAGTTCATGGAGCCAAGTTCTTTACCACTCAACCACCATGCTTTCCATTTGTGTGTTACCCTTTAGAACAAACACAGACAATACTCAGGACATTTTTAAAATATAAATGAGAGACTTTCTGGGACAGATGACATGAAGCTCATGTTTCTCTGGTATATTTTTTAAAGAGGATGTCATGTGACCAGCAAATCAACAAAAAAAAAAGGAAATAGTTTTCATTTACTTTGAATAAATGAAAATAATCAGTTCTGCTTCTTCTGTGAGATGAAGCTTACCATCTTAACAAGTCAGTTCTTTTTGACATAACAAAAGAAGGGACATTTGACAACCAGACATTAAAAAAACAACCACAATGTAAGAAAAGTAGATACTTTATTGACTCAACCAATATGACAAATGAAAAAACAACTAAATCTGGATTTGATGTTACTGTTTATTAAATTAATTAGTATATTTTTTAGTCAATAGTTTTAGTATTTCCAATTTGTTTTTAAAAACTTCATCACAGTCCGGTTCTGTTAGTGACTATTAATAAACTATTTTGTGTGTAAAATCTCTGTTCAAATCCCTAAAGAAAAAAAAATTCCTTAACTCTTTATCTCCGTAATTATTTACCACATTCTGATGGAATCAACGTTGTTATCGTCAGTTAGGAGAGAAAGAGTTAAAAACAAATCCTTCAATAACATTTAACACTATTCAAGTAAATAGAGAAAAAAAAACATGACCTATATAATTATGCTCAGTGGACAAGAACAATTGTAAAGAAACTAAACTTCACAAAAACAAAATCATTTTTAGTATATAAATATAGCAAGCTAGTATGTGTAACATCTATAAGAATACAACTGATCAATGCATTTATACACCAATAGTAAAGTAAACTACTGCCAACAAAACAACAGACTCTTTCTCAATAGAAAAACAAAAGCTGATAAGCTCATATATATATATACTGTATACATTATAATACAATATCATTCAAGGCCGCTATATACATCAAATAATGCAGAGTACTAGGCAATGGCAGCAGGTCAGAGGGCTTTTGCAACAGTACATTCCACACATTTTTTTTCTGCCATTTTCTTCTTTATTAGAGGATAGGAATAGAACTCTTTACAAGAACAATAACTCTAAGATGCAAAGGGGAAACTTTTGATGTTACCACTTCACTCCCCCTGGCTGTTTTAGAAGCCCTCTTACTAATATCCACCTGATGCCACTGGCAGTAGCCAATAAATAAAATAGATGTCAATATGAGTGCTAGGCTATTATGTATGGATATAAAGATTATGGAGATGTACAGTGGATACACTTATGTCTGAGTGGATAGAGTAGCCAGTTATACAAAAACTGTTATACACAAAGGTAGCAGCTATTATACACAAAGGTAGCAACTATTATACACTTGGTAGCAACTAGGGTGGGGCATGCAAACATCAGAGCTTCCCAAAACTGTTGAATGCAACCCCATTGGGGGTCTTGTAAATAAAAAATTAAATTAAGGCCAAACTACAAGTAACTCAAATTGTAAATCTAAAAAAAATATATATATTCATGGTAACAAGTTGAGAAAAACATTTCCAAACGAGTGTTCTGGGAAGCCATGATGTCTACCAGAAGACAAAGAAAAACAACAGAAAAACAAAACCAAACTTGCTCTCCAAGATCAGACACATTCACCCAGTCTTAAAGTTGATATGTTTTGAATGGAGATAGGAGCAAAGAAACAACAAGACCTCAATGAACACCAGTGTTGACCCACCCAAAGCAACCAAGAGCTGGTATGTGGCACCAAATGATCAGCAAACTTTGGAGAGCTATTGTGGTTGGGAGTCTCCTTGCTGGCTCATGTTCAAGTGTATGGAATAATACCAAGAAACAGAAGTGGAAGATACCATACTGAGAATTCAATTATTAGAAGATCTAGTGTCCCTAAGAGACACAATAAAGGAAAATAAAGGTGCCAGACACACTGAAGGCCTACATTGGGTAGATAGGTTCTTTAGACATAACATTAAACAGACATGTTTTGATAATTCACTTAGTGCAAGCTTTATTCAGTTCAATTATGCTGTTGATGACAAAGGTCCTGGTGGCTTTATAATTTTATTTGAGTGATCTATAGAACTAGTAGTCAGTCTGTTCTCTGTAGTATTTCATAGCCTACATCAGCTTTAAAATTGTTTGTTACATTTCTAAAACGTACTGTTGTTGTGGAAACATTGGCTGACAGTAAGAAGACACTGTCAAAGGAGAATAACAAAATGTTCTCTGAT
>JADKLZ010079391.1:9553137-9570165 GCA_021533235.1 Biomphalaria straminea
TGATGTGTTTATGTTGCCATTGGTATGACAGGCTATTGTGGTGAGGAAGCTGATGATTACAACTCACTTGATAGAGGAGACCAAACGTTTGATGGATTCTGACACACTCTTTGAATGGAAAGAGTACATCTGGTATGTAGGTGGGTCTCGAGGGTTGACTGCAAGCTGTTTGGCCGCTTGCAGCATGTTGCAGGCACCTTCAATCATTGATTTACCAGACTGTGTGATTGGCTCTTGAGCCTGACGAGCCTAGAAAAAAATTTAGTTTAACTCTTGAATTTAAAAAAATAGAAAACATGAGAGTGTTTTATTAAATTAATGATGGTAATCATCTAGTTCATTAAGTTAAAAAAAGGAACAGACTTTAAAATTATATTTTGGGTAAAGAAGGGGAGAAATAATGTAACAAAAAGAAAGAAGAAATGATCCTAATACTTATAAATAGGATTCTTTATCATATTAGTCAAAACAATTTTAAAATTTTCTATTATTATTATTCTATTATTATTTCTATTATAAATAAGTCCTACTGTAATAAGGTATGATGGTAATATATTTTGTTTAATGTCTTCAATAGCAAATAGTAAAGATGCAATGTAAAAAAAAAGCAAATAAAAAAACACATTGTTTACAATTGTATTTCCTGTACATACAATGAATTTCACTTTCTAGCTAATGAGGTTACACCTACAGAAATGATTCACTACTGAGGCTTTACTGAGCCTGAATGCAAGAGGACTGGTCAGACTAACATATTCCAGATGTGAGTCTTACCTGAACACTTATCTTAGCAGGTTTACTGGCAAACTCTGGTGAGGAGGCAAATGTTGTCAGCTCATCTACTGCATTGATCAGAGGTCTGGCTGCTTCAGCACATTTCTGTCTGTTCTCATCAGTGAAGTCACTGTCCAAAGCCTGGGGAACAAACACACACAATCTTAAGGAAATCAAACTTGTAATATTACAATTATGAGAATTTCAAATTTTATAAGCCATTTCAAATTTAATATGAGTAGACTTTCAAGGCTACCCAATAAACAGAAGTGCTTTTATTAATCCTGCTATGTGAAATCTGTTACCTTGATGGCTTTCACCAAGCTGGCAGTACTATTGGCCACATCTTTAGCACTCTGGACAAAATGCCTCTTGGCCACAGGGTTGGCAGTCTTGGAGGATGCCAGCCGGCAAGAGTTACAAAGGGAGGATGTGTGCTTGGCCACAACTGTTGCAGCGGACAAAACCTGAATAGAAGTTGGATAAAATAGCAGTTAGAGACTACTAGTAGAATGAGGAAACTGAAAGAAAAGACCATGCCAAATATCCAGGCAACAAGAAAACCAAGACAACAACTAAAAAAAAAGTCATTTGGTTAACTGGTAAGCATCAGATGTAAGGTCAGTCATCTTAATGGACCTCATTCACCAAACATAAACAAACAATATTTTCTCTATATGTTCTATACAAATTACACAATACGTAAGGCTGTCACGTGATACACATTTTTCACTATTTTATCACTATTATGATGTGGCTAAATGTGTTTATTTACAATTGGTGAATGAGGTCCATTGTGTTTCATAGCTAACATCTCCTTGAACAAGAGGCAAATGGACATAACTTCCTCTTTTTTAAAAAATATTACATAAAAATTAAACTAGAAGTAATAAATGTATGCAACAGAAAATAGGAGATTATAAAGATATCAACTTAAATGATGCTTTTGAAATGGGGTTAAATATCAATTCTTTATGGTCTACACAATGTTAAATAAACAAGTTTACAATAGTGAGCTCTGCAAGGATAACAATGATGTAAACCAACTCTGCAGTCAGACAATGTTTTTATTTACATCCAAGTTAGTGTTAATATTTTTTTTTATCACAATATAAGAGAACCATACAAGAACCAAACAAAAAAAGTGTTTTGAAAGAAACAACAAAACAATCAACATGCTGAATTTCAACCATAAATATAAGACTAATGGCTCAATGTCAACAGCGCAACATTGAATTCATGACTATTTAATCTATTAGCACAGAATAGTACAGCCTCTTTATTAAAGCTTTACATTTAATGGAATTCTTGTAAATGTCTTACTACAAGCTATATGCCAATAACAAAAAAAAATGCTATTTATTAAAAATTTCTAAAAGCTCAATAAAAAAAACAACTTGACAATACTTCTATGAAATAGTCCTAGTAATTAATTATTTTTTTTTAGCTCAATTCAATAATGTATTAAAGCCCACTTCGGGGGAGCCGCTAGTCTTACTGCATGCCAAAACAATAAGAATTAACAGAAAATAAAACCAAGGTTTTTGAATAGGTTACATAAGAAGATGTGAACCAAATCCTTTTTGATCTATCCATTACAACAAAAATTAACTAGTTTAGTTTTATTTCATTCATTATTCAGTCTCCTACACTGTCAAGTATTACAGTATTAGATATTTCTGTGTAAACAAAATGCCTTAGAAATGTTGACTTAGTTTTACAAGTTATAGGAGGGAAAAACACAACATTGAAATAGGAGCAGTAAGTTAAAAAAATGAGATTCATTCCAGTTGTACAGGTGCACAACGCAGGATAAGTTAAATTGGCTAAACAGATGTTGTCATTATTCTAGTGAGTCCAATTCAGGCTTAAAGTATGCATCAGTGTGTTATTATTAGAGGGTCACAATTATTTCACATCTTTACCAATATTATGTGTACAAGATTCTAGTACTGTCTTTTTGTTTTCTTACCACTAATGTTTCAATTTGATTGTATACATGGCTGAGAAACACAAAGGAGAAAGTGGGAAGGACCAATACGGTGGGGTGGGGGGCAATTTTGTTCAAAATACATAGAAATGTCAGGGTAAAATCAATTTTTTTTAAATTATTTGTTTAAAATCTAGATATATTCTCAACGTCTCAGTTATTTAAATCCTAGTTCAATTAGACCATATTTATTTTTCTAGTGAAGTCTTAGTTATTATCATTATTTTTAACAAGATTTTTCTAAAGAATTTTTAATTACTTTTCTAGATATTATTTTCAGTAATAACTGAAATGAAAAATCAGAAAAGCCTTTTTTTTTTGCTGTATTTCATTTTTTTTTCCACAGAACATTCAAGGAAAATAAAAATTCTCAAAGATAAAAGAAACAAAAACAAAACAAAAATGATGAAATGTAAAGTTGAAAATGTTGAAACAAACTTACTTGATAACAAATCTGAAAGTTGGAGTTTAGAAGTGTGACCCAGTTAAAGTTGATGTTTTTTTTAGTTTTTTTATGCACATATTAATATCGTCTAAATGTTAAACACACGCAGACAAAGATAAAGATTTTAGATGGCAAGTGAAAGTGTCCCATCTAACAATGACATAGTTGAAGTGATGTGACATGACAGTGGTAGATTAAAAGACTGTGACAACAACAAGCTAGAAGCTAGAGGGAAGGAAGAAATTGACTATTTAAACAAAATAAAACAACACAAAATACATAAAGCTTCTAAAATAGTGTCAACAAACAGAGCCTGTTCTAGTTTTAAATCTAAGAATTCAAACAACATATAAAAAAAAAAATTCAGTAAATTAAAAAGCTGTATTAAAAAAAAAGGAACAAAATTGAAATAAAGAAAACATTTATGGGGATTCTGCATTACAGGCTACAGTTTATTGACTACTTCTAGAGAAAATACTTTTCCATTATTGGTCATTGTATCTAGAAATACTAAAACATCTAATGCATTTTGAAGTCTCTGAGGCATTCATTGCAAACAATCATTTGTATCTTCTTTTGCCCTAAACGCCTTTTTGCAATATAATACTTCACGTGCTTGATTTTTTTTTCTATGTTTAGAAGATAAACCAAAGATGTGGGTTGTTTTTTTTCTTCTTTTTTTGCATAATCATAAAATAAAATATTTTGTATGTTTTTTTTTTAACAAAGAAAAGTGATATGTGACATTCAAACTGGAAGAATAAAGTTTTAAATAAACTTGAGTGCTAGAGATTTAGCAAATGCACTTTTTTTTTTAATGTAGCAGAGGGAATGAACAAATTTTGTTGGTTATTTTAGTTGCTGTTCAGACTACACTGATGTTGGCTTACCATCGAACGCAAATTCCAAGAGGCATAATACTTGTTAATGGAAAAAAAAAGAGAAAATAAAAGAAATTAACTGATTTGGTTTGATTCACACAGGTCAGCCTTAATGACTAGAGATTGGAGTATAGTAGCTTTCAGTCTAACATAGAATACATACATCAATTCTGACTAATGTTTATATCAGCTGTAGTTGAGTTGAAAGCATTTAATTAAGTTATAGCAGACGTTAATGAAGTCAATACACTGCCAAACATAATAGAAGATTAAATTACTGATGAGATTCTGTCATTAATTACTCTTACAACTGAAAGTATCCCTTTATGCTGATTTTTTTTTCTCAAGATGTATGCAAATAAGTTTGAAATAATGCACTTTAAATTTGTTGTTGTTGTTTTTAATGCTCACTAGGATAGAGGACTACACATAACTATCCCTAAACAATGCTTAATACTGATTCTTATCAATGCTCTATGCGACTCCAATATCAAACTACCACAGTAGGCCAAATGATAGTTTACATAGATTAAGCCAATCTATATCAGATGAATAGGTGATAAATAGAAAGTTAAAGCTTGTCTACTTCAGACCAATCACTAAACTTTTTCTTTCACTATACAAAAGAATGTATATATCAGAGAATTCAATTTTTACAAAAGTAGAGAGCTACTCTTAACATATTAGCTTGGAGTTATAGAGTAGTTTTGTAAGAATATAAACAAGTATTACATAGTAGATAATGGTATTAGGAGAAAGCCTAAGATGTTACACATCATTAAACAAGGATTGGGGAGCGGGGAAGTTTAGACCAGGTAAATGTTGAGTATTAGTGGAACATACCTGCGCCTGAGTGTTGGTGCCCTGAGTAACAATGGAAATAATTTTTATTTGTCTTCTTTTTTTGTGGTCAGGTGACCACAGCAGTCATACGTTTAAAAAAAAAAACTAAAAAACTTTAGTAATACGTGCAGACTTTTTAAAAAAATTGTATATATTTTTTTTTTTAATTTAATCATACCTATAGATTAAAAAAGACTTAATCCTACATATAGGTTTAAAAAAAAAACTTAAAATTATACGCATTGATTTTTTAAAAAATTTAGTCAAAAGTATTGATTGTAAAAAGACTTAATCCCATTTAAAGATTTAAAAAACTTAAGTCATATGTATAGATTTAAAAAAAAAATAGTCATGAGTATAGATTTAAAAAAACAAATTTAGTCATACACATGGATTAAAAAAAACTTTAATCAAATGTATAGATTTTAAAAAACTTTCATTATATCTTTAGATTTAAAATTTTCTGAGTCGTACCTAAAGATTTAAAAAAAAAACTAAGTCATACGTATTGATTAAAGAAAACTTCAGTCATACATATAGAATTTTTTTTTAATTTTAGAAACATAATATGTATGGGGAAAAAAAAGAAAAACTTAAAAATGTAATAAAAACAAGAAAAAAAAACTTGAACAAAATAGATAGATTGTAGTATAAAAACTCATGCAGCTTTTGTTGCATATTAAAAGTCGTACTACAGTTTGTTTAGTATTCAATACACTGAGCAGCTACTGTGGCATTCCTTTCATACAACACAGAGAAAAATTCCACACACAAAGAAAAAAAAGTTTTGTTTAACTGTATGTACTCTGAGAATACTTGTTCATAATAGTAGTGAGATACTACCTATGACTTGCTTACTGAGTGGAATAAATAGATTCATACCAATTCTAAGCTAAATGACTTCTGCAAAGTGTGTTCTTAGCTAATTAGAATGTCTAGCAAATAGTATGTTTGGTTTCAATCAGTGTCTGTATGTATAGTTCCTAAAAGATGTCTGTAGAATACTGGTTTATTCTTTCTGGTTTTCCTAGCTTTGGATTGGTAGTTATAGCACATTCATTTTTTACCTGCTGCTGTGAGCTAGCTGGATTGGTCAAATTCTGACAGGCCATTTGGATGGCTTGATTGGCTCTAGCAAACTGTGTTTGGTCTACCACACCAGGACGTCCTGGTTCAGAGGCTGGGTCAGAGATTCCCACCAAGTAAGCAGCCTGAAGAACAATTCCGTTTAAATTCATTTGCTGCAACTGTTTCAATTCTAAATCCATAAACTATTGCAAGTATCAACTATTGCTATTTAGTTAAGCTATTGTTTTAAGAAAAAAAAGTAAGCAAGGATAATTTGAAATAGCTAGACAGTAAATGAAAAACTTGGAATTCTGGACATGCCATCTAACCTGTACAGAAGCTTCAGTCAGACCACAGACTGAGTTAGCAAAGTTCCTTACAGAGCTGCAGAACTCATCCATGTCCTGTTTCTTAGCATGGTTGGATATACCAGTCATGGCATCACCCAGGTCCTGCAATACAAGTACAGAGAAAAAATGTTTCTGTTACTGCAGCTCATAGTTTAACATTGAAATAAAACCAAACTTTGTACTTTGTATTACCTTAGATTTCTCCATGACTGCTTGCAGAGAATCAAAGTAAGACAAGTCACTGACTGGCTCGTTGGGATTGTCTAACATGCTGGCTATCATCTGAAACAACACACAAACAATTTACACATTTACTTCTTTTTCATTAGCAATCAAGCTGTTCAGTCTTTTGTTTTTTTCCTCCATGAAGTTAATTTTAAAAAAAAACCTCAATGACATGTTTGAGATAACATTGGACAATAATAATTCCAACCCATATATATATCAACAGGCAGAAGAAATGACTGCAACCATTTCAGAACATATTAATTAATGAAGACATAATGAAACTAGGGAATCAGCAATCAATGACATCTATTGACTGGTGTCAGGTTCCTGTTATATAACTGTAATAACAATTAAATGTGTTTTCATAATTGCAGCCTTAAAATAATGTTGTAAAGAACAGCATATAAATAAAACAAATGCACACTATCCATTTACATTTTTTAAATGTCTACAATTAAAGTTGTATAACAGAAGCAACAAAAATTAAATAACTTATTATATAATGCAAAAATTAACCAAATACCGTCAAATATATTCAAAACTTGCAGTCGAGTAAGTTAACAAGAGATAAGTATTTTAGCGCTAAAACATAAATAACATTAAGACTTGTTTTAAGAGTCACATAGGTGACAGTTATGATGGGCAGTTGTGTGACGATGTACATACCTGGATTTGTCGCAAGGCATTATCACATTCCTTCTGTCCAGGAGCTGACTGTGTACAGATACTGAACAAATGATTGATGCTTTCTGTCACAGCCCTGCAGTACACAATATATAGACAAATATTTCAATTAAAGACAGTTAAGTTCTATGTATACATGCATGGCCAGTAAAGTTCTATGTATACATTCTTAGAAGTTCAATACTTTACATGTCTAAGTTACTTTACTAGCCGTTTGTATGCAGTTGTCTTCGAAATACTTTTTAATAGTTATTCTTCGTTTTTAATGTTCTCTACAACATCTGATGTGCAAAACTTCCTGTACTTAGGTGTAACATTTTGCATTATATATCTAACTTAAGTTAGGCCAATATTAGAATATGTGTCCCTCAACTCAAGAAAACATAAAGAAACTAGAACAAATACAAAATAGTGAGATTTATAACAAACAAATATTCCAGTTTGATAAGAGTAACACCATTAGTAAATCACTTAAATTAGAGACATTTCAGGACAGAAGAATAAAAAGTAAAGTAGCTCTAATACATGAAACACTAAACCATAACTTACAAACAGAAAAACAAAACCTAATGAAAGAAAAACTCAGAAAGACACAAAGATAGAGGCACATTTCTTATTCCGTACAGTAAAACAAATTCGTACAGATGCTCCTTCTTCCTAGTATCGTTAGAGAAAGGAATGAGTTGCCTGAATCAGCCAGGAAAACCAACAACTTAGCAGGTTTAAGTCATAGTTTGCATGACTAGATTGATACATGAACTGTGTCTTTAATATATAAGCTTATTTTTATTTGCTATTTATATAAAAAAGAATAGTATGATGTGACTTTTTGTAGACCAACACATCATGTTATATAAAGAACAGTAACCAACCTGGCAGCCTGAGCTAATAAGTTTCTGGAGTTTGGTGCATTGGGGTCAGCAGACACAGACTTAGCAGCCAGCATCAGTTTGCTGGACACCATGGAGACACTCTTCAGTCCTCCAACTATTTGGTTTTGTGTCTCCAGGTCTTTGGAGACTCCAGCCATGACCAAACCAGAGTGGACAAAGTCTTCATAATGATGGCTGAAACAAATATTTTTTCACACATCTAAATCTAAGCTTCAAATGTATTTGAAGTTAAGTATTTTTTAATCCTTAAGCACTTATTACAAACTCAACTCTTTATGTTGTGACTGTTCTATTTATGTGTATGTTCCTGTTGTGCTGTCTTTTATATGAGAAAAGAGTCCTTGTAATCACAACAAATTTCCATAAGGATCAATAAGCAGTCTGACATATTTGCATCAAAAATTGTACCACTTGTAAATGATCTGAAGTATATTGGGGGAGGGGGGGGGGCAAATGGTGCTGGACGCACAGAATGGCTGTCTGGTATGAACTGTGGACTGTTTTCTCCATGGTCCTGGGTTCAAACCATGGCTGCTACCATCCCACATTGATCTGCAGCAGGCTTGGGCTACGGTGTACTAATCTTCAATATCCCAAACATGTACAACAGAAACAAGTCCCTAGTTTACCCTGGATATTTTTTGTTTTGTTAAAGTGGAGGGAAAAGGAGATGTTTTAAGTTTTGAACTATGAAAAAATATCTATACATTATCTTTCCATTAATGAGGGGGAATGTTTTGCAGAGGAGAAAAAGGCTACACATTACCTGTATCTAGTGGTGGACTCTGCCAAGTGCTGGGTGGTTACCCTGGAGGAAGACACTATGTCACTGGCTGCCTGGTTCAGGTTGACAGCAGCGTTGTTCATATCATTCTGTACCTCCTGGTAGCTCTTAGATGTTGGAGGGAACTGTGGGCAACAAATGTATCCTACTTAGAAACTTTCTGTCTCAAGCAAGTCAAAGACTTGTTTAAACACATCTAGAATTTCTCACTTTAACTAGAATAGATAGTTGCCAAGAAAGTGGCAGGTATTAAGGTTTTTGAATTACAAATAAAACAAAAAGCCCAACTATAAACTACACACTGTATTTTAAACTTTTACTTGTGTTTTGTTGTATGCAAATACAATTTCTATAACAGTCCTTTGGAAAAAGATTTTTATAGAGAAATCCCTTTTAATTATTTCTAATGCACATTGAACAAAAAAAGATTGTTACAACCTTTTAAATAACTTCCTGATTGTATGATCAAGACTTATCCAAGCTGATTTTTGTTATAAAATATAACATTATAATTATTATACAAACCCTTGGATTGGATAGGTTTTGAGAGCTTTGTGTAATCAGCCTGATAGCGTTGTCTATGTCTCTCTGTCCAGGGAGGCAGTTCACACAGTTATTCAGAGCATTGGACACAGACTTGGCCACCTGAGAGTTTTAATAAAATGCATATAATTAAAGTGTTAACATTTGTTCTTCTATGATGATGTACTGTATGTACATATGATTATTACAATTTTTAATTGATTTAAATAGCAGTGGGGGAGGGGGTATCTGAGAGGTTTTCAATGCTGCATTTAAGCGCTCAGCATACAACTCAGCTTCAGGTGGGTTTTGAACTCAAGCCTCAGACACACATCCCCCAAAAATCAATAAATACTTAAAGCCTCAGACACACATCCCACAAAAATCAATAAATACTTAAAGCCTCAGACACACATCCCTAAAAAATCAATAAATACTTAAAGCCTCAGACACACATCCCCAAAAATCAATAAATACTTCAAGCCTCAGACACACATACCCCAAAATCAATAAATACTTAAAGGTTAATTACATTGATTTTTAGCCAGAAAAATGCTAAGAATTTTATAATTATTTAAGTGTTAGAAAGACAGCAACATAGTATGGAATACATACCTGTGACAGTCTCTGCTGATTCTCAGGATTGCTTGGGTCATTCATTGCATATTTGGCCTCTTCCAGTAGCCGGATGGACTGGTTGATGACATCCCTGGCGTTGTCCAGGATATTCTGC
Source organism: Biomphalaria straminea (assembly GCA_021533235.1). Classification (NCBI taxonomy): domain Eukaryota; kingdom Metazoa; phylum Mollusca; class Gastropoda; family Planorbidae; genus Biomphalaria; species Biomphalaria straminea. The sequence continues at coordinate 9,563,333 of JADKLZ010079391.1, forward strand.
TGGATCTGTTTGTCTTCAGTGGTAGCAGCCACACCACGGACAGAACTCACTAGTATCTTAAGGGCATTCACAGTGTCCCTGGCAGCTATACCAACATAATCTTCATTTCCCTTCAAGACAATATTAAAATATGCTCCATTACAAAGTGGAAAAAAAAAGTTTGAAAAACTTTTCTTTCTACAGATCAAGTTGAGGATACATGTAGAAATACAAGATAAGTCTGTTCTTTTAATTATAAGTCTTTTCTTTTGATTTGCCATTGTTGTATGGAGCAGTATTATCACTTATAGATGTCACTCAATTAAGTTAAGAAGATTAAACCGCTAATAATGCAGATATAACAATATGAATAAAATGCTTTATTTCATTCTATTCTTTTTTTTTCTTTATAAATCTGAGAGATAACTTCTCTGCTTACCTGTGCAGCTGCAGTCAAAAGCTGAGCCATGGAGGAGCCAACAGTTTTAGATGTTGTTCCCAACTGTGTGGCACATCCCTCAGCCTAGTGGAAAACAGAAAATATAACATGTTTATACAAGTTTCACAAACCAAACAGTTACACAAAAAACTGATTTAATTTTGACTAAAATTGTAGTTGGCATCACTCGCATCCTCCTTACTGTTTCTCCTGGAAGTCTTGTCAGCCGGCCTGACATGGCTGCTTGCTTTATATCTGCTATATCTTGCTCCAGATCACCAAGTTGATCCAAGGCACTGTCAATTTCTAAAGAGGTGCAAGCTTCTTGAGCCTGGCAAAAAAGTTAATCAGACACTTTCAATAGTTTCCTCTGGCTAGTAATGTAGGGCAGGATTTTTTAAAGAGTAAAGAACAACAATTAATTATATTAATCAGCTGGGTAAGTGATTTCTAATACCCTATTTTCATTACATTTAATTATGGAATTAATCTCCAGGATTTTATCTCTTGATCACATATGTAGTCACATATTCTTATACTTTATTACAAAATTTTTCATTTCATGTCTAACCTACAGTAATTTCAAATGTTAAAGTAAATTAGACCAACTATCTCACCTTGCCTGCAGCAGACCTTAGTTCAGCCACAGCACTGGACATGAACTTCACAGCATTGTGTAGATTCAGTGCAGCGGCCTGGTCTGAGACAGTGGGTGCTGAGGCATTGGCTGCCCCTATCAGGCGACTTGCAGGCTGGATAAAGTCCTGGCTGGCATTGATGAGAGCCAGCTGGGCCGTAGCACTGTCAGGATGACGCTGGACAGCTCTCATTGCTTGAACCAGAGTTGGAATCTGTTGGTCCAGATTCTGTAATAAAATAAAAAAAAGTGAGCTAAACACTTAAACTAATGTTGTGGAAGTTTTAGATATAGTCACTGGTGGTTCATGTCAGTACATCATTAAACAAAAAAAATAAAATTTAGATTATTCTCATTCTACTGATTTTCATGCCATTATATTTGCATAAACTAAAATGCTTTGGCCATATTACAAAGTCCTCAGATCTTGCAAAGACCTTCCTTCAGGGAACAATACCAGGAAAAAGAAGAGGCAGACAGATAAAGTGATGGGAAAACAACATAAAGGAAAGGACTGTCCTGCCAATGAGGGAGATTCTGTCCAAGGCAAAAGTGAGGAATGGAGAAGGATGGTCATCAGATCTTAAATGGTGTAACAAACTAAGGGACAAGAGAAGGTGAAATGCATAGCTAAACTGAGTCAAACCCTCTTCAAAGTTACTTGCAAACTAGAATGGGCCAGATTGAAATATCCTACCATCCTATTAACTATTGAAGATGAAATCATTAATGGAATCAGTCGGGTATAATAATAACATGACTAAAGCTTTTACACTTTCAGTGTACATTTTTCCTGCATCCATAAGAAACATTTCTTTTTTACCTGTGCAGCTGTGGCCATTTGTTGATTGGATGATGGATTACAATTGGTCTTGTAGGCTTGGTTAGATGCACTGATAAGTTGTGTTGCAGCAGCAGCAGCCTGATTGGCACAGTTCTATAGCAAAAACAAAAGTCAAGTATGTAGCAAACAATAAAAACATTACAGCTGCCAAGCAATTAGTTTGATGGCTTTAACTTGCTGAAAACTAACAGTGCAACAGGAAGTGAGATTAATGCACTCACCTCAAGGTTAGTCATCAGTCTCTTCTTCAAAGCATTGCTTGCAGCAGTGTTGGTGGCTGAACGAAGTTCTTCAGCTGCTGTCCTTAGCATCTGTTGCTGATTGGAATCATTGGGACTGTAAGGAGAATACATTTAGTCAGTGATAAACTGAGAGTAAAAGATAGTCTAACTTGGAGACAAATCATTGGTCAGTTCTAAACTTGAGACTATGTAATGATTCAAAAAGTAAAGACACAAAAATGTGTGTCGATGATAAACTAAAACCATAAGATATTTTATCCTTTGAGAAGAAAAAAATGGTCATAACTAAATTACAAAAAAATTCAATTATAATTAAAGATGTTTCTAATTGTTTGAGGCCAAATATAAACAGAAAATTTAAAAAAGCAGTTCATCCTAAATGCAATGAGACTATTATTAAGGTTTGCACTATTCTATTAAAACTTGAATTCAATCTATTTCTTATTCATCAAAATACTTATGTTACCTTGAGGCACATCCTTTAGCTGCCTCTACCAGTTTAGCTGTAGCATCAGCTAGCTGTTTGGCTGCAGCCAGCAGTCTCTTCTGTGTGTCAGAGTCTGTGTGATCATCTGCTTGTCCTCGAATGGCACTCACCAGGGTGGAGGTAGCCTTGACAAAGGAAGTGTTTTTAATTGAAACTGATCTAATTAAGATAACATACTTAACATTAATTTGTTTTCAAATGAGTGAGTTTCATGCAAATTGTAGAGAATAACTCAATTGTGGACAAGAAGGTTTTATTTTTTCATTATCATTATAACTAAATAGGGTTGTAAGTCAAAATTGAGATTTGTCATCTTGAAAAATTATATTGTTGTCATTTGGTCTTATTTCAACTTCAACAGATAATTTTTAGTAAAGTAACAACCATATTTTGAGGTTTCTTATTTTTCCTAATCTTATTTAGAAGTGATTGAATTTTGCTGAAATCAAATCAACATTTTCACTTTCTGTCCTATAAATGTTTTTTGTTGCACATGTGTAGCCCATTGACAAGTTCCTGCTAATCTGTTTTCTCTCTTGTGTTTTCTTGGGATATAATAAAAATGGTTATGTTTACAAAATGAATCAGTTCTACCTGGGCTAACTGTTTGGCTTGTTTCACCATCTCATGAGCATCCCCAACAGAACTGAACAGACGGTCTGTAACATTGATGATTGTATCCACTGCCTCCTCGTGCTGCTCATTAGCCTGAACAATTCAAATACAGAAATGTTTGAGTCATCCCTTGAAAGTAATTATTTATTTAACAACTGTTACTATTATACATGTTCCTTGCTAGATATTTTTTTCAGGTTTATTTAAGCTTCAAAAATTACCTCAGCCACCACAAATTGCTCATCTTCTGACATGTTACATACTCTAATGAGTTATCTAAGTTTAGCTAGAAAACTATAACTCATTAATGTATTTTTGGGAACAGTCAAATATTGGAATGCCATGAAACTTCTTGGAATCATAAGATATTTTTAATTTCTTTAAACAATTAAAATTAAAAGGAATTAAAAAAATATTAAAACTAGACAGTTAATTGATTCCCTTTATTTGGTATGCATTCATAGAGATTTTAAGACAAAAAAAAATTTTAATATAAGACAATGAAAAGTTAAATCTTCTCTCACTAGTTATTAAAGAGAATTAATTATGATAATTGTTAATGAAAACTCAAGACAAAAGTTTTAACCTACCCGTGCAGGGTGGGCAGCTTTCTTGATGTGCAGCAGCAAGTCATTCAAGGCTCTGGTAACAGCAGTAGCAGCAGAGCCCAGGTCTTGTAACAGGTGGTCATCTTTACATGCCGCCTGAGAGGATTCCACAATGCCTTCTACTGACTTGGCAACTAGTTTCGCTGCTTCAATAAGTTGCTCCTGGCATGCTGGGTGCCCAATAGTTGGTGCTACCACCTAGTGAGGCCAAAAACATCATCCATCAAATTATTTAAACATTCAATTTTCTACAAACCTTGTCAAAATTAATTGTTTTAAAAAAGATAATCAAACCATTAGTTTAAAATTTTTTAAACAATCTTATAGAAACATTTTAAACAAGATGAAAACTAAAAAAAAAATCTGCTATCCTCTTTTTGCTTTTAGCTAGAAATCAAGTAAGTTGTCCTGCAAACTTAACTGTAAGCAATCATTTTTATATTCATGTAAAAAGTCATTGAGTCCCATAGAAATGAATATTTTTTATTTATTCTCCTTCTAAAAAATATATTCTATGAAAACCAATCTGCCTTTGAACCATGTTGAAGCAGCCATAAGCATAGAAGTATAAATCTCAAAGTCTCTTAACTACAACATAAGACCAAAAGCTGTAATAAGTAACGTCTAGCTCCTGACAAAACTATCAAACAAAATATTTTTTTTTCTCAAAGATTCAACCTATAATACTATTGATGTTTGCCTGCAATTTTTTCCTTTCAGTATTAATAAAAAGAAAACTAGCCAACTACTAAACAATCCTTACCTTGGTACAAGCAACTAACTGAGATGTAGCCAAGGCACAGTTAGTAGCTGAGGAGATAACACGATCCTGCTGAACAGGCTCATCTGCTGTCTGAGCCACGGTCTTGGCCTTCAGCACCAGGGAAGCTGTGGCATTAGCAACAGCCTTAGCTAATGCAAGCAAGGCTTCCTACAACAAAAAGTGATTTTGAAAAGTTACAATTCAGTTTATGTCACAGTGCAAAATGTATAAGCCTATAATAGATGCTTTTCCAATTAGAATGTTTTCATGAGTAATAGGGATCCATGAGGACAGTTAGCCGCACCAACAATGAAAGGACTTTATCTGAGGTAATAGCTTGTCAGATAAACATAGAAGATTCATTAGAAGCCTAAACATTTTAAACCTAGGTACCCAATATTTAACAAATTCTGCCAGACCACTATAGGTTTAACAGTAACATTTCCTTAATTAAAGTATTATCTTAAAATGAACTATGAGACTTGTGCATATGGTAATGATGTTGAATAGTATCTTTGTGTCCAACGCATATTATAAATTAACTTTCCTTAAGAGTAACAAAAAGTTAAAAACAGCTAAGTATTACCTGATAAATTTTGTCTAGATCATCAACTGACTCTCCTACTTCATTGATCACTTCTTGAGTTGCTTCACCAACAACTCCAGCAGCAGTTAATAAGTTTTGTCGAGGCTGTGATGGTAGCAACAAATGAACATATCAGAATGTAAGTTAAAATGAGAGAAACATGCTCACAATATTTTAAAAGAAAGAGTGAGGCATTATAAAGTTCTCAGCTTCAGTGAAGTGTCGGTGTTTTGCAGTTTGTTTCTGAAAATGTTTCCTTTTCTTTATTTATCATGTACAACTACATACAAGCGTGGAGGTGATAAGAGAGCCTCAATAATACCAAAGCGAGATTCCAATTTATAGTAAACATTTTTTAAACTTTAATACATTAACTACTACATAAGGTAAAAAAAAAATGCTTTAATAATTTACAGAATTATTTTACTTTATGATAAATTCTAAGAAATATTTTAATAAAAAAACACTAATACAAATTAAAAGTTATTTACTTCTGTAGTGCTGGGGTCTGCTGCTCTGAGAAGATCAGAAAATGCACCAATCAGGCCACGAGCAGCATCTAATAACCTTTGACCAGAATCCTCTTCTTGCAAATTCGCAAGCATCTTGACATCTCGGCTGAAGTCACCCACATTGGATGTACTGAAAGAAAGAAATAAAACAGGTTAACGCAAATTGAATAAATTGTAACCAAACACATTCTAGAAATAAAAAATCACCCTTTGGGTCAGGACTTTGTTATTTTCCCATCACAAAAGAGATACAAGACACCGATAGCAAAGACAAACAGACACAGAAACTCTTTTGTTCCTCTGGCAATCAGATCATGAAATAGAAACAATCAAATGTAAACATTTCATATGTAAATTGTGAGTGAGTCTGGTGCGAATGCACATTTTTTAAAATAATGTTTTGTTTTGTATAATGCACAAATTGTAAGATAAATTTCCTTACGGACAATAAAGATTATTATTATTATAATTATGAATAATTATAAGACATCAACAATGTGCTCCATGAATTACATTTGATTAACAGCCGCTCCTACAGCGGTGTAGTCAATGTCCTCTTGATCTCCAGAGGTCAAGGTTACCAACTGTGCTGTTGCTGCATTCATTGCAGACAGCTGTGAGCCAACCTTTTGCCTTGATAAATCCAACTGATTTTCCCGCCATTTTTTGGAGGCCTGTGTGAACAACAAAAATTGTAATACATATCAATCATTAGCCTAGTTCAAAGTACTTAGCACAAAATATAATGATTAGATAAAGCAGTGATGGGAATAGGCTTTAAAAAAAAAAGAAGTGATACTGGTTTGTTAATGTGACCTAAAAGGGAATGACTGAAATATAAAAAAAAATAAACCTACACAAAAATTAAATCGTATTTCAAATTGAGTTTTATTTAAACAGATTCAATTGACCAAGTAATTTCTTTTATTACCTGGAAAATTTTGAATTATGCTCATCAAAATTATCTTTCTTATGTAGTTATAAATAATATGGTTAATTCAAATTTTCAAATGTGAATAGTTCTAGATATAATATGATATAAAAAACAAACTTAAAATAATATATGATATTAAAAACTAGAAATAGTTTATATGATATAAAAAACAAACTAAAATAATATA
>JADKLZ010079391.1:9578357-9626294 GCA_021533235.1 Biomphalaria straminea
GAACAAACTTCTGATAAGGTGGTAATATAGGAACAAACTTCTGATAAGGTGGTAATATGAGAACAAACTTCTGATAAGGTGGTAATATGAGAACAAACTTAAAATTTTAAAAAATTCTTTTTACCAAGTAAACTACACTTGGAGGTTTCTGTTATCAATCTCATTTTGATTATTCACCAAACATGTATTGTCATGTAAGAAAGCTATAAAAAGCTATAACACTCATGGAATGCTAAACAATTCAAAGTGTTCAAAGTTTCTTTTCATTACAAAAAATTGACTTCTGAAATATTACAAATTTGTTCTATGCAGACTGATCTATTTAATGATGTTATTTTATTTTTGTAAAACAATATCATGTATACAGAATTGAATCATTTTTTATCAATTGACCATATATTTTTAGTATATAAAGTAAAATAATTTACTTGAAACTATGCGGGGAGCATAACATAGATATTCTACGAACTGATAATTGAAATGAATTATTTAATTTTAAGGGAATGTCTGTAATTTTAATTGAAAGAAAAAGTAAAAAAAAAAAGTACAGTACTATCAATGTCTGTCTTCAAACAAACACATAAAAAAGGTTTTTGTTCAACTGTGCGATGTTTTATTATATAAAATTTGTATAAATTTGTATTGTTTTATTGTAAACATATCTGAATAAAAAAAATACACAAAGAGATGTATACAAATATTAAGAATATTTATTATGACAAGTTCTGTATCAATATTAAACACACATGTTAAAGTCATATTAAATGTACAGCAACACAGGTTGAATATCACAATTGCTTTGTACTGAGCTTTATTAAAGAATGCAGCATAAGGTCATATTTTGAATATAATAATGATCAATTTACATCACTAAATCTGTCTCACTCTGTAACATATACATTTATGCAGTAACAATGAATATAAAAGAGTTAAAACATTGCAACAAATGAGTAGGTTTGTATCCATTGGACAAGGAGGATGAACAATGGCATCTAGATTATTTTTTGTTTGTTTATCAAATGTAAAAAAAAAATATTTACAAAATACAATCGCTTTTGTATAAAGCATCTTTAATGCTTGAATTACTCCTCTCTGGTCCAATATCTTTTGTAGATGTGGTGAGAGGTTGGAGAAAGCTTATCGATGTGGTAAAATAGGGTATCTTCATTTCTGGGATGTCTTAAAGTGCTTAGCAAAAACAAGTCAGGTTGAGTTAAGATTCAAAATTTATAGGTAGCAAAGTGGTTTATACCAGCCAGCCATACATCATCCTTCAAAAATAAACAATTTGTGCTGCAAATATGATCAAGACTGAAAAAATATTATGAAATGAGTTCCATCAAAAGACTATATAAAACAAGTTAACATGAAATATAAATAAAATAAAATTGATGCTCACAATAACACACATATTTAAGTCTTCACAAATATATGAATTACCAAAAATAATTAGAATATAATCATTATTTTATAGTATAAACATTTTAAACTTCATATTACTTTAAAAAAAATATAGACTAGCTAGCTGTCTAAAAAAATTGGATGACCATTAGGAGCCAGTCAAAGCAGTATACAAAGCAATTACTATTAAAACATAAACAGAAAAATATCACAGACAAAGAGGATATAGATCTACATCTAACTCAATTGATGAATTTTTCTAAAAAAAAAAAAGATTTATACAATAACAATGTTCATTAAAAATTATGACTTTTCAAGAAATCTTTTTTTTTTTTTCTGATTAGTTCTGGATGCTTGTTTTCCAGAAAAGCTGTAGTTGTTAATTTCTTCATAAAAACAAAACAAAGATGAATCTTAAAGCTACAAATGTATGTTAGTTAATCACTAAGTTGACACAGCAAGGCAGCTCCTTTAGCTATCCAATAGTCTTGAGGTTTGTTGGAGGGTAACTGCACAGGCACAACAAAGTTTGTGGAGTGACCTGAAATAGTCATTGCAGTAATCTGAGGTTATCATTCTCAACACTTTAGTGAAGTAAGCAAACAAACTAGAAGGCTCTACTCAGCATAAAGTAGCAATTAAAATAGAATGACTAAGTGTTCATTAAAATTTACTATAGGCTGTAAAGAGATAGAGTACAACTATGTCAGATAAAAGTTCCCCCTTTCAGACCTTGTGGTCTAAAGGGCAGATGATGTAAAGGTCATCTGTTTCTGTGGCCTATGGTTAACAAGGAAATCACATAGCCAGCTCAACGACCAACTGCCTTTACTTTCCCCATCTAATGTCAGGTACCCATTAGAGCTTGGTGAACCCAAAGATTCCAAAAGTAAAAATCCCAATCTTCACTAGGATTTGAACCCGGGACCCCGTGTGCTTTACTGCAAAGCCACAGTGCCTCCCATGTCAGATAAACTGAAAACAATACTATATTCTCAGTAAAGAAATAATTGTCTAAAATACTCTAAGATTGTAAATGCCCCAATGAAATTTAATTAGATTAAAAAGAAAAAAATTTCTGAGAAAATTAATTAAAAATAAAACATTTTTGTCCAACTCTGTTATGTCCCTATAGAAAGTCTCAGTACCTGTTGTCGAGAGTACACCTGCCCTCTCAGCAGTCTTATACAGAGGCGCAGTGTACAGGAGTTCACTGGGCACATAGTCCATTTTGGGTTCCATATGCATCATGGGAAGACTGGAATTCATTTGACCTGCAAGAACAGAGCCAAATGATACATGCAAACATACTAAGAACAAAAACATCAAGCAAAGTACAATGTGTATAATCAAGTTCTAGTTTCTATGAATTCTAGTAAGTACATTTCCTGACCTTGAATGGAGTCTGTGCAGACCATCTCATCCCAGTCCCACCTAAAACCATCCATGAACAGTCCATGGACCAGAACACCATCCTCTGGTAAGGTGATCTATTCATTATCCAAATGAAATTACACAAATCTTATTATTTCAGGGCTACAAATACTTAATTTGAAGTAATAATTGCAGAAAAAAAATCTGGTATAATAATTTTAGAAAAAAAATCTGGTATAACTAGGTCGCTCAATTTAAATCTTCAAGCAGCACCAAAAACAGTCATGGCTTAATTTGCACTAGTATGATGATTTTATTCTATTTTATTTTGTATTCAAAATAAAAATGTACACCTAAACTAATTGGATATCTTTTGTCTTTTCTAATATAACCACTTGAGGATCAGCATGGAGTGTCTGTTGCACTTTTCTATCAGTGAGGCAACAAAATTGGGGTCTAAAAGTAATTTTTTTTTCTGTTGAAGTTTGTGTTCATAAGAGACATTCAAATGTAGCTCTTTAAAGTTATTGCAGCCACAGATTCTACAGGATATCATCAAAATCTTTGTAGAATGCAAGTGATGTGATAAAATATAACATTTTATTTTCACTTTGGGTAATTACTACTTTTGACTAGCTAAAATGGGACCAAAATAGTTATGTTTTTATGAGTCAGTATCTAGAAGGCTACTTAAAGACAGCTATGAACATTACCTCTTTGTCTAACGGAATCTCTTCACCAAACTTGAGAGACTGCATCTGTACAGTGACTTCTGCCTGGTCTCTCAACACTTTGATCATGTTAAACTGAAAACTTAAATGGTCGATGGGAAGGTTGTACTTTCTGGCATAGTTCTGTAGGGTGCCAGTTAGGAAGCCTGAGATTTGGTAATAGCAACATTAATATTAAACTTAAGAAGATTGGTGTCAACAACATACAACACAACAAGCATATCTGTGTGTAATCAGCTATTTGTGTACCTTAAGCTTCATCACTCATCCACAACAATAACAATAGCTCAAATAAATTTTTGTGCCTGCCTTTCAAATAGCTAGAAAGTTCCAAGATTAAATCCTGATTATAGAAAATGTTAAGTTTTGATGAATGTTTATTCCAATAAGCTCTTCGACAGGTCTACTACTGACAAGAAAACACCCTTCTAGACTACACCCTCTCAAACTATTAGCTACACTACATCTTCTGTAGTAACTTGCCTAATAACATTCTTTAAGACTTCTGGTCTCAAACCTTCTTAGATAATCAGCCATACAACATTATCTAAAATCACATGACACAGATCTTCTAAAACCATAAACCAGCAATGTGTCCTCTAAGACCAGAAGAAAACAAAACAATACAATCTAATAGTACAAACCAGCAATGTGTCCTCTAAGACCAGAAGAAAAAAAAAACAATACAATGTAATACCACAAGCCAGCAATGTGTCCTCTAAGACCAGAAGAAAACAAAACAATACAATCTAATAGTACAAACCAGCAATGTGTCCTCTAAGACCAGAAGAAAACAAAACAATACAATCTAATACCACAAGCCAGCAATGTCCTCTAAGACCAGAAGAAAACAAAACAATACAATCTAATACCACAAGTCACATGACATCATCTTAAGACAAGTGACAACAAAGCTTACTCCCAGTAACCTTTATCACTACTGGTCATCTCTATTTCTTATTATAGCCAATGTTATGGCAGTCTGGTAACGATGCAGTGGGTCGTGAATCACAAAAATGTGACTGGCAACACTGTGGCTGACTCAAGTGTTGAGAGTCTCTCAAGTCTACACTCACATGGAGCTTGATGTGGATGATTTCATTTTATCTAGAGACATCTACTACATCTATTTCATGATTGTATTGCTAGAATGTTCTCTCTTATCTTTACATCTAGTATTTCAAGTACCGGTAATAAAAGTGACGAGACAATATAAACAGTTTTTACCTTGTGGGAAGAAGAATCCAGACAACCAGAAAGATTTTGGAAGTCCATGAACAATCCAGTTGTTGATAAAAGCACATCTAAGAACCAAATCTTTCACCCATGAACCTAGAGGTTTGAGTGAAGGGTAGGCTGCACTGGCCCATAATCCTGGAACCTGTGAGAGAGAAATAAATAAATACAAATGTCAGAATTTGAACATTGAGCATCCTATCATATGATTAGTAAAAAACTGAAATGTACTAGAAATGTTGACCTAAATATCCTTCAATATTTAGCAAGAAGAAAATCTAAACCAATACTAAAAATATTTGAAAAAAAAACAAACTTTAAATGTTTGAACAACATATACCAGTGTATTACCTGATTGTTGAGGAACGCATTATACACACGCTCTAGTTCTTCACTCATAACCACAAAACCTTTGATTGCTTTCTGTAGTTGTTCCAATGAGTTCTACAAGAAAATATTACAATGACAAGATTTGTTGTTAAATGTTTATAATGTTCACTTTTAGTAACAACATGTATTTAGGCTGGTTGATACAAGTTTACCTTAATAACTTTGAGAAGTTTGTTGAATCTATCAACTTCTTGTTGTAATACTGTTGTCAGCGAGTTCATGCGCCCTTTCTCGTCCAGCTGAAAATTAAAGTTTGGTCTTTGAGGACTATATCTACTTAAATACTACACATAAATGACTAGCTTAAAAACAGGTACACATCTTTACCAAGCAAGTATAAGTGTACTAGGGGCGTGCTGGCTGAGTGGTTAAGCGCTCTGCTTCTGAACCCGAGGTCCTGGTTTTGAATCTCAGTAAAGGCTGTGATTTTAAATTTTGGGATTTTTAGGGCATCCCTGAGTCCACCCAACTCTAATGGGTACCTGACTTTAGTTGGGGAAAGTATAAAAGGTGGCTGGTCATTGTGCTGGCCACATGACACCCTGCTTGTTAACTGTTGGCCATAGAAACAGATGACCTTAACATCATTTCCCCCATAGATCATAAGGTCTGAAAGTGAAACTTTACTTTTACTTACTATAAGTGTACGTAAGTACACATTTCTTAGGTGGAGTCTAGGTTCTGAAGCTACCACAGAGCACAGATGCTATTACAAAAGAAATTCTTTGGTTACCTGAAACATCTCTGCTTTGGCCAACTCAATGTCCAGTTTGTCCATGAGCTTTCCTTTGATGTTTTGGGCAAGCTCATCAGCAATGTCATCATTGGACTTGCCTGAGCCACCTGAGGACAGTCTTGGCTGAACATCAAGGATAGTGTTAATGAGTGCATTGGTCTCATTGATCTGGAATGCAATGTTGGCATTCTCATGCATGCCAAAGATTTCCGGCTGGTCGATCTGAGGAAGCTCTTCTATATACTGCCTATATTCTCCAATGGTATCAACAAGTGGGGCATAATAGATACCTATGAAAGGAGAAAAATACATGCTACAATAAAAGTGATTCTTAAACACTAGTTTAGTATTCTAGTGAAAAAAATACCATCACATTAATCTTTTTTCATAAACAACTAAATAACAATATATTAAAGAAGAAAAGGCAGCATGTAATTTATGGAAGCTAAATAAGACTAAGACAGCTTTATTGATCCTTATGGAAATTTGTTGTGATTACAAGGACTCCTTTTTCATATACAGATAACACAACAGAAACATACACATAAATAGGAACAGACACAACATAAAGAGTTCATTCAGCGACAACACACAGGCATTCTGGTCCTTTTCATGTTTCCTAATAGATTTATGCAATTAAAATAAATGAAAAAAGAAAGAAGATTAACCTGATGTAGAATATTTGTAATTTGGCTCAAGTGTGATTGGTTGGAAGAAAGTCTTCAGCACAGTGCGCAAACATCGTTGATCTTGGGCATCGGTCACACGACCTCCATAAGTAATCTAGAGTAACATTTACATATTCAGTATTCTTAAAACTTATTTTAAAAAGTTGAAAGGATATATATTTAATGTAAAAAAAAAAGTGAGCTAAGATATTTTTTTCTCTAGTCTATAGTTTAGAACCATTCAATCTGATGGCTGAATAGAAATTATTAAGAAAAATGCAATTGTTATGATAAAAATATGAATAATGTCTAACCTCTCCAGTAATGTAAATTAATGTGTCCCATGGGATGGAACCCTCTGCACAAAACATTTGTAGATTTAGCAAAGCACACTCCCTGTCACTGTCATTGAACTCATACTGAACAGAAAACACAGTTTGCATTAACATATTTGTATTTTTATAACTGGAAACTGTAGGCCTATTAATCACAATTAGGTAGCTCCTTTAATATGTCATTGTCCATCAATAGTAGTTAGTCAAACAAATATTAATATTTAATTTGATATTCAAACTAACAATCTGACTATTTAATATAGATTAATATTATTTTTAAGATTATTGCATATCTATCAAAGTAAAAGAAAAATGACAAAGCTAAGACTCAAGCCTAAGTAGACTCACAGTACCTTAATGTTCCACCCTAAGGGTCCAAACTTCTTTCTTTCAAGGATTATTGCATGGAAGAAACAGATGCCAAATATGATTCGTCTCCAGTCCATACCCAGAACTATAGTTAAAAAAAATAGTTTGAACTCAGTTACAGACACACATACGGTACTTCATTAAAAGTTTTTCTAATATCTAAGTCTAGTTTTCTTTATGGTGCTGAATGTTTCTTTTTTTTCTTTAGTTATGTGAGGCACCAAAAAAAAGTTATTTAGAGCTAGGTTTGACATAACATGATTTGATTAGAAAGATTCTCATTAAAACAACTGTTAACATAGAAAAAAATTCATAATAGCAATAAGTGCATGATTTCTCAAAGAGACTTGATGGTTGCATTGATCTTTAGTTGAATAGTAAAGTTCCAGCTTTTGACCTATGAAATTAAAATATCAAGATTATATGCTTAGAAAATAAAAACAAACAAACCATGCTCTTCAAAGAAGCTAGCAGTAATTTCAGCAAAAGCTCTCCTTAGATTGGCTCTGATTCCTTTTGGTGGTTCATTGGTGACTTTGACAGAGTTTTGTAGAACACTGACTGGGAAATGTTTAGCGGGCATTGAGGACAGGAAAAGGCGGAAATCTTTGTGGATATCACTGGGCTTTTCAGCAATGTCTTTAACAATGGTCTCCATTGACAACATCCATGAGGCTGCTAAATGGCAATTCTAGAAAAGAAAATAATAACTTTACCACAATTGCATTTAAGTTGTGTAACTTTAGACATTTTTGAACAAGAAAAAAAAAATAAAGGTGAGTGGAACTTATCTTATATGTTACAGACATTACTTCAAAAAGAAGATGGTTACATTGCATTTAGTCTTGCATATTAACCAATGACCTAAACTCCACCAAGTCACTGGTTTTCCTGACTGGCTCAGGCAACCTATTCCTTGCCCTAATAGTGCTAGGGAAGAAGGATTCACTTGCCTGATGAACTTTCTCTAAAAGTAGGTTTATTGGCTCTTCCATATCCCTGTTCTGTTTATTGGTGATTCCCAAAATGGCATTACTTATTTTTTAGTACTTATTGCTTAGTAGATGAAAATAATGCACAATAATTTAAACATAACCAAATATGACAAACCAAACAAGTAGACGTATTTTGATATTCTAGGATTTTCACAGTCGAGAAGTTGATTGATACTTTGATTGTTTTAGATTTTTAGGAGGCAGAATAATATTTCCTTAGAGAGTGAGAGCTTGATTTATGAGGGACATTTTTAGAAATAGATCTAGAGCTTAGATAATAATCAAAGCTATTTACTAATTATAACAAGGAAATTCATCTATTTGAGGAGATCATCAAGCAAGTGAATCCTAAATATATTTATGAACCAAGTATACTAATTTACCTGTAAGAATATCCAATCACCATTTTTGATAGCAGAGAATATCATCTTTTCTGCTACTGGGCCTTGACCTTGGCCCAATGATATGGACTGTATTCTGAGGGGAAAATAAAATTAAAATGTGACTTCCTGAAACGAATTCCGTACTGGAGCAATATGTGGCTTGATAATCAAACTCCATATGAGAGAGGGCTTGTGAGGCTCAAATCTTGTCATGCAAAAGCCTTGGACAGAAACTCTGCTGTTGTGCATAATGCATGTATGTCATAATACAAGTCAATAATATGTGGCTCCCAACACCTGTTGAGATGGATTTCAACAATTCTGGGCCAGTCTTAAAGAATATATGAGATACAGTTTCTTCTTTCTCCCTAAGTCAAAAAAAGAACCAAAGAGACAGTGGCCAACATGCACTGTGCCTGAACAGCTTTCACCACTGGGATATGTAGTCAGGGCGCCTGATGTAATCATGAGACTTCACTGAATTTTTAGACTTGTCCAACCATTTGTCTATTTTTAATTAAATGAAGCCATGACGATAGTTTCTATATATTGTGTCTTGATACTTGGTATGGCAAAGATATCCAAAGTATCTCCCATAGAGAAAATCTATTTGTAAATGCTAATCATACCAACAATAAATGTTTGAGCTAAGTAATCCAATAGATCTACTTGACTTTTTTTTTTTTACACTATTGATCATTCTAAAATGAAAAGGAAACTATAACAAAAAGTTTCAGGGAAACATCTTACCTCTCTGTGTAATCCCTCTCTTTAGCAAATCTGAGGAAAGCTCCCATGGGATCTGAACCAGTGCTCAGAACAAACACAAGTGGAGTGATGTTGTTCATGTTGTCATATAGGTCAGCCAGGCTAACAGCTGGACTTTCCACAAACTGCTGGCCAAGGTTGCTGCACACAAATTTGTTCACAGCATATGTTGTCTGTTTCAAATAAAGAAAAGCAGCAGTGTTGAAAAGAAACAGAAAAAGTTGGACTAAGCATCCAAACATTTGCATCAATGAAAACTTTTCTTGCTATTAAATTTTCATTATTGCTTACAAGCATGTTAGCTTGTGGTGATGACAAAAACAAAGCTTATATTAGGTATAGTTGTATCAATAAGTTTAGATCATTCATGTAGGCTAATTGAATTTGTAATAGATCTAGTCTAACAATAAACAAATACAAAGTACAATTTGGTTCCGTTGTTCAAGATACCAAGCAAAATAATTAATTACCAATAATTAAATAACTAATTCTTTTATTTTTTAAATTGATTCTTGAGTTGTCAGGTAAAAGATATAACAGAACAAAACTTGCAGCTTGATCTGAGATATTGTGTAGGAGAAATAAGGTGTACAAACTTTTGATCTGAGATATTGTGTAGGAGAAATAAGGTGTACAAACTTTTGACCTGACAGACACACAGAGTAGTTGATACAAGCTTTGTAAAAATGCTCACCATTTCTTCCTTGAAAGCTTTTACAAACATAAGTTTTTGAAAACTGTTGAGTCTCTTATCCCAGTGACCATTGACTGAGTGCTCAGTTGGTGCAAGCTGAGCTGGAGATGGTTCAGGAGGCAGAGGAACATAGCTTTCATCTTTCTCAGGATTGGCATAGAACTGATAGGAGAAGAAACAAGAAAAACATAGGACAATTTGCAATGTAAGAAATGTGGAACAATTTATTCCAGTGAAAAAGTCTCCAGTTCTCACCTTTGTTCCATCGCCTAGAAGAACCCAAACTGGCGTCTTGGTTAAATCATTTTGGATTCCCTTGAAAATATCAAAGGTATCACTGAGGTCACAAGCTGTGTTCCATACACTTTGTTTTAGCCAATCAACTTCAGGTTTAGGTGGCCGTTGCTACAAGAAATGAAATAGTGTTGAATTAAATCATGATCAAATATACTCAAATGTACTCCTGTGGATGAAAATATTGGAAATAAATTATAAGAAGAAAAATATTTGTTAATTAATTTTCAGCAAGAAAAAACTCACTTTGTCTAATCCCCCTGATACTCCTCTTAGGAAGAAGTTCCACTCAGCCTCACTGATGACCTTTGCAGTCTTCATGATTTCACCACAAAGCATGAAGGAGAAGACCAGTTTGTGCTTCTCAAACAGACCTCTGGAACAGTAGAGTACATCAAATGTAGTCAGTGTGAACATACAATACTGGGTGGACAAATTCTTTACACCAAAGTTTGAAGGAAAATAAAACTATAAAAGCATAATTTACCTGGCCACATTGTTATAAATACATTTTGTGGTTTCATCCAAACAAATCTTTAATCTCTTGGGAAGGTCGTCTGATTTCTCACTGGTTTCAATTGTAGCATTGAATAACTGTAAAGAAAATACACAAGAAACGGTTTGAAAAACTTAGTTGATCTAAATTCCTTGGCATCCTTCCTATGTGAGGCCTAAATTATGACAAGGAAGGATTCTAAAAGAAGTATTCTAGTCCACTAATTACAACACTAAAAACATTGCTGGCAAGTTATAGAGCATTTATTGCCAAGTTGACAGTCCAAGATGAAAAGCTGGTCTGAGAATCTATGTAATGGAATGAATCTGCTTCACAGTTGTAGGTCTCAACAATGAGCTTCAAAAGTTGCAAATCATTTTCATTTCAAACTTAATGTACATATAAATATAATTCTCAATGGCTAACAATTTTACAGTCATTAAGAAGAACTGATACCAAGAATCTTCTCCCCTGTTCTAAATATCAAAAACTGTTAGAAAGTCTGCTCACCTGTTTAAAGTATTTCAAAGAGAACTGGTACATAGGATCCACCTCTCCCATGTCTGCTACTACAAAGTACATGACTGAACCTCTCTCAGCAACAACACGATACTTCTCTCTAGCCTGGCTGATTTTCTGCTCAGTGGCTTCTGCTTCAGCCAGACGTTGCTTTATGACTCCCGATGTAACCTGTTTACATTAGGAAATGTTGAGAACATTTTTAGCATAATTTGATATAACTTAACTTTCCCAACTCAAAAATGTACATAACAAAAGTTACAATTAAAAACATAATGTTGAAAGTTAGTTCTTTTCTTTGTTCTTAGTAAAGTATAAAATAAATCTAAAAATTATAATGATTTTATAAACAGGTTTGAAATCATAATGAAAAAACTATGTGAAAAAGAACAGGTGATAGAAATAGAACAAGACTGAAACATTTTGTTGATGAGAGGAAGCAAGTTACCTTAGACTCATTCAAAACATTAATTAGTTCCTCGTTGTCCAGGATGTTTCCCTCAGACTCAAACAAGAGCTTAAGAATTCTGTCTTCAATGGCTTTCAGCTGATTCTTGTCTGCATTGATGCGCACAATGAGCTGGTTTCTTTGTTCTTCCAAATCAGGTCGTTCTAAACGTACAACATCACTGAGGAATGCATTACAAGCTGGTTTTAAACAAAACAAAATCTTCAAACATTTTTATTGGCTATTCAAAACCAAGATTTGATAACACTTAATTATTTAATGGGGTGTTGAGGCTCAGTGGTTAAGTGCTTGTCCACAGGACAGAAAGTTTTAAATTAAATTCCTGCCAATGTAGAATTTTTTTAATATGGATAAAAGAAAATGATATTGTTGCATAGAGTAAGGAGAGTTAGGTGTTGTGGTGATTATATCACAAACAATGTTGTGGTGATTATATCAAAAACCATTGACAAAAGTAAACATTAGCTTTCCATGGACTAGTTCTCTATGATGTGCTTCCTGGTCATGGCCACATTTGTATATGCTTGTGAGTCTTGAACACTGACTGCAGAGCTAGAGAAGAGGATCCTAGCAATGGACTTAAGATGCTACTGAAGGATCCTTGGTATCACATTCAAAGACCGCATCACAAACCAAAAGATTATAGACAGGGTTACTGCAGCAAAGGAAACCCATGATGACCTGCTAAATATCGTAAAAAATGCAAGCAAAAAATCTATGGCCATATTACAAGATCTTTGAGGCTCGTAAAAACCTTTCTTCAGGGAACAGTTCCAGGAAAAAAAAGAAGACGCATAGATAATAATTGGAGGACAACATAAAAGAATTGATGGGCCTGCTATTGAAAGAGGTTCCAACTAAGGCTAAGAGGAATGGAGAAAGATGGTCCTAGTGCCCTAATGGTCCAACAGACTAAGGGATAGTTAAAGGTAAAACTTACATTCCAATACTTGTAAAAAACTCTTTAAAGATCCAGTATAAGCAAAGAAAAAATAATGGACAGATACCTGAGAAGCTGGTCCTCAAGGCCTGACTTGGTCACTGTGAAATTGATGATTGTGACTTTGATGCAGACCTCAGGGAGGTAGTGAGGGTTTGACAGCTTAGTTGTCATGTAGAAGCGGAAGTTTCTATCATAGTCAATGTCACTGTCGCCAAGTCGTATCAGCAGACGGCCACCCTGAAAAATGAGTTCGGGTTTACATAATTTTATACTGTATTTAGTCAAATAATGACCAATCACTTTATTTCATCATCTTTGGTTAAAAAAAAGCAAATGGGTATAAATATGAGCAGCATACAAATTTAAACTATTTATGGTGCTAAACAATGAAAACTTCAATTTGGATTGCTGCTGGAGATTTTTAGACAATTTAAAAAAATGTGAAATTTTGCTTTAAGAAAAACTACCTATATTATACTAAATTATTGCTTAAAAATTATATTAACCTATTTTAAAATTATGTTTTTAAAAATATTTGTAGAAAGAAAGATAATAGTTAGATATTCTTTCTACAATTTTTAACTGAAGTCTTTTCAAATTGAAAACATGATGAAAACAACTTACAGACATAAAGGTCTGTTTCAATAACACTGGCTCTAGTGCAGGATCCAAGGTCTCTCCAACATCTTCCAACAAGACTGGCATACCAATACGAATACAATTCTCTAAAGTTCGTAGGAAGTTACTGGATGTAAGTTTTATCACTTTAAGACCATTTTTAGATTCTCTGTTTCTAACCCAACGATTAGCCTGTGAGAAAACAAACAAATATTACATTTATAAAGTAAATTTTAATTATAACATCTACACTTTAATAAATTTACCAATGCTTTTTTAATCTAGCTAATGGAAGAAATTTTATTTAACTACATTGAAATTATTTTCAACATACTAATTGTGACTATTCACACTTTCAAACTAATTGTGAAGAAGTAAAAAAAAATATTCAATTTATTTTAAATCAATCATGTAAAATATAGGCTCTGATAGATTCTCTGCTGATAAAATTGTTATCCTTGTCTAGGTTGCCACGATATATATTAATATATTACTATTAACTGCAAGCTACCCAAATGTATATTGCTTACCTGTTCTTGTGGGTCCACCATTAGGGGCCAACGCCTGCCTCTGGTAACCAGAATGGCATTTTCAATAGATACTTGATCCCTGGGCAGGCCGTCTGCATTCCACTGTCTGATTTCAAATGGGTCAGCCAGTACAGAAGCCAGTGACATGCCCTCTGTGACAGGTATTTCTAGCTCCATGCAGCGACTTGTCCAAGCTTTAATGTATTGGTTATTTTATTAAATATAAATTAAAAAATATGACATAGAGCTATCAACATAAACTAATATAAAGTTCTTTGAGTTTAACTGACAAACTGATAAGCTACTTAAAGAAAACCTTAACTATTAGAAATATAAAGAAGGTAAACATGCAGCACATTTCAAAGACATCTGATTAGGCCTGATGTAACTCTCATTTAAAATCTTGGGTAAAATTTAAGTGTGGAGGACGTGCTAGAGATGCATTAGTGTAGCTAACTGTTCCACAAAGGTATTTTATGGCAGGGAAATGATTAACTGTTTTCATCATATCCCCTGGTTGTCAAGCTTTGTGAAGCAAATTCTATTGAAGATTATAATCCCCAATTTTCATCATATCCCCTGGTTGTCAAGCTTTGTGAAGAATATTCTATTGAAGATTATAATCCCCAATTTTCATCATATTCCCTGGTTGTGAAGCATATTCTATTGAAGATTATAATCCCCAAATTTCCCCCTGGTTGTCAAGCTTTGTGAAGCATATTCTATTAAAGATTATAATCCCCAATTTTCATTAAGACTAAAACCAGATGTTCTGCTCACAGGCCAGGCACACTTACACTTAGAGTACAACTTACTCAGTAGCAAAACTATAGAATATTTTATCTATGTAACTTATACTCAAAAACTGAAATTTATATTTTACTTTTGACCAATTCTTGACGGTAGACAGATGTGAAGGCTCCATAGTAGGCCACACAAGCTGCAGAGATGAACACGTCTCCCACTACATTGTTGATCTGTATTTCAAAGTCTGCAACACTCTCTTGCCAGCGAATCTTTACAGACAGACAAGTCATACACAAGTTGAAAATTAGAGATTATAATTACAATAAAACAGCTACATATAAACATACATGTAGACAATTTTAAAAATTTAAGGAGATTAACCCTAAAATGTACTAAAAAAAGGGACCAAAAGATATATGGCACAATAACTTTCTCTCCCATGCCATTATGTGATGTTCAATAACTTAAAAAATATGATTAGTTTGTAGTCACACCTGCTCATCAGCAAGGGCAGTGGTCAATTTGGATGATCGCTTCAGTCGACCAGCAGTGGTGGCAATGTTCCTCTCTAGCTTCTGTTTCTCAGCCACACTGTCATCATAGGTTTTCTGGAGCTCAGCAATCTTAGCTTCCACACTGGCTAACTTCTGCTGCTTCTCTTTCAGTAGCTTCATCACAGTGTCCAGTTCTTGTTGGGCCTTGTGGAGACTGAGCAACAAAAATAAACAAGATTACGACATCAAGGAAACTTTGAAAACAAAACAAAAACTTTTTCCTTTATTAAGGATAAATTTATGTTATAACTTATAATAGCAGGTACATTTCTATGGCTAAAGAAATAATAATATTAATAATTTAATTTCTAAATCTCTGTTTATAGTCTAGTACATGAATCAGTAAATGATATTTTTTGATGATATAAAACAAAGATGACTGATTCTTTTTTCTTTAATGTGCTGTGCAATTTAAAATTGTTCTAACATTGAGAGAAAAAAAAATGATAAAAGATAGGACAGACTATTAAGTATACTTTGTTGTTTTTCAATAAATTCATTGAAAAGAAAATTTCCAGTACAAGTTGCTGACCCACTGGTCATTGCTTTCAGATACTGATGTGTGGTCATTACTTTCAGATGCTGATGTGTGTGTGGTCAATGCTTTCAGATAATGATTTGTACATAAAGGATATTAAATTAGGAGGATATACAACTTATTAATCTTTCTTTTCTTTGCTAGATTTTACTCACACTAAAGTTCACCATTACCAATATATTAAGCAACTTTGTTAAAGATAAAACAATTGTTCATCCCTTACGCATTTCTCTTTGGCTCCACAGTTTTGAAGACTTTCGAGTATAGGTCCATGGCTCTAACCCACATCACCATTGACTTGCAAGCCTGGGATGATGAGAGTAAAAGGTAAGTTCTATATAAAATGCTCTTTTGATAAAAAACCCTCAAAGGTTATAATGAAAGATACTATAAAATAAATGAAAATTGAAAATAAATGATAAACATTCAGTTTTGGTTTTATTGTCTTTCATAAATTTTTAAGATTATTAAAGACACTGAAAGAAATTACAATATTTTTTAGTACACTCCTTCCACATAAAAGTTTCCTACAATCATTTTAAGAAATATTTTGTGCATAAAAGAGAGTATAATACAAACCTTGGAAACTTTTTCTACAACTTCAGGCACAAATTTGGGGTTTTCTGTGTATTTCTTTAATTTTTTCAAAATGGCTTCTGGTATGTTGTCTTTGTCATATTCGGAGAGTTTCTTCAGGAAGTTGGCATCTCCTAACATGACTTTGACACTAGGCCAGTCAGTTCTGTTTTACATAACATTCAAATATTCAACTTAGGTTCTAGGTATTAGAAACTATGATTCAATATTTTGTTGTGCTTAATAACCTGCTTAGTTATTGAAAGATGCATATAACAAAAAATTTATATTTTGTAACTGTCTAGGCAAAATACTATTAAATACATTATAACCTTTATATAGCACTACTTTCATGCTTACAGCATGCTCAGAGCGCTTTGGTCCAATCTCATTTGAACCAGTGGGAGGAGGGGGTATCAGGGAGAAGGTTTTCCATGCTGCCTTTAGGCACTCAGTAAACACAACTCTGCTCAAGTTGGAGATCAAACCTCAAGCCAAGCTAAGTTGGTCAAAAAAATGTTAAATATGATATGATTATAAAATGGGTTTAATTCTCTTTTCTTGACAATAATTCTTCAGCAGGATATAAAGACGTTGAGTGGCATGAGTGCTGTATCAATGACCCTCTTTGTTTGCACTGCCTTCACTGTGATAGAGTTGTACCTTCACAGTGATAGAGTTGTGCATTGACTGTGATAGAGTTGTGCCTTCACAGTAATAGAGTTGTGCCTTGACTGTGATAGAGTTGTGCCTTCACAGTGATAGAGTTGTGCATTGACTGTGATAGAAGTTGTGCCTTGACTTTGATAGAGTTGTGCATTGACTGTGATAGAGTTGTGCCTTCATAGTGATAGAGTTGTGCCTTGACTGTGATAGAGTTGTGCATTGACTGTGATAGAGTTGTGCCTTGACTGTGATAGAGTTGTGCCTTCACTGTGATAGAGTTGTGCCTTGACTGTGATAGAACTCTGATTAGTCCTTTTCTATAACTTTGATAGACCAATGACACTTGTGGCAATATACGCACTAGAGTTTACTAATGGAATTTTCATCATTGAAGAGTGCTTATAAAAGGTAACTTACACCATGAGGACACCCTGCTAACAAGACTTAAGGACTAAACATCTTTTTGACCCCAAAAAATCACTCCTATCAACTGGCCCTCTGCAAGTTTCAACTTTGCCAAAAAAGTCAGAGATTTCCAGGTTGATGTCTCTGTGAGATTTCCAGGTTGATGTCTATCTCTGTTCTTCTGTGGGAGCTTGAAATTTCTCAACTGAATATTTTATGACCTTATTTAAAGAGTTAAAACGTTTGTCTGAAAAGTGAACTATTACTTTCAGGTGTTTAGTCAGTCAGAACTGCCCAAAATGAGTAAAAGTTTTTAAAAGTCCATGTTAACATCATGCGCAGAATCATGTGAATGTAGAAGGAGAATCCAGAAGAGAAAAAAAAAAGACATAAAGAAACATTGTTTACATGGTGAACATGTTTAAACTATATGTAAGATACAAATTCACTGTGTGTATTGTTTTAGCAATGAGGGTTTCATCTTCCTTGATAGCATTTGCAAACATCTGTAACTTCACTGAAATTTAAAGTCATGACCATCTGATAAAAGACAATTATATATTTTAAATTTAAAACCATAAATACTTTAACAACTAAAAATATTTTTTTTTACTTTTGATTTAACAGAATGGCCACAGCTTCCATGACAGTCTGTACCAGCTCTGGAGGCTTAGTAAAAACTCTGATTTCTGCTATGTCATTTTTATCAAGGGAATCAAGTGCCTGAAACAAAAATGTTGAAAACGTTTTGTACATTCTACTTAAGAATATTTTTTTTTTACAAGGGAATAAGCAGAAATAAGCTTGAGTTATCTTCCTTAATAGCTGCTAGAAGAGTTCCCTAGCAAAATAGATGCATGAAAAGTTCCCTACATTAAGAGCTGCTAGAAGTTTTCCATACCTTAATAGCTGCCTCTAGTGCTGGCAGGGCCTCATCCAGGTCTCTCTGAGCATCATCAGCAATGGCTTGAGTTTCCTCAGCTTTAACTTTAGCAACAGCTTCATCTTCCATCACAACCTTTCTTACCTTTCAAACAAAAATCAACAGGAAATTTTTTATAAATCTTTAAAAAAGTGGGGAAAAAATATTTATAGGCAAGTGAACAGTTGTAGTAAGACAAGCTGCCTAATCTCACCAACACTTTTCAATATCTTCCTTGAAAGGATAATGGAAAATGCCTTCAATAGCTAAGAAGGTACTGAAAGCATTGGAGGAAGAAGAATGACTAACTTTTGCTTTGTGGATGACATAGCAGGACAAAAGAACTATCTGATTTGTTGATGCACATAGACAAGACTTACACAGCATATGGTATGAAAATAAGTGCTGAAAAAATCAAATTAATTGGAGCATTGGAGGTGAAAAGCTGACAAGTGTCAGTTGTTGAAAATACCTCGGAACCAAACCTGAACTACTGGCCAGATAGCACTGTTCAAAGCAGCACTTACAAAATTTAAAACAATATGAAAAGACAAAAACATAGCCCTAAATACCAAAATCAGAGTGATACAATCCCTGGTCATGGCCATCTTTTTATATTCTTGTCAGTCTTGGAGGCTGACTGCAGAGCTAGAGAGTAGGATCCTAGCAATTGAATTGAGATGTTACAGAAAGATCCTAGGTATCACATTTAAAGACTGCATCACACATGAAAAGATTAGAGACAGGGCTACTACAGGGATTGGACCTCACAATGACTATCTATAAAACTATTATACTATACTAACTATTGTAATAAATGCAAGCTAAAAATCTATGGCCATATCACAAGATGTTCAAGGCTTGCAAAGACCTTTCTTCAGGGAACAGTACCAGGAAAAAGAAGAAGTGGCAGACAGAGAAAGACATGGGAAGACAACATAAAAGAATGGATGGGCCAGCTATTGAAAGAGGTTCTATCCAAGGCAAAAGACAGAAAGGTTAGGAGAAAGATGGTTGTCTAATCTTGTGTAGTTTATGTGACTAGAGTTTGTACCTGATCTGCCTTCTCTTGGTCCACTACTAAATCTTCCATCAATTTCTGGGTATCAGCAGATTTCTTCTTCAATTCAGGCTCAAGGGCAATCAACTCTTTCTTCATTGAGTCAACAAGCTCGTTTGTCTCCAGGAGTTTGGTCAGGCCATTTTTCACTCTGTCACGGTTGTTTTTTAGAGTCCTGGAAAAAAAAAGATCAACAAGCAAATTATAAAAACAATATTTTTTAAAACAAATCTTATATGAGCAAAAGAACTGCACAATTATTGACAATCTCTCTTAACATTGTAAGATTTTTCCCATTTTAAATTAAAAAAAAATACTTACTACTAATTAATGAAACAATAGGTTAATGTTTTGATTGATTCATGTATTGTCTTTGGCAAAGAATAATTATGCAAAGTTTCAACTTGATCAGAGAATGGTGAAGTGGGAAAATAACATTTTAAAAATTTATAGCAGACAGACAGTTGATGTGTTGATGTAAGCTTTATATAAAATTTCATTACAAAAGTATTTCTAAAATATATAACAAAGTTAGCAGTCAGTGGATTGAAAATAGAGCTATATAGTAAAACTTGACAATTTGAACCATTCACAAAACATAAGTAGCTAATTGCTCATCTCATTTATGTAACATTAAAAGTGCTATCCCATGCCTTGGCAAGTGCAAAAGGTTTAGCCTAGCCTAGTCTGACAGCAGTCAATTTAAGACCTATATTATTCTGTCTAACTCTAGAGATTTCAGAGATGTTTATTGGTTTGAACTTTATTTTTTTATACAACATTGATATGTACTTTCATAAGTAAGTTATACTCATTTTTAATGTGCCGACATATCATTTAAATTTGTGTACAGCACCTAGCTCTACTCTGACTCACTTTGTCTTTTCTTGTAACATTGACAAGTACAGATTAATGAGTTCCAGGTAGCTGGTTGGAGTTGTGTAGTAGCGCCGTTTCAATTCATTGTAGAACTTCTCTGCCATTGAGGTCACACTCATATGAATATCTACACACATCTCAGAAACGCTTCTCTGGTAGGAGAAAAAATAATTGATCTCAATTCAAAAGTGTTTAAAAGAGATTTAAATTAAAGTCACTTCTTATATTTGTATAACTATACAAAAGTGCATAGGCCTACTGTAGGTTAACAATATTCTAGATAAAACATTTATAAAACTATTTGAATTTTTTTTTTTCAAATTATCAATTTTAATAGAACATTTTTTTTTAAATACCCACTTTGCTTACCAGGATTTTTTACAATTTAGATGTAAAATAAACTTTTAATTCTAAGCAATGCACTAATTTGATTTTAAAATAAATGGAATGGTTATGATTTAAAGAAAAAAAGTTTACACAAAATATTTGTCCCTACTTGTTAAGACAAATGTTAACAAATAAAATTTTAAAAGATATATTGCTATGAAATTCAGATCATGTGCCTAAAAAAGCAAACTACTAATCAAAATAGCAATTTTTTTCTTAGTGGAGATAATTTGAATATTTTTTTCCCATGGCATCAATGGGGCAAATATTTTATTGTCTTTTGCTAATTATAGAAATGGATTTTAATTAATTAATGTAGAACATAAATTTACTTATAAACTTTATTTTCCATAAGGAAATTTGTCTCACGATTTTTGCATTACACCAAACAAAGCACAGTAATTATAGGTAACAAAATACACGTTCATGCCAGATTCACTCAAAAATTACAGGATTAAAGTAGAAAGTTTTAAAAGATAGTTAAGTAACGTTACTGAACCTGAACCTGATTTGGTAATGCAACATACTATAAAATGTAAACTATTGTTTATTTAGATTTATATGTTGTCATCAAATTTTACAAAATTATTTAATTTAAAAAAAGAGAATTAACTTTAAACTTGCACTTGTCTTGCTTCTACATTTCCCCGGCCCACCACTTACCTTGAGGTGATCTTGTGCACCAAGGTCAACACTCTCAAAAAATGATTTGGAGACCCCAAGAAGTGCCTCCTTGGGCCACTCCACAAACCAGTCTATGGTGCAGCAGTTAACCAATGAAGGGAACATGCGGCATCGGCTGCGGAAGGCTGAGCCCACAGGTGACATGCACAACACAATGTGAAGGTTATTTCTGTTTAATAGGAACAAGCTCAACGAATGTGATACAAGCCAAAAGGGTGAAAGTAAACTAAATGAAGAGACAAACTAAAAGTGCCAGTAAAAAAAAATTGTAACAATCATTCTAACTACACTAGCTACTATTGAATCTAAGTGATAGATGTTTTGACAGCCCACATAATGATGATACTAAAACCTACTAAAAAGATAAAGATTTTTATTTAGCTGCTTTTGTGATCTTGAAGAAACTGAAATTATTTACTTCAACAGACCAATGAGAACAAAACCTAAACCAACATTACATTACACGAAGATGTGGCCCATTACATTATATGAAGATATGGCCCATAGTTATTTAAAAAAAAGAATAGATAAACGATCACCACTAAATTTGGATTATTTTTAGAAAAATCTGAATAAATTTTTTCAATTATATTTTTTCCTTTGTATAAACTCTTACAACTACAAAAAAAAAGTTCCCCTTTCAGACCTTGTGGTCTATAGGGCAGTTGAGATAAAGGTCATCTGATTCTGTGGCCGACAGTTAAGGAGGGTGTCATGTGGCCAGCACAACGACCAACCTTCTCTTCTTTTCCCTAACTCATGTTAGGTACCCTTTAGAGCTGGGTGGACTCAGAGGCGCTCAAGGATCCCAAAATAAAAATCCCAGCCTTCACCAGAATTCGAACCTGGTTCAGAAGCCAAGTGCTTTACCGCTCAGCCACCGTGCCTCCCTTTCAACTATTTGTCAAATATTAATTTAAATACTTCAGAGACATAATAAATGAAGACATTAGACTTTCTAAAGCCAATGAAAATGTTAAACCTAGATAGAACATCATTTCAACATTATTCTGCAAGTAGGTAGAAAACAGCTTTGCTAAATTATGTTCCATTCTAAGAGCCAAAAACAAATAAAAAAAAATGTAAAAAAAAATGTAATAAAATTAAAGATATACACTTTAGTTGGAGGGGCTTTATGAAGTTGGTTGTAGTTGGATTTAAATAGACTTCCAACATGTCAAGTGAATAAACCATTAGTTCACTTATTTCACTAAAAAATTGATTAACTCATTCTCTAAACACAAAATGTTTTCATTCAATAAGTGACTCATGCTAAAAAAATGTTTAGCAAACTATATCCACCAGTTATCTGATTCTAAAATAATGAATAGTTAATACTAATTCTACTTACACATAAAGAACCCACATAATAATAAAAAAACCAAATACAAACCTGACTCTACTAATACAAAAATCATAGATGGCATCTCTGTTTCCTTCAGGTATACCAGCCTCCTTTGCAGCTGGTCGACACCCAATAATTAATTTTTCATATTCATCAGGCTCAAATAAGTTTGGCACCTCTCCAGAGTTGAGTATGTTGTTGATATCTTCCAGAAATTCTTCTACAACAATCTGCATCAGGATTTATATTTTGTGTATAGCCTAACAATTGTTGAACTCAACATTATATATTTTTATCCCTACCTGATGATTTTTTATAGCAGTAACGGACAAATGTTACAAAAGAAATATAGTAAAAAAAAAAAAGTTCCCCTTTCAAACTATGTTGCCTATAGGGCAGATGATCTAAAAGTCATCTGTTTCTAAAGCCTTCGGTTAATGAGAGTATCATGCATCCAGCCAAGTAACCTTTACTTTTCCTCAATTAATATCAGGTACCTGTTAGAGCTGGGGAGAGTAAGAGGTGCCCAAAGATCCTGAAATTAAAATTCCCAGTCTTCAATAGGATTCAAACCCAGGACCTCTGGTTGAGAAACCAAGCACTTTACTGCTCAGCCCCCATGCCTCCAAACAAAAGAAATATATAAAACTCAAAATATTGTCATGTTCTTGTCTCATTTTGTTAACACTTTCAAGACATTTAAAATATGAGACTCATAAAAATCTTATCGTTTACTACCACAAAATGGTCACCTATGTGCTAGACTTTTAAAAAGATGGGACGAGGAGCTCACAGATGAAAATGAACACAAATATTGGGCATCTCAAAGCTGGTAAGGAGAAGCATCAATAGTTGTTCATTGCCAGATTGGCATGTGCTTCTGTGATTCAGGGAGCACTATAACATAAGATGCTGCCATTGCAGAGAGGATAAATATACAACAGAACACATTTTGTCAGAATGCCATGTCTTGGATCACATGGGACAAGAGACAGAAATAACTGGTTCGACAATATTCCTCGTATGGGGATAAGGAGACCCTAGAACATACTTCCCTTGATTTCTTTCACATGCTATATAAGTCTCACCATGATACTCATCACAAAAAGCTTTTCAAATACAGTGAGGAGGAAGCAATTTAGAGATAATTTACAGTGTAGTTTAGGGAAAACATAATTATTAAATGAATATTTCAAAATTGTTTAAATTGTTTAGAAACATTGAATGTAGAGAAAATTTCTTTTAAAAAGATATTACAATGTTTAAAACAAAACTATGATCATTGTACCTGTGTGTCAGTAAATAAAAAGACTGTGTGTTTGTTCTGTACACCTGCAAGGTCATACAGTTTCTTCAGATCTTCATGGAAGGCAGAATAATCATAGCCTCTGGACAGTTCAATCTGGAAACATTTGTAGCCACATATGTGTGCTGCTAACCTGATAAGATATATAACAGATATAACAGAACTAAAAGTACATATTTTTAACTTTTACATACACACTTTCAGAGTTTTATTAACAATTTAAATGAACATGTTAAACCTTTACATTTAAGGTTTTATACATATTTCAAATGTTCTCAATTTGAAACCTTCAAATCTACACTCTTGAGTTGATGTAAACATTTTAAAATTTTCAATCATTAAATCTAAACTCTAAATCTAACAGTAACAACCCTGACAAGAATATAAGATACCACTTTTTGCCAAGACAAAATTGATCTGTTTGACTAAGGCATTGATATTAATGTACAAGTATTCTTGCTTAAAAAACTAAAAATGATTTAATGTGTCAAGGGGATGACATTCTACCTGGTCAGTGACTGCTTTCCTGTACCTCCGACACCCACCAACAGGGCATTGCCTCTTTCCTGTTGCAGCATTCTGACAATCCTGGAGACATGCTCAATGGCATCCATGAAGAAAACCAACTTCATTTCTTTGGAGGACTGCATATTGTAATCATCCAGATACTGCAATAAGAAATAGTTGAACACATTGCTTGCAAAACATGGACAGGAAGATAAGATAAATAAAAGATGCTCTTAAAAATGTTTCTTTAAGAACTGATACAGTATTGTGTGACTAGAGAAACATAGGTCCTTTATTCTCTCAATACAAGAGCTAAGTACTCAGATAATTTAAGACTTAATGTCTCTAATTAACATACAAACGTAGGTTAGCACAGGAATACAAGTGGGACATAAATAAGTCATAAAAAAAAAAACCTACATCCGTTAATACTGTATTGACTTTGACCATATCTGTCATTTCTTCATACATCTTGTCACTTTCTGAGGCTCCAATTTTCATAAAGTTACCAAATAAAATTGGTTTAGTTACAAAGGATTCTGCTTCCACAGTCTATGGAGAAAAAATAATTTTATCTAAATAATAATGTTAAAAGAGAATAACAGTAATTGAGTCTAATTACATGTACTTAGTAAGTAACAATGTAGAGTTATGAGAAACCAAATAAATTGTCTTTGAATGCTAATGTACCTCTCCAAAATGTTTACTGGCCATTTCTGACATGATCTGATGAAAGAACATTTTGTCTTCATTGTTTATAAGCCTGTCATGAAAGACACGCTGAGTCTCATGAACAAAGAGTCGGAAGATCTGAAGTCTATCTCTGATGACCCCTGGGTCTGCTTGCAACATTCCTAAAAAAAAGATACAATTATTAACATAAAAATAGGACAGCTGCAACTCTTTCAGACTTGTATTATGATGAAGTGGTTGCAAGAAGCTCAGAGAACCTAGGAATTCTTTAAATAACAAATTAAGGAAAATTTATGTCAATAAAACTTTTGATCTTCTAAAAAAAAAAGATGAAAAAACTTATCATAGTAAAACAAAATGATGAGAAATGTAGTTTTACTCTTTCTTTATTACTATTAATTATTTGCTATTATTAGCCAACAAATCTAATATCTTAGTCTTGAATATAATGAAATGTGAAGCTTAGAGTTAAATGTATTTTTGAGAGAAATAATGAAAAGAATGTGTTTGGGACTCCTCAACTCAAGAAAACACAAAATAGAGCAGTGAGATTCAAAACATATGAATATTCATATTTGACTAGACTAACACTTTTAGAACCCATAATCTTCAAATACAAAAACAAAACAAAATCAAATAAATACTCAGAAAGACGCAAAGATCAAGGCACATTTCTCATTTCATATGCTAGTACAAATTTATACAAATGCTCCTTCTTCCCTAGTGCTATTAGAGCGTGAGATGGGTTGCCTGAGTCAGTTAAAGTCATTGTTTAACATGCATGACTAGATAGACCTAAGAACACATGCAAGACACAATCGTCTTCTTTTTTGAAGCAACATCTGCATTCTTTAAGATAAGAAGATAACAAAGCAAACTTACCTTGCACACATTTAGACAAATCTCTCAAGTTGAAGACATAGTGGGACTTGGCAGGAGTAGGTAGTAGATCAGAGCTCATCCTGAAGTACAGCTCCACAGAGGCACCTACTATTGCCTCGGCACATTGTCTTACCACTGTAGGGAAGTCCATTAAGAATCCATTCATGATGGCCTATCAAAAGTATGGAATTAAAAAACATTTATCCAAAGGGGCTTAACTCATTGAAATATTGATATGGGTTACAATGTATGCACCAACTTAAATATATTCAAGTATGTACTATTTGATGAAAATAATTTGTAATAACACAAATTTTTAAAAATTTATTTTTCTGTATTCCAGGATTTCCCTAAGAAATAAAAAGCATAAAGAATTAAACCTAAATCACATGGTCTCTTTTTTTCTAATAATCTAGAAATTAAAAATACACCTGTGTAAAATGTATTTTTATTATGTTTAAATGAAGATCTATAAAAAAAAATAATTATGTTGTCAGGCTTCAGAGTTTAAAAAACAAATTTTAACCATGGATCATTATGGATCATTTTAGTATACAAAAGTGAATAATGAAATGGCCAACATATCTTCAGAACTAACCATAAACATGTGCTTCAAACTGTGCTCATTAGGTGAAGGAATGCACAGCATACTGAAGTGACGGAACATTCTTGGGGAGACAGGGTTTCTGCCGCCACCAGGGGGCGCACAAGCAGCTGATAAAGTTACATCCTGCAATAGAAAAGTAGATATAAACATCAGAACTATGTGAGCTTGTGTATGAATATTTTCATGATTAAGGTATGATTAATAATATCAAAGAAATTCTAAAGTTGCTTCAACTTTCTTCATTGCTTACATTGAAATATTTCTTTCTTGAAGTTTCTTTACTCTTATCTATATCATAGTCTAGTTATTTAGAAGAGATTACTAGAGATACAAAGTCATTGGTTTTGCTGACTGGTTCAAGCAGCCCTTCCATGAAGGAATGACACTTGGAAAGAAGTTTTCAGTTTATTTTGAAATTTATTCTTGGTTGAGACTTTGTTAAGCCCTACTAAAAGTTTATATTTTTAAAATATATTTCAAACTTACTAGAATCATGGTTCATGTGCATAGTTTATGATGCTTTATAGATTGATGTTTTATGTGTCATGACATAAAAATTAAGGCTGGAGACCCTTAAATAGATTTAATTTCTAGGCTTAACAAATTGTCACCACCTCAAAGTTGGTATTACTTGAAGGAGGTTATTATTAGGTCACAATATAATATTCTTGGATTGTAATGAATGTATACTATTTAACAAATGGTGTTTGCGAACATCTATATTTTATTGAAATAATTATAATGTTATTTATGTTTGTCACAAGAAAATTTTATTTAGTCATTTACACTAGATGCCTGAATGTTCTATATGCAAGTAATAAGCATCAAGTTATAGACATCCTTACATCAAACACATAAACTTGAATCCAATGTTACTCAACAGAAAATACATGTAGTAACAAAATGGTTATTAATTCCTTTGCACCATTATAAAGATACAACTGTAACAGTTGTAGTTGGCCTCCTTTAGTTATAACAACTATGGTTTATCTTGTAAAAAACGTTTTCATGTGACTGTGCAGCCCCATTTTGGAGAAACACTCCTGTCAACATATATGGCAGGTTAAGGTGGCTTTCACTTTGGTGGTAGAGGAGCCAACAAATTTTTGCATGGCATTTCTTCTAGAGCTGAGGCCCATGTTTTTTCACTGTTCATAGCTTCTCTCATCACATAGTGCGGTCTAGGGCTATGTCTTCCCAATGGTCAGTATCAATATTCACTGTTTTGTGGTCTTGTTTGATTACATTCACATACTGTAGGTGGGGGTGACCAGTTTTTCTTGAGCCAGACATGAGTTGCTTGTAGAGCATGACTTTCGGGATGTGATTGTCCTCCATCTGGCAAACATAACTAAGCCAGTGCAGGCATCCTAGTCTGAGGACAATGAGATGCTGGGGAGACCTGTTCATGCAATGCTCAGGCTTTCATCTCAACTGTGACCATAAACAGAAAACAAACCTCTATTTCTTTCCACAACATGGTGTCTCTGTCATAGAAACCTCCAAAGTCTTGATACTGTCTCAGTAGCTCTATTGGAGGCTGGGAGCCATAAGTGTCCAACTTGGGCATGTTCAAATCATCAATGAAGATGATGACTCTCTTTCCTTTGGGGGCACCTAAAGACAAGACAAAGATAATTCAGTAACATGAAGTTTTAGATGTGCAAGTAGATAATGCTCAAACAATCCACCTTTGGGAACAATTTTTAGCTCCCCTAGATAGGAAATAAAAAAAATAAAGTCTTTCATTTTAGTGAGGGTCTGTAAGATCAGAAATACATTTCTATTCATTGGTTAGCTTGTCTCGCTTGTTTAATGTTTTTGTTTTGTAGACTTTTTTTGTTTCACAAATTTTTTTTATTCAACTCACCCCTCAAATGCTTTCTTTTCACTTTTTTAAAAACAAATCTACATTCTGCTACTGGCAATAACTAGTTATACACTAACACTTTAAACATTTTGAATACCTAAAACATTTTTTCTTCGTTTCTCAAGCTTTGATTCAATCATCTCCTGTGTTCGGAAGCTACTTGTCTGTGCAGAAAAGTTGATAAAGATTGGAACATAGTTTTGTCTGTCTGCAATACTCTCCAGCAGTCCCCTAGCCACCACAGACTTAAAACAAGGATAAAAAAAACAGATTATTTTTTTTATATAAATTTATTCAACTTTTGTAACAGAATATTATAAAAGAAAAAACAACAACAACCAATGATTCTTTATATTATAATAATTTACACAGATTTTCTGTTATAAGAAATGGAACTTGCAAAAAAAATTAAATTTTGGTCAAACATGATGAGTAACATATATTTATATATATATATATATATATATATATATAAATAAAGTTAGTAAAAAGTTCTATAAATTTTAAGAAATAAGTCAATCAAGATAGAACAGTCTTACCTTGCCAACACCAGTACCACCAGTGTAAAGAACAGATCGCCTGACACTCAACAGTTTCTCAAGGATATAGCCAAACCTGACAGTGTCCACTGTAGGAACCAACATCTCAAAGAAGGATCCCTCAGGGTTGTACTTGAAGTTGGGAATGATCTTCTCCCAGGAATCCATTCGCCGCGACTCATAGTCCACATAGTAGCTCCATAAGTCTCCGGCGGATGGCAGCTACAAGAATTAAATTCAATAGAGTAGATAGAAATAACTACTGTACCAAAGATGTTAACATTAAAATGAAAAGTAGACTATCCTTAGTTTAGTAACATGGTTCTTTTATTATTCCTTTACACATCACAATAATTGTTTCTATTTATATAAAGTTAGCAATGAAATACAACAAGTATTGCAAAAACACTATGCATACATCTTCTTTGATAATTTAAGAAACTCCTATAAATAGGAAAGACTCCTAAAACTAAGAGTGATTCAATGTTTTATTAATGTTTCAAAGATTGGCAACTCTTGTCACTTGAGAAGCAGCAAGGAGGCATTGCTGCAGACAAAGACTATCTATAATAAATACTCACCTTAGCTTCACCCATGTCATCAAACTGTGTCCTAACAAAAGTATCAAATGCATCCCAGTAATTTTCTGTGAGATTTCCTCCTACTGACCAGAGGTAGGAGAACACAAAAGTTTGTGCAATCAGCATGTGCAGTTTTCCCTGGTAGAGATTGAAAAAAAAAAACTCTTAAAAAAAATCTTTCTCTTTTTTTTCTCCCTAGATTTAAACAGGTTCTAAAGAAATTTTTATTTTGTAAAAATTACAGATGAAGTTTATAATAAGAAAGCCAATATTGTTATTATTTTGCTTTCTTTTATCCTTGGCATATGCCTCTAGTTTTTTTTCTTTTCAGTCTAAATTAAAAAAAATAGGTGCTAAAGGAATTTTCTAATTTGTAAAAACTGCAGACACAATAAACTATACTATATACTATATAATACAATATTGTTAATGTTATTTTAGTTTATCCTATAGCTACATGTTGTTGAACACTTAGCAGTCAGTCTGTTTCTTGGTGTGAGAAGAAACAAGCCTGTCTCCTCCTGGGTATCTGGTGGTGTTGCCTGACTTATTGGCATTCTTTATAGGTGTCCACTTCAATAATACATTTGTAAATTTTTCTGGGATCAACTATCTTGATGTCATTATTCCAAAAGTAATATTGTCTTGTTTTGTTTACTGTTCTTCCAAATTTCAGCTCTCATTTGGTTGATTATCCAAGTCAAAAACTAATAGTGCAAATATTGAAGATACATCTGCCTAAGTCTGAACTTTGCACATTCTCAGAATCATCAGGAGGCAAGTGCATTTCTATTTCTACACAAAACATTAATCAATAAATGAAACATGCAGCTCGAGGGTTTACAAATGTAAATGTTGTCTTACTTGTTCAAGGTTCATGTCTAGACCTCCTCTTGCAGGGAAAATCAAAGCCTCCAGGAGATGGCACAATGTTACAACTTTGCTAATATCAACCTTAGTAAAAGAATTTTTTAAATATGATTATTAAATAAATATTATAAAGACATAAAATAGCATGTTTTTTTTTTTTAAATATAAATTTAGTGAATGAATAAGTTTTTGTCTGAGGAATTATGATGTGTAGTTTAAAGAAAAACAAAAAAAATAGGGTTCCATAGTAGGAAAAAGGAAGTGAGAGAGAGAGGAGAGTGGGCTGTTTCATTTCACTGTAACAGATACAATAATTCAC
This sequence comes from Biomphalaria straminea, assembly GCA_021533235.1. Classification (NCBI taxonomy): domain Eukaryota; kingdom Metazoa; phylum Mollusca; class Gastropoda; family Planorbidae; genus Biomphalaria; species Biomphalaria straminea. Next base: position 9,609,244 of record JADKLZ010079391.1, read on the forward strand.
AGGCTAAAAAGTATGTTAGAGTGATCAATTAAATGTGGACATTTTATTAAATTTTTAAAATAAGAAAGGGAGGATTTCACAGCCATAATAAACAATATATATAGGCTTCTTATGTTTCTAACATGAAAATAGTGGCTGATGAACATATAATATTTAAAAAGTATTTTGCTTGACTTCAGTCTACCTGATTGATAGCTTGTTCACATTTCTTGTTGACAAACTGGAGTCCATTTTCAACACATTTTTCAAATAACATTAGCAGGAACTCCAGTGTTTCAGGCTTCATGCGTTTTTCATAGGCTTTGATCCAAGTCTTAACATAGGGCATCCACTTCAGCTCTTCAGCATCTATGTACACCATGCCACATCTGGACACAACAACAAGACGTTGACACATTTATTGATGATAATAGTTAAAGAAAGATTAATTGTGGGAATGAGGTGTCATTTGTCTGTTTCTTTTTCCTTCTAAACCAAACTGTGTAAGAACCAACAAACAGCTATTCTAAAAAGAAATGCTATGAGTTCCCTAACAGTCATTTTATATATAATTCTCTTAATCAAGAGACAGATCAAGGAGACAGGGGAGGTAAGTGAGGAAGGTAAAAAAGTGTGTAAATGAAATAAGTAAGTGCAGAGAGAAAGATTTCCTGGTATCAATGCCTACAGTCTAGACCAAACCTATATGGATAAATGTTCATATTACATTAGTCTCTATAACTAGTACTGATTAAAACTTCACCTCACTCCAAAAGTCATGTATCTTTAGTCTGACTCAGAATTTGCTAAGATGCAGAAGTATTTTGTCAAATACATCCAGTGTAAAAAAAAATATGGCTTTGATATTATAATAAAAAGTTGTTTTATTTTTTTTGTGAATCTAAAAGAGAGAGGGGGGATGGTGAATTACCTGCTGACTGTGGCAGGGGAGGCTACTGCCAGGTCTTGCACTTCAAAAAGCATGTGTATGAAAGGTGTAAACTTGATGCGTTCACTGTTGGCCAGACAGAGCATCTTATTGTCATCTAGTACAGTGTTCATATTCTCAATCCATAATGCATCCACTGGGCCATCACAGACTATCCATTGGTGATCTTCTGAGGTATCCTGTAGGTTATTGAAGAACATCCTAGTTATGGGCCTACTTTTAAGTATTACATCCCAGTTATAGGCCTACTTTTAAGTATTATAAGTTATTTCATTATGAAGTAGAAAATGAATAATACAAAAAAAAAAGAGATGTTTAACTAATAATTTATTAAAACTTTGTTTGGACTTAATGGGCCAACAAAGAAACAAAATCAAATTAAAAAAATGAAATTTTTGTTTGAATATAAAAAATATTTAAATAATAAAATATTACATAACAATGTAGTTTGCTTTGAAAGTTTGCTTTGAAAGTAGATAAACACCTATTGGAAAAAAAATAATTTTGCATTTCATTTTCTAAAAAAAACTTTTAAAAACTGATTCTTATGTTCTGACATCACTATGGATACAGCATTCAGATTATTGTGAATTACAATGATTTCTAATTATTCCTTACAATAAAAAATGATTTACCTGTACAGCATTCAGACTATTGTGAATTACAATGATTCCTTACAATAACAAAATGAATTACCTGTACAGCATTCAGACTATTGTGAATTACAATGATTCCTAATGATTCCTTACAATAACAAAATGAATTACCTGTACAGCATTCCTAACAGTCTTCCCCATGAGCCCATCTTTCCACTCCATGGTCAATTTGTTCACACCTCCATACAGCTCCTCCATGGTGATGGCTTTAGGATTCAAAACATAGGTGTGCACAGGCTGGTAGAAATCAACACCCAGTTTCTCTGCATGAAGGTTACCAAGTGTCTGGGCCAAGATCTAGAACATTATACAAAGTCACAAAGGTTACCAAGTGTCTGGGCCAAGATCTAGAACATTATACAAAGTCATGAAGGTTACCAAGTGTCTGGGCCAAGATCTAGAACATTATACAAAGTCATGAAGGTTACCAAGTGTCTGGGCCAAGATCTAGAACATTATACAAAGTCATGTGAAACAAATACCCAAAGTAGTTTAATATAACAATTTCAAATCTTACCTTCAGATACCAAAAAATCAATATTAATAATTTTGGGGTTGCAAGAGTGTTAGCAGTATAGTGTCTCAAAATTATTACTACTGAGCTAGTAAATGTATTTTGCTAAATAGTATATATGATTTTTGTTTCTAAAAAAAGGATATCCATTTTACATTCTTATTTTGTTTTGAAAAATATTAGTAATTTGCTTAAAAAATACTGTTTAATTGTAAGTTCAAGGTGCTTTTAATATTATAGCATTTGAAATAAAATATTAGTAAAATGTGAATGTTGTTCGAAATTTTCATTAACACTGATTTTGTACAGTAGTTACGCTGAGGTTGTCAATTGTAATCAAACTGAATTTCCATTAGATTGGATCAATAAAATTATCTTATCTTATCTTATAAGATAAAAATAGGGATTGTGGGTGAAAAAATGAATTTTCTATTATATTGATTGTCTAGAAAGTTTCAAATAATATGTGGATAAAAAGGGCAATTTTTTCGTCATTAATCTTTTAGCAATTTTCAAGATTGTTTCTTATTAGCTAAATTACTTTTTTAGTTAAAACTTTGTGTCTAGTTGAGTTAGCTAAATATATCAAGAGAAATTAGTTTACATCTTATGTTTAGTGAAAAATGAATATCCTCACAAGGAAATGATAACAGGCACACACATTGTCTTTATACCTGATAAATAGTAGTTTTGCCTCCACCAGTAGGACCAACCAACATGACACCATGTCTCACAATCATGGTCTCATAAAACTGTATCACTTTAACAATCTGTTTCTCCACAACTTGAAGTCCTGTAATGAGGCACCAAGTACATAATCAGAATTTCAATGTTTTAAAACAAGAAAAGCCTTTTTCTAAACTTTATTGTGCTGAGAAACAAAAACACATTAAATTGAAATTTAAAAACTAAAAGAACTCCCTATTTATTTAAATCCAAACTGTAGTAATTAAAATATAAAAGTAAAAACAAAAAAAGATTAACTCTTTCTCTTCATAGTTATTTTCCACCTTACGACAGAATTATTCATCTTGCTCATATGTATTTTACTACCCTGTTATGATTAAACTTTAATACCTTTTTAATAACTTTGTTTTGTTTGTTATCAGAAAAAGAAAAGATGTTATAACTGACATACAACTAAAGGAGAATGCATGCCTGCTTTAGATAAAACTAATTGATGTTTATAAACCAAAAAAAAAGTTTATTTTGGATAATTGAATTTAAAAATAAAAAAAACTAAAGACTGTAGATAAGCCTCTTTAGAAAGAGGTCTAGACTAAATCTAGGCAGTATTTTATGATCCAAATTGAACTTAACATATTTTTAAATTATAGTTATTTGTATTTTCATAAAACTAAATACCGGGTATATAACATATATAAAACATGGAAAGTTAATATAGAAAAATAGAGATTTATTTAGCCCCCACTCTTTAAAAATATAGTTAATGGCAAGTACACACTGAAAATGAAGAACAATCTGTATTTTTTCCAATTGGAAACAATTCAAGATACAATTTTAAGCAATTAAAAACATTTTGGAAAGAAAACAAAACAAACAGAATTTGTAAGCATCAATGATAATAACAATGATAAGTCTGCAGAATGGGATAAAATCAATGACAATATGGTCAATTAGGAGAGAAAGAGTTTTTTTTTTTTTTAAATTTTTTACTGTTTCGAATTGGAAATATAAATAGATACTTTACCTTTAGCAACTTGAACATTAATGATTTCTTCTTTTAATCTACCATAATCATGTTCTGGGATTTCCACTCCAGGGAACAAATCAGACAAGATGGCCTGATGAATACAAACACAAAACATTTTGTTTAAAATGTGGCACTAACTTTTTTTTTAGTTGAGGCATAAAACGTAACAGCCTTTTCCACATCTAGTAAGTAGATGTTTTTTTGAACTGACTTAAACTTCTAAGTGACAATCAATTTTATAAAGTGAAAATTATTGTTGAGCTCAGCAAAGCCTTTTTATAAAATGATGTTTTGATTGTAGCTAGAATAAAACAAATCCTACTTAGTTGATCTAGTCTAATGTTAACAAAATGTTAATGCAACAACAATGACCAAAGTCATCAATGTTGCGTACCTGGAACAGCATGGCATCCTGTGCCAAAAACTTGGGCAAATTGCTGTCCCTCAAAGCTCTAATTAAAACAACATCCTCAGCTTTGTCTGGATTTTGTCTCTTAAGAGAGCCAGCCATCACCAGGACACTCTTCACAGCCCTCATTCCAAAGTCATAGTGGTCTTGTTGCGACAACTGCTCTGAGCACAATTTATACATTTGGGTCATTTTCTGGGCCAGTCCTTTGGAGGACTCGAAGCCTTCAGAGTACAGGATCACCTCAGCAATGAGAGCTGGAAGAAACAAAATATGAATTATAAGATAATTATGTGGCTCACATATATGATAGCTGGTGGTTAGGCCGCTGAACCAAAAGTTTAATATAGACATGCTGAAAAGAAATGTTTAAACAATGCTTACTTGCTTAATATTTTTTTCATAATGAATAGTTATTTGAAAAGTTTTAACTCATTAATGCAACAGAATCATTCAAAATAAATATTTACATTAATAAGCAATGCTAATCATCCTTAAAATAAAAATGAGTTATAAGCTTTTTCTTGAAAGTTTCTTAGGACTTTAAATAAATCTTTCTCAAAAGCTGAGGATTATATCTAACTACTTAAATGTAAAATTAACAACTTTACACTTTGATTTTTTAAAAATATTTTTATCCTACATGTAATTATCCTGGTTTCACTTCAGAACTTTCCTATTAATATATATAATTTAGCATAGTGATATTGGATGTATTTGTAATGCAATGTTTATCAGATCTGTAAATAGAAACATTCTAATAAGTCTAAATTATTATATCCACTTCAACAGAAAGTTTAGAGAAAAATGTATTTTCAAGGTCTGTGTGTGTCCATGTATGCAACACATTATAGCAGTAAAATCAAATTTTTGAATACAAAAGTTTTGTACTAAATAATTCACTTACTGTAATCTGGTACCATCATGGCTATGGGTCTAAACAATGCTTTCAAATTGTCTGGCAGCTCAGTTCTGCCAGCATAGCCTGGATTCATTGTGATGAAAGCAGCACAGGTGTAAACTAACTTGATTTCTCTTCCCTCAAACATAAACCTGCTGAGCTGTTAAAATTAAAAGGAGTTAACTAGATTAAAAGTAATACATTTTCATTTATTTAGTCTAAATAATGCAGCTTATAATGATGTCCTTTACAAGAATAACAGTCAATTAACAAAATATTACTTTTTCCCAGTTTAAAAAATGTTAATTACAAATCAACACTCATTCAAATGGAGGCCCGGTGGCTGAACGGTAAAGTGCTTGACTTCCGAACTGAGGTCCAAGGTTCGAATCCTGGTGAAGAGTGGGATTTTTAAATTCAGAATCTTCGGGCGCCTCTGAGTCCACCCAGCTCTAATGGGTACCTGACATTAGTTGGGGAAAAGTAAAGGCGGTTGGTCGTTGTGCTGGCCACATGACACCCTCATTAACCGTAGGCCACAGAATCAGATGACCTTTACATCATCTGCCCTATAGACCACAAGGTCTGAAAGGGGAACTTTACTTTATTTTACTTTTACTCTAACACTTAAAGAAAACAATAATTAATATTTAATTGACTTCTTAATGATATTGGCATATCCTTGCAGTAGTTGATTATAATGGCATTTTTTAAAGAAACACTTGAAACTTTGATAATGTAGGGGATTCTTTTATCTTTCATAAAAATAACATTCACCCTATCGTACACTTATCTTAAACTGGAGAAAAATATTGGCAACAAAGTAAGTCAAATGAAAAAAAAAAATAAAAACCAACCAACCCGTTGAGCTTTAGCATTTCTTATGGTGATGAGTTGCTGGGCTATGACAGACAAGACTTCAATGTTGATCCTGTTAAACTCATCAAAACAACACCAGGCACCAGACTGAGCCAAACCAGAGAAGAAGCCACCCATCATCTGAGACAAAAAAACAATAAAAACATTAATTATTGATTGAAATGACACAATAAATAAATTGAAATTATGTAGACAAACGCCTATGTATAAATTGAAGATATTTTGATAAGTAAATGTTTTACTTAAATGTAAATAAATGATATGAGAATATAATTTCAATCAGTAAAGAACAATAACACTTTTTATTTATTTTGTTTGGCAATAAGGTCTGAAAGGGGGGAAACTGTATCTCTAGAATTCTCTACATCCTATATTATATCATGCAGCTATTTTTAGTTGTCATAACGGAGCTTCTCTATTCTTCTCTATGCCGATGATTGCGCCTTGCTAGCTCACAATGAAAATGACCTCCACAACGCGGTAAACGAATTTGCCTATGCTGCCGCCTCTTTCGGTCTATCTATAAACCTCAGGAAAACAGAAGTCATGTTCCAGAAGTCATCCAATGAAACATACTCAGCCCCAAGGCAATAAGTGGCAAATTGATATCATGTAGTCTGACTCTTGAATTAAATGTTTGGTTAAAAATTATTTTGACCAATTCAAATGTAAATCAAAATGACATTGATTAAACATATTATTAGTCTGACTTAATATTGGAGCAACTATATTTTAGCAAGAAACATTACTTAATAATGGACTTCATACTACAGGTAATAAATGAAAAAAACAAAAAAAGGGAAGCTATTTTATTTACAAATATATTTGTACCGGTATATAAAACTTGTAATGTTATAAAAAACAATTTGAAAATGGAATTAACTATGACCTTGTAATCCAAGCCATCTGAGCAGTTAAAGACAACACATTGTTTAGCCAGTGACTTGGCCAGATCTTTTGTTGTCTCTGTCTTTCCTGTGCCTGCTGGACCAGCTGGCGCACCACCAAGATCAAGTTGTAGAGCTCCCATCAGACAAAGGTAGCAGCGATCCTTATGAATATAATTACACAAAAAATTGAGGCATAGAAATGTTTTAGTAACAATGAAAAATCATAACATGCCTAATCAATTGTTTCAATCTTAGAGATAACATACTGGTTAAATCTTAGAGACAACATACTGGTTAAATCTTAGAGACAACATACTGGTTCAATATTAGACACAACATACTGGTTTAATCTTAGAGACAACCAAATCAAGATGGGTGGCTGAGTGGCAGAAACCATATGGCTACTTATCAAGAGAACTTGAGTTCAAATCCTGATTCCAGCAATAAGCACCAAGCCCAAGTCAAGCTGTGCTTGTTTCACACCTAAAGGAATAACAGAAACCTTCTTCCAGATGCCCCATTCCCCATTGGTTTACAAAACAGATTGGGCCATAACATGCTATCAGCATGAAAGATGCCCTATAATGGATGACTGCCAGGTCATGCAGTTTGAGTGCTGGACTGTCATTCAGACTTATAGATGGACCTGGGTTCAAACCCTGCCTGCTCCCATCCCCTGTTGTCCTGCAGGAGGTTTGGACTAGAAAGTAAATTATCTTCAACTCTGAAGGAACATCCGAAACATGTAAAACATTTTACAAACATTTTTTACAAACAAAAAAAAAACCTGATGTAGCCTCATGGAGAAAGTAGCAGAAGTAGCATTAAGGAACCTTATGTGGATTTTCAGCCTTTGATTAATTAAACACTCTAAAACAAAAGTTTGTTAAGTTGCATGTTGTGTTTTTTCTTCCAGTATAAAATTTTGCACTAAATTTAATACTTCATAACTCAATTTGTTAATTGTTTTCATACAATGTGCATAATTCAAAATCATATATAAACATATTATATTTATATATATTATACATTTCTGCCTAATTAAATTCAAAGATCTGAATTCCGATTGCCAAATGACTTAACTTACTGTTAGTGGTGTGATGACAAGTCTGGGTGAAGCCCCAAGATACTCATAGCCATACTCATAGACTGAGTTGGACATCCTGACAACACAATTGTCCATCTCTGGATCCCAGTAGTAACGTAACTGTTTCTGCCATTCAAAGCTGGTGACTTGGTCAACCTGATAATATGAATGAATAACGAAAGACACTAGCTTCAGCCAAGAATAAATATTTTCTTTTGAAAATAGCACTAATCAAGGTATAATTTTAAAGAATTAAAATGAAAAAAAAAGCATAAGCACTACTTTCTACTATTTAAAACAGTGTTTCTCATTCCAATTACATATAAGAAAAAAAAGCTTTTGAAAAAGGTCATAAAATTTTTCCTGAATTATGTAAAATTGGTTCTTTAAGTTTTGCTAAAAAAAAAAAAAAAAAATAACAACAAACATGTTTGTCCATATCATAAAGATTTATCAAAGAGTAATAAGGAGTTTTTTTAGTCTAACTAGTACGAATAATTAATTTTGGATAGATTTATCAATTTATGTCTTGTCATGTAAGCTACTGACGTAGCTGAATATCTGACCTGCTTTTTCACCATATCTGTGATCATATCCCTGGCATGGACATCTATAGTAATAAGGGCACACAGGATAGCCCTGGCCAACTTAGGCAACTCCCCTCTCACTATAGCAGCCAAGGCATTCAGATCCTGGGGAGAGAAATAGATTATTACATAGTTAAAAAAAAAAAATTTAATAGTATATAATGAGATGTCTTGTACAGTACAAAATAGATAAGAATTATCACACAGGTTTTAAGCACTAGTTATATGATAACAACCACTTACTCATTGCCACAAACTAAACAATCACACATATTAAACTATCCACACATATTTAACATCCACACATATTAAACTATCCACACATATTAAACTATCCACACATATTTAACATCCACACATATTAAACTATCCACACATATTAAACTATCCACACATATTAAACTATCCACACATATTAAACTATCCACACATATTAAACAATCACACATATTAAACTATCCACACATATTAAACTATTCACACATATTAAACTATACACACATATTAAACTATCCACACATATTAAACTATCCACACATATTAAATTATCCACACAAATTATACAATCCCACATATTAAACTATTCACACATATTAAACTATCCACACATATTAAACTATTCACACATATTAAACTATCCACACATTCTTTTATCCTTTTTTTAAAAATTGCTTTTTTACTATCCATCTCTCAAGCTTACAGCATGTTCAGTGTGTTATGGTCCTATCTCATTAGTGAATATGTGTGTGTGTGTGTGGGGGGGCGTTGTCCAAGAAAACATTTCTTTGCTGCCTTTAGGGGCTCTTAGCAAACACAAATCAGCTATAGTCTGGTTTTGAAGTCAAGCCTTCTTCATAGGTAGAAATTCAGCTAACACTAGTCAACACTAGTTAGCTTTTACTGGTCATGTGATTTCTAAAGTTAGTCAGTTCACAGACTATGTCTCTCACACTTTAAAAAAAATTCATTTTATATATTATATATGTATTATTTTTACAAATATAGATCTAAAAGATGTAATCCAATATAACATGAGATAATTTATCTCATTTTTTTTTAGACAGCTACTTAATAAGACTTACACTGAAGCTCTTCTGTTCAAATTCTTTCATTGCCTCTAGTCTGTCAAAATCACCTTCCAGGACCTCAGTCACGTCCCTACACCACTGAAGCTGGGAGATAGTCAGCACTACCTGGGAGGACATTAAGAAAGATCATGAAATTCCTAAAGAAAGTATTGTACACATCATCAATTTGAAACAATTTAAATAATCAAATGAAATACACATTGATGCCATTGAGATTATAAAGGATTTTTTACAAATGTTTTTTTTTTCAGAAACAAAATTATTACATTTAGCCTAAACCTCCTGCAGGACAGCAGGGCATTGTGGCAGGTAGGGTTCAAACCCAGGCCAATCAAAATAACAGCCCCAGAGTACATAACACATAATCAGGCAGCCATCTGTATATACCAACCTGTGATGAATGAGACACAACCCACTCTTCTCTTGGTCTCCTCTCATAGTCTCCAATGGCTCCTTTGCAAAGACGTCTCAAGCTACTGAACATAGCTTCCTCCACTTTACCTAACCAGTCTTCAACATTACCTCTAGCTTTAAGACCCTAAAACAAAAAGACCAAAAAGTGATGACAAAGAAATAACATGAAATTGCTAAAACAATGGAAATAAATATTCTTTTTTTTATTTGTAGTTTGTGATGCAGGAAGTTTCTGTTTATCTGACAGTATGTAACACAAAAAGGTGCTTAGAAAATTAGATCTGTTCAACTAGAGTCATTAATACAGATTGTATCCAAAAAGAATGCACACAACTGACCTTTCCAAGTGAGACCTTTTCTCCTTCCGGTGATATCATGGCCAGAATATCATTAGTGTAGTGAACTTCCTGATTCTTGTCTTCTTCTTCTGGGAATAAAAGTAGAAAATAGCATAAGGTCAAAACATAGACATATATAAATATAGACTGGAAAAAGGAAGTAACTTCATGTAACTTGAAAACATGTATATCTATTGAATTCAGATTTTCGAATATTGAAAAATTAAAAAATTGCATGATCTTCAGTCTAAGAGATTAAACAAAATTTATAGACATAAAATAAAGTACACACAATTACAATTCACAAATTTTTGTTTCATAAAACTCTCTTATTGGCCAGTCTATATTTATTTATGTCTATGGGTCAAATACAGTCACAGATTTGTTAATGACCATAATCACTTTGCTTAACATTATGAAACCTTTTCAAATTTTACCAAGTTCAGGTGTTGCTTTTCCATCTCCAGTTGACTGAATGCCAAACTCAAGCTTGGCAATGGCATCAAAACATTTTCTAAGATGGGGCTGTACAGCAAGTGGGTTTCTGGTCTGAGCCAAGATTTCTAGGAGCTCATCATTGGACAAGAAGTAGAACCTGTACAAATATTGACACAATAAAACTGTTAAGTGTAAAAAATGATATCTTTCATTAGCATTTAGCATTAAGTATTCATGTTTTAATATACAATTATATCTTTCATAAACATTGAGCATTAAGTATTCATGTTTTAATATACAATTATATCTTTCATGAACATTGAGCATTAACTATTCATGTTTTAATATACAACAAAGAAAAAGTTTCAATGGAAAAAATTTAATCTGAATGTTTTGAATGAGTTGCAATTAATATGTAATTAACTTTTTTTTATTCTACTAGGTAACAGTTTAGTGGGTATATTACATAACCTTTGATAAAACCAAATACTGATATGGAGCAAATTAGTGTATAACTCAACGCTAACCTCAAATTTTATACCAATGTCAAAATAAAGTTATGAAAATAAATTACAAAATCAGATTTGAAAAAAAAAAAAGTCTGATATTCATATATGCAAGATTAATTTTGTTCCTAAGCTAAGTGTATATTTCGGTCATTACTTCAAAATCATATATCTTTGTGTATTTCAATTTCAAAATGACTAGCTTAACAACATCCTTTACCTAGGGAATATAACTCTCTTGGACTCAAGATAAGCTTCAAGACATTTCATAATTTGATCCAATAATCCATTGTTATTTTGAAAGGTTTCCAGAAGACCTGAAATAGTGGCAGAACATCCAAATATTAAACATATTTGAATCTAAATTTAAGTAAAGCTTTTAAAATGCCAACCAAAACATAGAGCAAGTACAAGAATATAAATATCTAGGCATAACTATCAACAACAAACTGAAATGGAGTGAACACTGTCAAAATCTATACACGAAAATTAAACTGAGGTTGTCAATTGTAATCAAACTGAATTTCCATTAGATTGGATCAATAAAATTATCTTCTCTTATCTAAAATGTACATCTTATTTAAGCAATATTTAGAGGCTATATAAAAAAGAGATTTCTAAATTTTTTTAATGAAGCCAGCTATGTATTACCATACAATCTATTATAATTCTAGTAATCCTAGGATATGCTAATCTATATACCATATCTTATTATCTGAATTTCATAAGTGATCAATGTAAAGTCTAAATGTACAGTTAAGCACAAATAAATGTGATCCTTAACATTAAGTTAAATTAGGAAATTCATCAGGCAGCAGTGAAAAGTCTTGTCTTATCTGTGGCCTAAAAAGGAAATCCATTCTTTTATTCAAATGACTTTACATTGATCACTTATGCAATTTAGATAATATAGACAATTAGTCAAAGAAATTTCCTAATTTAAGCTAATGTAGAGGATCACACTCATTTATGCTGACAAAATCTGAAATCACTTCCGCCAAGCAATATCAAAGGTTAAAGATAATTTGCTTTCAAAATGACTTAAAAAGAGCGACTTCTACTAAGCCATGAATCTCTCAAAATTAAAATGTTTTATTTTAAAGTGAGGACAAAAAGGATTCTTGCTGTCCCATGTAGAAGACTATGAACAATTATTGCCATGTAGCTACACTCACCTGGCTGGGTGGCAGCTCTCATGGCTGCTGGTACTTTGTTCACCTTCCTCATCACATCCTTGAAAGACTTGTCCACCTGCATAAACATCTTGGCCTCTGAAGGCAGTTGGCGTTGAATGTCTGGTGCAGAGAATATTGATTCCAGGTAAATCCAGTTTCTTTGGCAGTTCAGCCATTCATCCTGGGAAAACAAACAAGTGATTGTCCTGCAAGCTTCTGATTACTTCTTAAAAACTAAATTTATGTTTAAATTTCATTCATATTTTATTAGTTTTTAGGTTTAAAAATATATTGCAATAATTTATTTCTAAAGGATATTGCAAAAAAAAAAAGGATTTTTTTTTCTATTTAACCAGTGTATTGAATGAAACAACCAAATTTATTGAAATAAATGATTTTGAAAAAAAAAACTCTTATTTCTCTTTTCTAAATCTCATATATAAGCAAAGATTTTCTTTGAGACTAATGGCCTTATATTAAAATTCTACTGATAAAAATGTTTCAAGGTAATTTCTTAAGGAGTAAATTAAAAATCACTTGACATATGCTGTGTTTGACAGATGGTCATGTTTGAAAAAAGATTTTAAGGTGTACTGTAGAATGTAAAATTGTGTTTATTTTTCTCAAAAAATGAAAAAATACACTTAAGTTTTTTTTTTATAAACTTAAATTGTTATTATTCAGTTCAAATCTGCATGTGGTCCCTATGGATCATCCATCCATCCATCCCAGTGGCGCTACAGCCCATGAAGGGCTCTGACCTGCTTGCACACATCTTTCCATTCAGATCTCTCCTGGGCCTTTTGTCTCCATGCCCTGACCCCAAGCTGTTGCAGTTCTGCTTCCATATCATCAATCCAACGCATTCGTGGTCTGCCTTTGTCGGTATATGATTTTCAGACCTCTGTTATCTGTCATTCTTTCAAGGTGACCTGCCCAACGTAGTCTGTTCTTTTTTATTTCGGTCACTATTGGTGGGTCCTCATACAGTTGATAAATATCATGGTTAGTGCGTGTCATAGGCCACTAAAAGTTTTGCCCCAGGTGTCTAGGTTCTGGGTGAGTCTTTCTAACTCACAACTGTTGCCACATCTTGTCCATCTACACCCATAACATTATTTCTGAACCAAGCCCTTTTCCTCTTTCCATGGGGGCTACAGGTAAGGTTGTCTTGTGATATTGGATGCAGGCTTGAAAAAGATATGGTCTATATCCATCACAGGTGTCTCTTTTTCAATGGGCTTTGAAAACTTGGAATCGTGGTTTTGATATAGATCAAATGAAAGTTTTGCCTTACCAATGTTCTTCCAAAAAGATCCAAGTCTCTCTGCCAATCATCCACTTGAGACTTGATAGGTCCCACATGGCGAGATGATGCAATAGTAGCTATGTTGATGATGCTGTCATCTAGTAACTGCTGAATGTCGTCTGTGTTCCCTAAGATGAAAACATCTTTGGAATCTTTGTGGTTGAGGACAATGAACTCTGTTGTCTTCCAGGAATCTACAACCTGAGGAAATAAAAAAAAGTATCAATCATTTCTAGACAAAGAATCAAAACAAAAATAAATAAAAGTTAAAAGAAACATTTTATTTTCATTGTGCTAATTACATACTATCTAGGCAGCACACATGTAGGATAAGTAAAATGATCAGAAGAGAGAAGAGAAAGTTGTTTTGAAGAGGGAAAAAAATAAGCTTGCTCTCCATCCCACTCCCAAAAAATCTGCTCCTCTACAATCTGCTTATGTCCAATAAGCTTCTCAAGTACAGACTTCTGAGATAAACTCCAATTGATAGCTAAGCTAGAGCTGTGGGGAGATACTCTGCTGTTTAGTGCCTCAAATCTCCCATACAGGCCAAGTGGTTCCCCCCACAGCTCACAGAGCTGAAAATGCTCTTGCAAAATGTGCACTTCTGTTTCCACTGTTGGCAACAGGCATCAAATTTTTAATGGAATCTGGCAAATTGAGCACCAAAGAGGAAGTGCCCCATTCTGCACTGCACAATTATCATTTGTTCTGGCCTTTCTAGCCTCTACCATGGATTGTCTTGGTCCAGCTAGTGCCAGACATGAGCCATCTAGTAGGCCTACAGACACCAGATACTTTCTTTAACTTGCAAAGAATAAGAGCATTCAAAATATTGTCTTAAAAAACTTTTTAAATGCTTTAAACTTAGCACCAGTAACCCTACCTATTAAAAACTTTCTCCAAACTCAAAAAAATAATAATGTTGAAATAAACTGTGCGCATGTTGCTTACCTTTTTGAGAATGGATTCCAATGATGCTTCACTGGAGGCCTGTCCTGAAATCTCTCTCAGTTTCTCATCATGTTTGAAAGCTTTAATCTCCACCAGCTTGCCAAGTGTCATTGGGTTCTCTGGAGTAAACTGGTAATCTAAAATTTCATATATCATTTCCCAGTGGCGTGGCTTGAGGGAGGGATTTCTCAAGTCTGTAATCACTGGCATCTAGAAAGCAATTGTAAAAAGTGATTGACAACAATCTTATCTTAGTTGTAACAAAAATAGTTGTGAACAGTTAATCATTGACTTAGTAGAAATTCTAGATATTGGACTACTTTCAGAATGAATGATTTAAAAAGTGACAAATTTGTACCCTTTCTCTCATGAGCTCCACTTTTTCCTTGAGAAGGGGGACAACTCCATTTGGAGGTAAACCTTTTTCTAACTGCATGACAGTTTTTGCATATGTCAATGTTGTATTGTTCATCTGCTCAGGCTCCAGTTTGTCAAAGGGTATCTGAAAAGTCATAAACCAAATATTATTGCAAATTAAATTTAAATCTACTTACAAAATCTGGTGGAATGAGTCTCCAAATAGCTACAATAATTCTCTTAAAATGGCAACAGCATTAATTGGGTTATTTAAAAATTAAAAGCCATTCTCAATGAGACATAATTTAATTTTATAATTAGTTTGACAACAAGAGATGTGCTTACTGTTGTCCAATCATTCATAAGTGCATCCCATTCATCTATTGCATTCCACAGAATATCCTTCAGTTTTAATTCAGCATGAGTTTCCTCAAGGGCATCGAACTTTGCTACTTCAACCTGAAGATGATAAAAGAAAGATATGGTTTCAATGTTTCCTACAGTCAGAAAGTAAAAGTACTTTACGAAAATTAGACATGTGCATTTATCTCAATGAATTTAAAATTACATTCAATATGGTAACAAGCTAAATAAAAGTACTAGATACCATAACTAAATAAAGTACTAGATATGGTAACAAACTAAATAAGGTACTAGCTACGGTAAAAAACTAAGAAAAGTACTAGATACCATAACAAGCTAAATAAAAGTACTAGATACCATAACAAGCTAAATAAAGTACTAGATATGGATCTAACTAAAAGTTACTTCATGAATGAGAGTTTTACTCAATCACCTTAAAACTCTTTTGATAAGACTTGTAAGTGAAAGCTTGCTCCTGTAACTTCTCCATTGTGGCCAGCATTTTTTTCAGAAGAGCTCGAACTTTTTCTTTATCAGAACTAGGATCAAGTATCATTGGATTCTGTCAAAAGGAAACATTTAATAAAAGGAAAAAGGAATAATATTTTAGAAAGCTTCCAAATACAATCTTTCATTAAGAATGAAAAGAGTTATTAAATGAATAGTTTTGACATTGTGTTTCGTGCTTTATAGAGTTATTCCCCTTGATGTGACATACTGAGGTATTGTGTGTAACTTGTGTTATGTGAGAGTGTGTTATTAAAGAGTCTGATGTACCCAGCCACTAGCGTTGGCATCACTTTTTCAGTTCAGTGTTCTTTAGTGTAATATGAAGCTTATAATCATATCATTATTTAAGCTAAGAAATAGCAAAGATGACCACCTCCAGTGGCATTACTAGGAGAATGTGCAGTCAGCACCAGGTGACACCCATCCTAGTGACGCCTCTGACCACCTCTCTAAGAAGTTCAAAACAAAAAAAATGTTAAAACAAAAGAAATGGATGTAAAGACATGCCTGGGCTTCCTGTTTCATCTCTTTCACTTCTTTACCAAGTTCTGCAATATCTTTGTCCAAATGATTACAGAATTTATCAATGTTGCTGTCTCGTTCAGTCAGTGCTTTATCAATGGCATTCCTTACAGTGATGATAGATGGATTCAGTGTCTAGAACACACAATACATTTTGTTTTTAATAAATGAAAAATAAATAAAAAAAAACACATATCAATAAAATCTAATAAATAAACTTTAATACTATAAAAATCCAACCTGGTAGGTGACCAAATCAACATCTGGCATAGGAACATGGAACTGATCAATAAGCTCATACATTTCCTTAACAATCAAGGCTTCTCTTTCTAGAGGGTCAATCTGTTAAAGACAGCAAATATCATCTTCATATAAAAAACATGTAAATAATTACACAGTCTAAAAATCAATACTCTTTCCCTCTTCAAATATCTAACTTGAAAAAAGAATTTTAAAAAAATTTGGTAAGAACAGGCTACTGTTTCAATGTGTTGTTAAAGTCTTACCCTGAG
>JADKLZ010079391.1:9626304-9636483 GCA_021533235.1 Biomphalaria straminea
ATGTGTTGTTAAAGTCTTACCCTGTGCTACTGTTTCAATGTGTTCTTTAAGTCTTACCCTGTGCTACTGTTTCAATGTGTTGTTAAAGTCTTACCCTGAGTTGGATGTCATCCAGGAATCTCAGTGAATTCACAAACTCAATGGTTGTTGTTGGAACAACTTCAAGTCTAAAGTTGGCATCCTGCAGTTCTGCTATAAGTCTGTCGACCTCTTTCTTTGCTAGTTCTGGTAGCATGTCATTGATAACCTGAGAGAATATTAGACATCAAATAAAAGTTTCTTTTTACAAGAAGAATAAAATGTCTGCCTACGGTTAACAAATGTTAGGAAACTAATTTCATGATGACAGTACAACTAAAAATAGCTGCATGATATAATATAGGATGCAGAGAATTTTAGAGATACAGTTCCCCCCTTTCAGATCTTATGGTCTATAGGGCAGTTGATGTGAAGGTCATCTGTTTCTGTGGCCAAGGGTTAACGAGGGTGTCATGAGGCCAGCACAATGACCAACCGCCTTTACTTTTCCTCAACTAATGTCAGGTACCCATTAGAACTGAATGGACTCAGAGGCACCCAAAGATCCCAGTAATAAAAAATCTTACTCTTCACCAGAGATACAATAGGAATATAAAATAATACAAATATAAAAAGTTTCTCTAGAAGAATGCAACAAAACAGCTCTCACATCCAGACATCTAAGTGGTGAAGGTATCAACAGCGACTTCATTTTGACAGTGTCCACAAGGAGCATTCCTATTGGTCTTTTTTCCACTATCCTCATGGCCATAGCATGCTGTGTGTTGTATTTGGCTAGGTGCTCAGCGAAGAACTGCACATCTGAAAGGTAAAGAATTCAAGACATTTCTAGAGTTCATACACTTCTCAGCATGCCAGTAAACAGTGACTTGTATGATGTACTATGAGAATGTTTGGCTTATGGCTTACAGTAAGATTAATAGAGAAAATAAGATTTCTTAACCTTTCTCAGTGAAAGAGTTAAAAAAAAGGAATACTCAATAATGATTGTGCTTATATTAAAAGTGAAAAATTGGTTGAGTCACACTGCTTTAATGGAAAAAAATGATATTTCAATTCAGCTGGTCAAAGAAAGGAGCTAATTTTATCTAGATATCATTATCAGATAATATTTAATGCTTATAACATGTTTTATTTAGTCAATATAAAGTTAACTAAAAAAAAAACACACTGTTTTTACTGTTGTATTTGTTGTAGGTCTAATAACTCTTGTGTCTGTCTCTTTTGTTAACTGTTATCTGTGTGCTCCTACATTCTAATGATTTTATTTTTTATACAAGATTAAAAATGTTTAAGACAATGTTTTATAATTATTTAGTTCTGATAGATAAAATAAATATATTGTTCCCCTAATTAAAAAAAAAGAGTTATTACAACAAATACAACAGTAAAAGTAGAGTGTTTTATTTTTTTTTAGAGCAAAACGAATGAAAGTGGCCCATGATATATTGTGTCTGTATGTTAAAATGGCTTTGTAGATAAATTTATTATGGACAAACAGGGGGAAACATTAAGATTCTAATACACCTAGATGTAAAGAATATGTAGCAAGTCTGACTAAAGACAAATAGACTAAGACATTAACTACTTAGTTCTATGACTATAAATGGAGTTTGAAGCTTTTAGTGATGAAACAAATTAATGAATTAACATGACATAACATAAGGTAATAAGAACATATAGAGAAGTTGAAGAAAATATGGCAAAACTTAGACAAGCCCAGAGGAGTACTCATATCCCTGAACCCAACCTGGCACAAGTCTAACATCCACTTCGGCTTTCAAGTCACTATTGTTATTTGTTCTCCCTTTCACATTCGTGGTGTTGTATCCAAATGATTATGAGATTATCAAAACAGGAGGTAAACTTCAACTAACTCAATAACACCAACGAAAGGCCGAACAATATAAGTAGAGTCGATGCTCGTTTAAACAATATAAACACTTTCTTCCTTAAGAGGGACCCATCTGATGTCTCTGTCACTAGCCATTGAGATATTACTTCTTAGTTAACTCTCCTAATGTAAACACGTCTTGTTTATAATATCCTAACGTAAAGCCTTCTACTTTTTAAACCGTCATCTCCATAACTAATTAAAACTTATCCCTTTATTATTCCTGAAACAAATCTAAGATCTAATCATGTCATAGCACAGTGATTATTCCTCCCCCTTGAATAACCCAAGCAATTCCTATCCATAATGATCCCCACAAACAATATAAATTTAGGGTTGACACATATTGGAGCCCAAAGCTTCTTGCAAAGATAAAGGCCCTAAATTTAAATTGCATCTATCTTTCTCTAAAAATCCAACAAGAGGACAATAATACATTAAATAGAGATAACTTCAAAGTGGTAGTATAGGTAATGAAACATAAATAAAGTTTGAAGCTTTTATTGCTAAAACAAATTAATAATAAACATGACATGTAACTTAGAATAATAATAATAGCAGAATTGAAGTGAAGCTATTATTATAGTTACATGCTTTGTTTAGTTCTATAACTAATGTGTCTACATTTTATGGAAACACTTTTTTAAAGTTAAAAAAAAATGTCAGTAATTTGTTTACTAAGGTTTTACAAATTTTTAAAAAAGTAAAAAAGAAAATTAGATCTAATTACACTTAAATTACGAATCATGCACTAGCAACTAAAATTAGCAAGAAACTATGAAGGAGACGAAGTGAGAAACTTAAACATTCAAAACAATGACAAAAGAAAACAACTAAATGATAATACCTGTAAGTGTGACTTCTGCTACAATTAAACAAAATTTATATCATTGAAAATTATTTTATGTATTTACTATAATTTATTATACAAAAACAGACTTGGTAATGAACAAATTTTTAGGTTGCACAGCTTGTTCTTTATTCATTAAGAAATTAAGAATTTTTGTTCTTTTTATCATTAATACTCAATGTATATTATATATATATTTACCATGTTCTGCCTCTCTAACACTCTTGAGGTCAGTGTTTTCATTCTCCCTGTAAAACTCTCTATAAGTTTCAAAGATATCTGAGTACTGTGTGGCAGCATTGAAAGCAGCAACAAGAGCATCCTGGTAAAAGTGTAAAGAAAGAATATTTGTCAACTGATAAAGTTTTATTTAATCCTAGAGTAAAGTCATGCTTCAATGTCACATGATCTTCAAATCAAATAAAGTAATTGTTACATATCAACTCTCTCACTCTGTCTGGTAAAAAGATTGAACATATTTTTTTCTCACATTTGCCATTCTCGGATCAAGTTAAAACTTTGCACAATTATTCATTTAACCTAACTATATAACATAAAGCAATAAAAAAAATCAAATAATTAGTTAATTAATTGTTGGTGATTATATAGTTCGTCCATCGTGGTTCGATGATGACCACTTTGTCATCCAGTGGGCTGAGGGCTTTGCACTGGGGTTTTGTGCCTCCTCATGTGGCTGGTGAGACCTATGCGAGCCTGGAATGTTCGGCCGCACTCTGGGCAGGTAATTCCAGCTGGAGCTAGTGTCGTTTGCCTTGCTTTCCTTCTCTGGCGTTTTTCTTTCGCAAGCGTTGTTCTTTTTTCCTCAGCAACCTGTGCGCCGGATCTCACAGCGCGGCGCCATGATACTCTGTCATGTGCCTCTGTCTCCCAGGTGCCTGGGTCAATGTTGAATTCTTTTAGAGAAGCTTTGAGGGTGTCTTTGTAGCGCTTTTTTTGACCACCTTGCGAGCGCTTGCCTTCTCTTAATTGGCCATACATAAGACGTTTTGGGATGCGGTGGTCCTCCATCCTGCACACGTGTCCTGCCCATCGCAGCTGGGACTGCATCAGGATTGTGTGGATGCTTTTCAAACCCGCTCTTTGTAGGACTTCAGTATCTGGCATTCTGTCTTGCCATTTGACATTTAGTATTTTTCTTAGACATGTCATGTGAAAGTGATTTAGTTTCTTGGCATGTCTTCTGTATACTGTCCATGTTTCTGAGGCATAGAGCAATGTAGGTAGGATGACGGCTCGGTAGACCCCTAGCTTAGTGTTTGTGGTGATACCACGTCTGTTCCAAACATTGTTTGATAGTCTGCCATATGATGCACTGGCCTTGGCGATGCGAAGGTTGATTTCGTTATCGATGTTTCCATTTCTGGAGAGTGTGCTGCCAAGATATGTGAATTTGTCCACTGCATTTATATCGTGTCCATTTATAGTGATGCTTGGATCCGAGTAGGCTTTCCCTTCGAAGTATCAAACGGGGTAAACAAGGCTGTGTCCTGTTGGTGATTAATTAACTAATTATTTGATTTTTTTTTATTGCTTTATGTTATATAGTTAGGTTAAATGAATAATTGTGCAAAGTTTTAACTTGATCCGAGAATAAGCTTTTTTTTTTATTTTGCTTGTTACATAATCCAACTCCGCCATGTGACGGTCCCAAGCCCGTCTGAGAAAAGAGGAGGGGTGGGGTAGGGCTAGCTACTCTACCATGTAGAAAAAACACTAGCTACAGAAACACCAAACAGCAAATCAACAGAAGTCAAGGACCTTTTTTAACATAACTTATTAATGCTGAACAACTGTTTATTTCAGCATAGTTTGTAGCTAATTCTTCTTAAGTAATTGATTTAAAATTCTACATGCAAAACCATTTTAGAAAACAAAAGTTAATTAATTTCTAAAAAGTTCTATATACTCTAATTTTCAAATGTATTGATAATGCAAAACCTGTATGAAAGTATCTTACCCTTATCTTGTGAATGATATTCTGTAGGTGTTTGTCATCTTCAAACATGGTTGATAAGCTTGGTCCTTCTCCACAGGTTTTGTCCTCAAATTTATTGTTAATTATTGGCCTGCATAGAATTATACAAACATATTTTTAACTCTCAATGTTTATAACAGTTAACATTTCCTTACGAGTAATACAGATTTGATGTGGGGTTATGAAGAGTTTTTAATTTAAGTGGCCAAAATTTAATGACTTTTTTTTTTATTCCAGGTATTAATTGAAGAGCTTTATGGCACCTTTCTTTGCGTACAACATTGTAATGTGTGACTCAACATTCTCAAACCCAAGACTATAAAATCTAGTACTGTTTGCTTGGTAGCACATGCTCTAAATGTTTGTTTTATTGATTAAGGTATTGTCTTTCAATTGTATTCAAATTGACTTCCAATTACCACCCTTCTCCTCCTGTCAACCCCCTTTTTTTTTTTTACCAAGCTTATTTCAATTCACTCTGTATGTCTGTCTGGTAAACGTGTGTGTAAGTTATTTAAGTTAATTCTCCTATATCACTTTCGGATGAAGTTGAAACTTTGCGCATTTATTCATTCAAATAGACTAGACATGAATAAATTAAAAAAGGTAAACAATTTGTCAATAAATTACTGGTAATTATTTTTTGTGTTTGATATTAACAAGGGAAAATTAATTCAAAGATATGGCTAAATTTGCTAATTCTCTCTCATGCATTCCTATAGCAAGCTGATATTTTAAACAATTACTTACTGCGCCTAACGAAACATGAATCAATAAACAAAAATACTCAATTAGTCAATTATATATTGGTAATTATTTTGATTTCAAATAAGGGAAATAACTTGCACAATATTGAACTAGTACAATGGTTGGAGTTCTTCCCCTTTAGATAAGCTTTTTTTTTTATTTTGCTTGTTACATAATCCAGACTGGGAAGCGCAGTGGCTGAGAGGTAAAGCATTTGGCTTCTGAACTGGGAGTCCCGTCTTTGAATCCTGGTGAAGATTGGGATTTTTTTGGGGGGATCCTTGGGCGCCTTTGAGTCCACCCAGCTCAAATGGGTACCTGACAGTTGTGGAAAAGTAAAGGTGGTTGGTCATTGTGCTGGCCACATGACACCCTCATTTACATAAGGCCACAAAATCAGATGACATTTATATCATCTGCCCTATAGACCACAAGGTATGAAAAGAATACGTATAATCCAGACTGTAACTTACATGAGCAAAATGTCTATTCATGCACCCATTGAGAATCTCCAGAAATATTTACTCAGAAACAAATCTGCATACATCCTACATCCTTAAGTAACACAGCTATAAATATTATACCTGGTGAAAGCATCAAAATAGCCATCAGGTACCAAATTCTGAACACTCAGGACTGCATCTTGAAATCTTTTGATGACCTCCGCAATGCCATCTTGAAAATCATCATGATCTGGAGAGAACAGAAGCTGACTGGGTTCCAGCATCAGTTCTGTGATGAACAAGGGAGGTGACTTTGTTTCTTCTTCATCTTCCACCTGTTGAGAAATAGTTGATTCAATCAATCAATATAAGTTTTCATTTATCAGATCTGAAGTGATAAACAAAATATGTAACACAATCTGAAGACCCTTGAAATATTTCATTTTTTTTGCTTCATTTTTTTTACATTAATCATTAATGGTAACTGCATTAAAGAGAGTTTACTATTACTTAGACAAAGACATTTGCTATGTTCAACTGTATATGTACAAAGAATGGGTTGCTACAACCAAGATCAACAAATTTGGTCTGACAGTAGTGTACATTGGGGGAAATAACGTTTTGAATTATTTGTTTTGAAAATTACAGTGTAGGCTTATTATGGCCTAAGTTTAGGATCCAAAAACTGTTTTACTTTTTTATACAATGACTTAACATTTATAATTAAACATTTATGTTAGATATGAAATAATTGTGTCAATTTGTATTTTATTTATGTTTGTATCAATTAAGTTAATAGTATGCAAAATAAGTTTGTAGAATTAGTGGGGCCTATTCATCTTCAAAGATTTCCTCTTTAAAAAAATATTATGCCTACAAACTATCCCTCATTGTACCTTTTCATCCTTTTTCTCTTTCTTGTCTGCCTCAGCTTCTTTGTTCTCAGCATTGGGATTGTTATAGTTTTGTATTTCAGCAAGGGATGGGGTGTTCTCAAGTTGTTCACTGAGGTAGCTCAGTAAGGTGGAGACAGAGTTGACAGCAAGAACATGCATTGTATTGACAATCAGATAGTCTGACAGTCTGATAAAGCTGAAATTTACAATTTGTAACAAATTAACAGCTTTAATGAAAACGTTTTGATTTACTAATGTAAGGGATTTATTTCTTTTGTACATAGAGTTATACCCCTTATATTTATTGTTTTGCTTGTTTACCAATCAAAAATGGTGATTGGTCTACAAAACAAGGCAAAGATCTTTAAAGTGATGTTCTAGTGATTGGTCTACAAAACAGGGCAAAGATTTTTAAAGTGATGTTCTAGTTATAAGCAAAATATTTCCATACTCTAGTAAATCTTCATGAAACTTTATACATTTTGAATTTTACCTATATTTTGCTGAGATATTGCACAAACAAAAAACAAACAAACAAACACAAACCATAGCAAGAATGTTTTGCCAAAATATTCCAAAATTAAAGTAATATTTAATTTATCTAATTTTCCCATTTCTATACTTATGCTTTCATTTAAACTTTAGACCATAACAACATCTTTTATTTTTCTTGTAAAAAAAAAAAGCTAAACAAATAAGCATACTAGTATCCAAAATTATTGAAATTGTACTAATTACTACAATCAAGCCCTCAGAGAACATATGGATTGAATTTTTAAGTAAAAAAAAAAAGAAAAGAAAATTGTATTAATGATGGTCCAGAAAATTACCAAGTCAGCCTTTTGCAATGAGCTCTTTTGTTGGCTTGTTCTGTGTAGGTCATTTTTTCAGGGGCCTCACCATAGATGTCCATATCATAGTTGGATTGCAGATGATATGATGAACCAGGGCCATCACCTAAATCTCCTGATAAATAAACATTAAAAATAAACAATTATCATGAACCAAATCTGTCAATTAGATTGCTTCTACCAGCACAGAGAGGAATGACTTAAATTAAATTCAGAAATTGACTTCTGGAGAATTTTTGGAGAAGCTACCTATTATTATTATTATAAAGTATTATTAAATTGAGATGCATGAGAACTTAAAGTTAAATTTACTCTTTACTTAAAGCAGACAAAGCCTTCATTCATGACAAATTAAGAATATTATGTCAATCCCCCAATGGACTGATGAATCTTCTAGCTAAACCTTTATATATCTCTAAGCGATAAATATCTTCTTTTGTGAAGAAATATCTGTAATTTATAATTGATAATAATTTTCTCTGATCTATATAAACAATGAAAATGGCTTATATATTTACATAGGTTGTATCATAACTTTTTCTCCATTTAAGCCAAGTTTTAGCTTTAATTAAGAAATTTTAATAATATAGGCAAATATAAAAAATAAATGAAGATTAGAGACAAATGGCATTAGACATCTAAAATTGTCATTTTCAGCACAATAAATTACAATTAAATAACATCCTAAACAAATCTATTAAAAAAAAACAAAGATAAAAATGTCACACCATTTCTGATATAAATTGAATATACTCACCATACATTCCTGGAGTCTCTGCCCCATCAAAGTAGTAGTCATCAGGTGTAAAGCCTGCCTCTAGGAGCGCAGTTCTACAGGCACTTCTAACAACTTCTTTAACTAGCTCTCTGAAATCCTGGAGCCTACCAGCCACCTTTTATGACAAGTATTATTTCCATTATTTTAATTAAACATGTTTTCCAATGGTCTTTACATTTTACTATTTTTAAAATAGCCTATAACCTATAGCCAAATTACAAAACTAGGGCTAAATTTCAAGAGGGGTTCAAGTTTACTGTTCTTGACTTAATATGCACCCTTCCAAAAATGGTTAGATGATCAGTTCATGAATTTTATTCAGAAAAATTTATTAACATATCTTATCAAATCTCGTCATCAATTATGCTATGAAGTTTTATAGACACTGTGTGAACATCCTGCATGCATGAATGATTCTAGAGCTAGATAATTATTGTATGCTCTACTCCACTTTCCCCCACACATATATCAATATATACATACTTTATAATGAGGCCTTTAGACTGCTTTGCAATATATGCATACTTTATAATGAGGCCTTTAGACTGCTTTGACATATTAATGATTTACAACTTGAACGCCATAATAAGGTGAACCAGCATGTATCTCAAGTGGAAAAATTGCCTTGGCTTATAAGTCATATCAAACACTAATTAAATTAAAACTCCAAAATACTCTTAGTCCAAAGAAAGAATAATTTGGAATTATGAGATTCAAGTCTAATCCCCCTGCATGGAAATGAAATGAAAAGTTATTTAGCTAATAGAAGCTAATCCTTATTATGTTACATTAAACTTATGAGCTACACACAATGACTAACAGTTTAGGTTTATGTACTTACAATATCTTTTTAGTAAGATGAGAGCTTCAAACAGAATGTATAGTGAATAAAGCTATTCAGGATTCTGCAAGTAGAAAATTAGATATAATTTTCTATCCCATTGAGCTAACTTACATCATTTAGCTGGTTGAACTGGGCTTCTCTAAACTCTGTCAATGTGTAAGTATGATCCTTATCTATCTGACACAAACCCATCTCACTTATGCGGTGGCACATCTCTCTTACATTCAGTAATGCAGGTCGTAGTGACTGAATAACAAGCCAAAAAAAGAATTTTTAATGCAGAATTTAGAAAATGTAACTAAATTATAAAAATCTGAAATTTTTTTTTCTCCAGTAACATAAATAAAAACTTACAGGGTTTACAATAAAAAGATTTTCATCCAGTGCTTTTTTACAACTTTTAATTTTTGCAGTCCTAACATTTTTGTACCAAACACTAAAGGCTTTCCAGATTCGAAACAGAGCAAATGTTTTGATCTGAAATGATACATGTTATGTATTTTGATTATTATTAGCAAAAAAAAAAAAAACCCCCTACTCAACCAGTAAACATACTCTGTTAAAGACTGACTAATTGTGCTTGCAAGATTCATACCTGTCAAAAAGTACAAATAAAATACTTGCCTTTCTAAGTTTCTCAAAATAATAAACCTCCTGCTCCCAATGGTCCAACAGAATAAATTCTGTCTCATCATCTTTCCTCATTCGAGTCACACCTTTCTGGCTGATGGTCAGGTAATCAGGTTTGTAAATTTGTTGGTGGCTGACAACTCTACAGAAAAAATGTGTACAAATACAACTTTTAGTGACTAAACCATTATTACAACTTTTAGTGACTAAA